>CM043019.1:136954502-137320822 GCA_023690525.1 Holotrichia oblita | reverse complement strand
GTTCTTTTACTAAAATTTATATTTATTATTTCCTTTAATTAAAGTGCTATTTTTGACAAATACTAGTACTAGTTTAGCTTATACTCTTACAGTGGCCCATTTTTGTTAAATGAACAAAATAAGAAAAAACCATTTTAACGAAAAATTAGGAATTGTGGAATTTATGCGGACACCCATATAAAGATCTCAAAACTAAATTAAATGTCAAAAGATACAATTGTATCTTGTAGTAATGTATAAGGACAATTAAAGTAAGTTCTTTTATCTAGATAATAATCTAAACTGACAGATATATCCGCTCTCGAGTTTTGATAGGCAGAAACCTGCAAAGATCCGTTGCATTTGAAGATTCTCATGAAAAAGAGGAAGACGAGTGCCTACCTACTACAAGTGAAATTCAAAGCATAAGGAGGAAAATTGTTGAACAAAGTTCTGTTGAAGAGAAAGAAGAAGAAACAGAAGAAGAAGCTGAAGAAGAATGAGAGGAAGAAACTAATAATACACAGTTCGACAAAATAGAAAAGAATTCTTGGGTAGTTATAGAACACCAAACCAGAGGACAACCTTATTTTGACTTTGACATGTCAGTTTTTAACTTTATGTGAATGTTTGTATCAAAATAATTACATAAATATTTTGAAAATTAATAGTATAGTTTTTTCTTCGTTTAGTTAAATAAAGTGTTCGTTGTAAGTTAGAGATTGTTTTATTTTGGTCAAGTCTACCCTGATTATCCCAAAACCATTTTTAAAGAACAAAGTATATCTGTGGTCGACTTCACCCCCAACAGGGTGAAGTTGATCGAAAGCAAATATAATTTTTTTCTGGATTAATGGCTATTAAATATTATATGTTTAACTACTGTATTTGAAGGTGATATTTATGTCCATGTCAGTAGATTAATTTTTTTTGATCTTTCATTTTACGGTAATTGGAAATAAAATAGGAAGAGAAGAACCTCAATCAAGTACTAAAACTCATATCAACGAAGAATAAAGATTAAGAGGAATATATGATAAACAGATCGAGTAACTGAGACGAGACTTTCCAATGCATGTTGTTTAGATTTGTAAAAAAATCTACCCTAAGATAAATAGAAGCTCTTTGATTATTTACCATTTTTTAAAATATTCTTTTACTATGTAATATATGTACATGTTTACTAATTCACACAATTCACATATTGAGAGTTGGGGTGGAAGAGAAAGAAATTTAAAATTCGAATTCTTAAAACAACGTCATGGCAACAATGTAGCGTTATCTTCAATAGAGTAAATAAATGGATAATACAATACAACAAAAAACATGATTTAAATAAAATGATATCAATGTATTGGATTTTCCTTAAGGAACTTCCCAATTAACTCTATGTTTTTGTTTTATATATACAATACACTAATGTTTAAGTATTTTTTACACAATTTCTGTTCAGTTACCTTTATTAAAAGAAACATTATTTAAAGTTATAATTGATCGAAACAAAAAAAAAATAGGATCGCATTCAATATTGGTGTTATTGCGAGCAAATTGCTGAACTGGATAATATAAGTAGTTTTAAACTCCGGAAGAAGATTTTATTTCTTAACTTACAAGCAGGAATTGATGTTATATCTCGGAACAAACTTTAAATTGATTTTGAAATCACACACTCACACATCCTACACCCTTTTTAAATTGAAATTTAATCGCTCTGGTATAATTTCCACGACTTGAAAATTAATTTGATTTGTCGTGTTTGTTTATTAAATATCTTAATATAAATATGGCAACAATATATAGATAATATCTGAGTCTAATATGTCTGACAATGCACAATATGGGGCAAAATTCCACACTTTTTATACTTTAATAGTTATTTGAATTACTTTTAAATTGATTTTTTGGATGTAATATGTATAGGAGATTGTACGACGAATAGGACTTATGGAATACAATACATTTCCTATTTTCATCGGTAGATTTGCTGTTTCCACTTTCGACTTCTTTGTGTTAATTGGTATTTAACTCAAAAAATATATTTTTTAGAATCGAATTATTTTGAAACAATTTGAACAAATATAGTTCACTTATTAACGAAATAGTTCTGCAACATATAATAAATGCCGTTTTGGTTTAATTTATATCCTCTCAAGGTTGTTTCCAAGTATACCGAAAACGATGCTCTTGCAATTTTGTTAAACGTAATAACTATTAGATAGCATATTTAATCTGCGCAATAGTTAGAATTACAACGACATTGCGTTTAATTTTTGCTTACATGTCCAGTAGTATAAATTGCATCACTTTTATATATAAAACAAATAAATAAAAATACTTTTATTAACCATACATTTTACAAAATATTAATTTATTCGTCAACTAAAAAATATAATACACATACACTGTATAAACATGAAACGTACAAAACATATATTCTATTAGAGATAACTGCATGATACGGCATCTATTTTAAACTTGTCCTTGTAGCGAAGAAATCAGGCGCGAAGATGTTGCACAATTCGCAACGCCAAGTGAAAAACACGCATCGCATCAAGTTCGTTTCACGCAATATAAATAGAGTTTCGATCATGGCACACTTGAATAACACGCACGTTCTATCGCGCTTCTGTTCATACATCTTGGCTGATCAATCTTCCATTATCGTTGGACAACGTTTGGAATTGCACCTTCGTCGAGCGTTTACACGAACACATCTTGAAGAAATCGATGAAACTCGTCCTGAATCGATGGTCCACTTTGAATAAGACGATTAGGAAAAATATGGAATCGATGTGATAGAAACCTAACGCGAAATATCCGAAGGTGGGCCAACCCGTCAACATTATTCCGAGGAAATTCTCGACGACGAAGACTATGAGGCTTGCCACTTTAGTGCAGAAGAACGTCATGATCAGGACGTGTCTTAATCGGCTCTCTTCGTCGGCTTCTTTACGTTTAGTCAAGCATTGCAGATCGTGGTGCATGAAGTATAATAACAGGAAGCTGAGGAACTGTATCATAACGATGAATATGATTAAATACGTCAGAAATGGTATCTGTTCGATAACGAAATAATAGAAGATCGTTAGCACGATCGAAACGATTAAATGCACCAAGATGACTGTCCATTTAAAATTATTAATCCAGCGGAAATAATCCATTAGGAAGATTAACATTAGCATAGTTAACATTCCGCAAACTAAGACGAAATAGACTAAACTTAAGAAGTTCCTGACGTCGAATTCGTGGTAATATGTATTGGAGACGTAGAACGAATGGAAGACCGGACTTACGAAGTGTTGCAGGATTATCGTTACGGCCAAGTCCATTATGTAGAGGTGTGTGGAGGTTCTTCTACCGGAAATTAGAATCACTAGAAGTAGGATAATACTGGTGATCACGCCCACGATACCAGTGGATAATATTACTATCTCCGGAAGTACCAACATCTTGATTTGATTTATTGTTTAGCTTCTTTGAATTCGATGTTTATTCTATCTGAAATTACGAAAAAAAAAATTATTTAGCGTTGTGGTTAACACATTGTAATCTTATTTTTAGTAATAATATTGTGTGTTTAAAAAAGTATGTATAGAATTATGGTGGTTGAATAAACTGCAAAAAAAGAATCAGGACGGAAAAAAATTGGTTAGATACAGGGAAAACACATAGAATGAATTCATCAAAAGATAAAGTATGGAAAGTGATAGTATAGAAGGAAAAACCATAACCCAAATTTATCAAAAGATAAAATATGATACTGTAGGGTAAACAGATAAAACGATAAATAGGAATTGTGTAAATATGCTACAGAAAGGAAGCTATAGAAAGAGTATTGCTAATATTTCAAAATGTGTATGAATAATAATAAACGACGCAAATTATTAAATGTTAATCATCAACGATTTCTATTAACCAATTTTTGTTTAAGCTACAGCTACCTTATCTCGATTTTAGAGTCTAGTAGGGATTTTTTTAAGATCTAACAATAGTCGAAAAAAACGAGGAAAACAACTTAATATCTTTAATGAAATAAGGTTAAACGCAGAAAATGTAACAACCACTAGCTTGTTTGAGCACCAACCGGTAAAATTTTACCCAACCTTGAATATACATATACAGGGTGTCCATGAATATGTGGGCAATATCTCGAATACATAAAGTTAATGAAAAAATAACACTGTATGTTTATATATCTTTTTTTGCTAAGGTGTACCACTGCTGAGATATTCAATCCTAAACATACTGTTGGCTAAGTGGTTTTTTTTTTAATGCAATTATGTATTGCCTTTTCTTCCATCCAATTTTAAGGTGTGTAAGTAAATGTGGGGTCTTATTATTAATTTTTATAAATAATTGCATAAATTATTAATTATTTAATTTCTTTCAAGTTAGATTTTAATGCATATTGAAATAAAAGTTACCTATTTTCGTTAAACTTATTTTTTCTTGGAAACAGAGCATTTATGGAAATCCATTAAGCACATTTTTTTCACTTAAGGTCCAAGGAATAGTAAAACATTTATTGGAGAGCAAAAAAACCTACACACCTTAAAATTGGATGAAAGAAAAGGCAATACATAATTGCATTTTAAAAAACCACTTAGCCAACTCTATGTTTACATAATCTTTATGTATCCGAGATATTGCCCACATATTCATGGACACCCTGTATATAACAGAGTTTTCAAGGTTCATCGCACTTTTCAAAAACCTTTGGGAGTTGGTCAAACGCTGAAAATAGTGCGAGTTACTGTCCTGCGATCTTTCACCACAAAAAATCGAAAATCATCATTTGACCATTTACTAGTCATTTTTTAAATACGATTTTATTTCCTCATTTCTATCGATCAATTTTCCTGAAGATGACCTTTGAAGGCCGAAACATGTAGAGAAACTGTCTTTAATAAACAACCTTGTCAGAAAAAACAAATTTATTTTATCACGTTCTTTATGTTGAAATAATGGGATTTTCGTTTGAAGTTTTTAGAAGAACTTGCACCACGAGAAAGCATGAAACCAAAAAACTTAATCAATATACATATATACTGCTTAAAAAGTACATTTTGACGTTTTATATATTGAAAAAACAATATTAAAATAGTAATAAAAAGTGATATAAGGAAAGTCCTATTGCTTTAATCCAAAAAAAAATATAGTTATCGAATTGATTTATTGTTTTTGTAACAATCTATATATTAATAAGAATACTACAAAACTACAAAAAAAAAATAAGGCACATTTTTGTATCTAAGGCCAAACTAACACAGGAAATAGACGGATTATCAGCGACACTCTTTACCATTCCAGTCGATGGCATAATAAGAAGCAGACATAAAAATATGAAATAGATAATAAATATGATTAGAGCAATGAAAGACAAAGAAATGAGTTACGAATGAATATTAGAATTTATTTGATAATGTTAACAAGAATGCATACAAAGAAATATATTGAAATGCAAAAAAATGTGCTTACTTTGAAATTAAAAGCGATCCTTGACTGTTGTTTATTCTTCGGTGAATATCACTAATTTAACGCACTTATTTCTCGTCCCTTCTTGTACATAAAAATATTATCCACTGTGTCTCGATGTGCTCTTGAATTCTATCACATAAGAACTAAATCCATATTCTGGCAACCGTTGCTTTTCTCGCTGTACAATTGTATTATATATCCACGATAAAATTGCGATAAGAAGTACTTGGCACTAGATTATCAATGTTGGTTCAGTATTGTAAACTGAATCGCGGATGCAACCGCTGACTTCAAGAAAAAATAACTGCCGCGTCGTCGTTGAGCGCGGTTACAATTTTATCAGAATTGATTGGCAAGGAAAAACAAATTGGATATTATAGAGGCATACTACTACTAGGAAATGTTCCAGTTAGAGCGACACAGTTTTATTTTTTTTTTCGAATGTATATTTTAATCGTTTAAAATTCGCTAAAAATAAACGCGGCTAGGCGCTTACGAAATGCGCACTAAACGGTCGAAATAAAAGAGCGCAATTAACTTCATAGGCCCACGAAACGCTACATCAAATAATTCATTTAAACTAACGTAAACGTTCATTGAATTCAAGAGCGTTTTACGCTGGGAATGTAGTCGTAACATGACTGTCTAGATACACGGCTCACCGTCGACTATATCAATGGATATTTTGCTTGTCCTGGGCGGTACCTACCTAGGATTCGACTTAACTCATTGCGAATGGTATTTTAAATGAGGTCGATTTATTTAGGTATAGTTCTTTCAACGATATAGCGACCCGATATTTTATAGCAAACGCAGATAACACAGAACAACAAATTTTAATTTTTTTTATTTTTCTTTATGAATTATTTTGTTTCATATTCCTAATAATTATTATAAAAACAAATATATTCTATCACGTCTGGTACAATAAACAAATGAAATTCATATTGATCATACAATACTAACACTAACTAAGTATATGCTATTCTGGGACGTATCTAGAAAGTCTTTCTTTTCATTTTTATTTTATATTGGGATGAAGAACATTCCGAAATTAAAATCCAACAGTAGTCAGCAAACATCTCGCTATTCCACTTGCCCTGATAGCGTTTTTCAATAGTGCAAATAACCTGATCATGAAATCTTTTCCCATGCTCGTCATTAACATCGCCAAGATTCGGGGGAAAGAAGTTCAGGTGCGAATGCAAGAAATGTATTTTAAGACTCATATTACAGCCTAATGCATGGTAACTTCTAACAAGTTCACTACCTAACAATTTCCTTGTAATCTTCAGATTTTTTATTTCCTAAGAAATTCTTTGTCATACTTTTAAATGCATTCCAAGCAGTCCGTTCTAAATCGCTCAAGACTACGTCAAATTCTCGATCCTGTTGTAACAGATTAATCTGGGCTCCTATAAAAATCCCCTCTTTAAGTTTTATCTCAGATATATTAGGAAATGTTTGTTTAAGGTATCGAAATCCTGGTCCCTCTTTGTCCAATGCTTTGACGAAATTCTTCATCAGAGTTAGTTTTATGTGTAATGGTGGTAAAAGTATTTTATGAGGCTCCGCACCAACGAATTATGGATTACGTTCTTTTCTCCAGAAGTATATTGTATTCTGGTTGGCCATTGCTTAACAGTATAGTGCAAATTTCTCGCTCGACTATCCCATTCACAAAGGAAACAGCAATACTTTGTGGATCCAAGTTGTAGACCAAGTAGAATTGCAACTAGTTTGAGATCAGCAGTGATGTACCATTTATAGGTTTTGTAATTGATTTTGTCAAGGAGACGTGTCATATTATCATATGTTTCCTTCATGTGCACGGCATGACCAACAGGAGTGGAGAGGTAGATGTTTCCTATATGTAGCAGGACAGCTTTCAAAGTCAATTTAGAAGCATCTATAAAAAGACACCATTCTTCCGGTTGGTGTTTGTAACCTAATTCTCGCATTAAACCGGCAACATTTCTGCATCGTGGATACTGTTCGAAAAGCTCTTCAATATGTTGCAGTAGACCTTTTTCCCAAACACACCATGCCAGACAGGAGTTCTATACAGCATGATGGAGTGTACTATCTCGTTTAGGACCCTGCGTCTTCATTGCTAGGCCCACCCAATATTAGACATTAATAGATCTAATTTTACGCAAACTATATTAGTTCTAGTATAAAATTTTTATTAATCACACTGTACAAAATATGCATTCATTTGTCAGCTAAATATATCTTGAAGATAACTGCAACTTCTTAAAGTTTTCTTCACGAACAAATCGAGAAATCATCAGATAGTTAGCATCATATCTCCACCATAATTCCTCAGAAATCCTGCTCTATCCATGTACAACAACTTCGGGTAATTGCGCTTGTTCTGAGCGTTTGCACGGAAACATCTTGAACAGTTTGACGAAATTCCGTCTTAATCGATGATCGATTTTGAATAAGACGATTAGGAAGATTATCGAATCGAATTGAGTGAGACCTAAAGCGAAAGATCCGAAAGTTGGTCTGGTGTCGTGTAATATTTCGATGATGTTTTCGACAGCGAAGATTATACCTGCTGCGACTTTCATACAAAGGAACGTTTTAATTATGGTATATCTCAAAAAGCTTTCGTCGTCGATTAATTTGCGTTTCTGTAAGAATTTCAAGTCTTCGTGTACCAAAAATAACAGTACGAAGACGAAGAATTGCATCAATATCCAAAATACCGTCGTATGTAGGAAATATTCCGGGTAATCGATTAGCACGAAATAAAAAATCGTCGATAGAATCGTAATGAAAACATGGGCGGATATCACTGTCCATTTGAACTTTGTAATCCAACGGTAATAATCCATTAACAATAATAACACTAGCACAACTAGCACACCGGAAAATAGGACAAAATTCAATAAACTTAGAAAGTAGCTCGTATCGAACTCGTCGACGTTACCAGTCGTTACATATAATGAGTGGAAGGACGGATTCACAAAGAAATGTATTATCATCGTTACGGCCACATCCATTATGTAAAAATGCGTAGCAGTTCTTCTGCTGAAAATTAAAACTAGTACGAATAAGATGGTGTAGCCTGTTACTCCCACGATTCCAGTGTATAATATGATGCTTTCCGCTAACATTACCAAAACTTCTTCAGTTATGTTCTCCTTTCCGAATTATAAGGATAGTCCATTCCATCTGAAAAATGAAATAGATCAGAACAAAAATATCCTAGGACTGTATTGACAAGCTGTGTTTATATGAGTAAAAGGGCGAGTCATTAAAATTATTAGAATAGGGCTTATATACGTATGTATAAGTAATTTTGTGTTTTATTGCTTTAAAAGGAATAGTTTGCTTGAAAGTAAACATCTTTTGAAAATGTCAGCGTGTAAGTGAATGGTTATTGATGCTGTCATTTTACTCACCTATGTTTATGTCATATCGTTATTAGATTTAATTTGACATCGCTAGTAGAATCGTCTCGGAAAATCCATTTCCATGTATTGAACCAGGATTGCATCAAGGGTAATATAAATATATTTTGAAAAATGGTCGACTATTTTTATTGTAGGTTGATGTTGAAAGCAAGAATGAAAAGATTCATTCTATTTCATTTTAAATTAAAATAAAATCAATATCTATTATTTGCGTCAGTCAGTGTTACCTCGTTTTGGGTATTTATTAACGCTGATAAGTGTTCGTGGGAAACTAGCTTTTGTAAATACATATTTAAAAGTATTTTAATAAGTTAAGATAAGATAAACTTAACAGAGAAAGCTTATTGTTCTAAATTTGTGATCGAGAACTATTTTACTGTTTTTGCTTTTTAAAATGGTTCTGCATCTGTCATATGGATTGTCAATCATAGCTTGTCCATTGACAGATAATATACAGGTAGAATCTGTGGTAACCGAATGACAGGAGAACGCAGCCATGTTTCCCCACCATTTTCTCGGCAGACACCGATATAGACGTGTGACCAGTTGACAGTGACAGTAGAACTTCGACATATGCGTCAGCCAATTTCAATTCACAATCAATGAATAATAATTTAAGGTTAATCCAAATATGATTAAGTAGCCAGGCATTTTACGCAATTATGTTAAAGAAAATAATATGCTACGAGAGAAAATAAAAACTATTCTTCGATGAAATAACGATTATGCTCAATAATCGAATAATAAGTTAAAGATAGCGAATTCTCAAAAATAGAACAAAGACCTTCCTCTGGCAAATAAAAATAATTAGTCATGATTCAAGAAAAAGAAATTAAATAAATAAATAATCAGATGTACACCTGATTATTGTACATTGATGGGTGATGAGGCCGAGCATTGGCGAAGGTTAAGCCTGTAATGCTCAGTCATAGTAAAATAAAAAAATTAGGAAAAAACATTCTGTTTATTTATTACTTGACCTAATTATAGAAAATTACATAGGTATAAATTAAATAAATGGTTCAAAAATACCGCCTCCCTTAAATAAACAAAACCCTAATCTATTGTAAAAGGTAGTTTTTACATTATACAGCATTTCTGGTGTGATATTATTAGAAGTATTTGTAATAGCATTTTTTAATTCCTCTATGGTATTTGGTCTGATATCTGCGTGCGCGTAAATGGACTCCTTTAAATATCCCCAATAAAAAAAATCTAAGGGAGACAAATCGGGCGAACGGGGTGGCCACGATATTTCTTGCGAATAGGTTCCAATCCAACGATTTAACTAGCGCTAGTTAAATTGCCATTGATAAATATGGGACCTATAACCCGATTATTTAACAACCCAGCCCATACATTTACTTTCTGTTGATACTGGGTACGCGTGCTTACACTGCGAAATTCATTTCTTCTAGCCCAATACCTAACTATTGACGGGTTGTGGGATCTTACAATGGGAAATGATGACTCATCCGTAAATAAAATATTATTTAAAAAATCATCGTTGAGATTCACCATTTCCATCAACCTCTCGCAAAATTCCATTCGTCTAAATGCATCGTCGTGAAATAATTGCTGATGCTTAGACACCTTAAAACTGCTGTACGCATTACTTTTTAAAATGCGACTAACAGATGATGATGTTCCCACATCATTTGCAATCTGTCGTAGCGATAAATTTGAATTATTTTCAATCGACGCACATACCAATAGCAATGTATCCGCAGATATTTTGCGTGTGGGATAGCTTTTTTTAATTTTTTACCATGCCAGTACGTTCAAATTTTCTAAGTAAGTCAAAAATCGTGGATACTGACGGAATAGACCTATCTGGATATTTAACGCTAAATAAATCGCGGACCTGCTGGAAACTATTACCAGCATAATGCCATTTTAGCAATTGAAGTTTTTCTTGCTCTGTGTATTTCGGCATTATTACATTAATATGCTAATAGAGAAACTGACAGGTGACAGACTGATGACATATATACGAGCGTATCGTTATGTATATCCATGAATATGTTTTCTACAATGGTAGTGGGAGTCGACCGCTTCCCCACCCATTTGGTTACCAGAGATTCAATCTGTATACATCGCAATAATCTCCAAAACTTAAAGAGTGGTTCATGTTGTGTCAATTTAGCCAAAATATCATTAAAATGTCAAACCTATCTTGCATTGTTCTGAATTTATTTTTATGTAAGAAATGAGGTTTCTTATCAAAACCATTCGTAGAGATCGTACTCTATCTACATATACAGGGTGAACAAAGTCAAGTGAAGGCCGAGTCATCTAAAATTTTCAATTGGGAACACTGAGTAATTGGCAACAATGATAGCGCTAATTAACGTGCTTTCAAAAACTTTCCTGATTAGAGGAGGCTGTTTTTTAATTATTTTTCTTTCTAAGATTGAGAACACTGCAGTTTTAACTATACACAAATTTTGACAACTGTCAGTGACAAATTTAAATTCAGAAAATTTCCATTTGATTGTTTGTTCTTTTATTAAAATGTTAGAGTAACAACACAAAAAGTTTATAATTGTGAAGTTATTTTAGAAGTGAATGGGTTTATTCCATTAATCAGTGTTTGCAGGATTTCCGACAACGGTTTCCTAATCTACCGATTACGTCTGCACAGCTGCTAAGTCATGTTCATGCTTGCATAGATAAATTTCAGGAAACAGGTGCAGTAACTCGTAAACCTGGTGGCGGAGCATCTAAAAAGCGAACGGTAGATTGCATAGAGGATATTCGACAAAGAATGGACAACTATCCTAAAAAGTCTATTCCAAAACTGTCGCAACAAGTTCAGTTGTCAGTTGGAACATGCCACACCATTTTAAAAGAGGATTTAAAACTATATCCATATAAGATTCAAGCAGTTCATGAACTTACCCAGGTAAATTTTGATACAAGAACGCAGTATTGTCAGTAGTTCTTGGATAACGTAGATAATGACAACGTTTTCGACAAATGCTTTTTTACCGATGAGACTTGGTTCTATCTTTCTGGTTATTTAAATAAACAAAATATGAGAATGTGGTCTGCAGAACATCTTCATGAATTCGTAGAAACTCCACCAACAGCCAACATCCAGAAAAAAATAGGTGTCTGGCTAGCGGTTTCAAGGAGACGGATTATCGGGCTTATATTTTTTAATGAAACCGTAAGTACTGAAGTATACCAAAACCAATTATTACAGCCTTTTATTAATGAACTACATGATGACGAGCTGTCAGAAGGATTTTTTCAATAAGACAATGCACCGGCACACAGATCTCGATACACAATTGCTTTCTTGGCACAATTTTTCGATGACAGAATTATTAATTTTCCAGCAAGATAACCCGATTTGACAATTTTAGATTACTTTATCTTTTCATATTTGAAGAATACCATTTTGAACGCCAGACATCATACAATCGCAGAACTTCGCAATGCTATTACGGATTGCTGTGCTGATATAACACCACAACACCTTGTAAATGGTTTTGAGAGTATGAAGCGTAGAGTTCATCTCTGTCTTCAAAATAATGGACAACACTTTCAGCATCATCTTTAGTAGTATTATAACTTTTTAATTTAACTTATATAATAAACATTTTCCCTAAAGTAAAGTAAGGTTTATACAATGCGACTATAAATGATTGTAAATTTTCGACTTAAGTTAGCAACACTTCTGTAATTTTATGTTAGCACACCTGATTTTTAAATTTAAATTTGTCATATTTGTCAAAGCAAAAGTCATACGAATAAAACCACTCAATTTCATTTTAACAATGGTATTTATTATTGAGCAAAACACATTTATTGTAATGGCTTATTTTCGAAGCGGCTTACAAAATGATGACGGTAATTGGATATATTCGCTGCAATCAACTTTTGAGCAATTTGTTGCAATGTATCCAGAGGACCAAGTTGATTACCGTAGCTTTACTATACACACTATAAGAATTGTTGAAAAGTTTTTGAACACCGGTAATGTGGCTAAAGGTAAATCTACTGGCCGTCCCAGTGTTGCTACACCTGATGTTTTGAAAAATGTTAATGAACGTGTTGCAGAAAATCCTCATATTTCAGTACGTCCTTTATCTCAACAAATAAGTAGTCCCATTATCAATTATTATTATTTCCTTTTAACCTTTTTTACGTCCTTTCCAGAACTCTCCTATAAATCCACTCGTAAGATCCTAAAAAAGCATTTACATTTACATCCGTATAAATTTACAATTGTTCAGCAACTTCATCCTCCTGATTTCGTATTACGAACACAGTTTTGTTACTGGTATAATAACAATCTGAGACTTGGTTTCATCTGTCTAGTTATGTTAATTCCCAGAACTTCAGAACTTGGTCGGCAGAGAATCTGCAGAACTTAGCCCAAGTGCCATTGCATCTAGTTAAAATCGGTGTTTGGGTGGCAATGTCACGACAAAGAATTATTAGTCCGATATTCTTTCAAGAAACGATTAATGCTCAACGCTACCAAACCATTATTTTGGAATCATTTATAAATCAGTTGGATGACATAGAGTTAACGAGTGGTTATTTTCAGCAAGATTCAGCTACAGCAGACACTGCACAAATAACAATTACTTATTTACACCAATTCTTCCCAGACCGTTTGATTAGTGTAGGTTTGTGGCCAAGTAGATCTCCCGATTTGACGTCGCTAGATTTCTTTTTGTTCCCTTATTTGAAAAACACAATATACCGGAATCAAATACAGAATTTACAACAGTTACGGAACGCTATTGAGGAGGCAATAGCAAATATAGGACCTGAAATGTTAACTAATGTTCCTTCTGGTATCAGTAAACAAACATGAATAACGCATCTATATGATACAAATGACATAACCTACAAAGTTGTACCTATATACGATAACCAGGCAAGCCAATTTTTCAGTGTTGCCAAAGTAAATATTTGTTACAAACATTTATAGTCACTTGGTACATCGCGGTGACATACAAACTGTCAACTACGAACTGTCAAAGTGATGCATTGTAGCACTGTTACCAATCATAGAAAAAAATCATGGCCATCTGTAATCAGGAAAGTTTTTGTAAATTGTTTTGACAAATTCTATAAAGATTAGGAATACTGTTTTAAGTAATCTACAAATATGCAACCGGAAACGACAAAATGAAAGTATGTACATGTTTATTCAATGTAGCTAACTGTAAAATGTAAAAATCAAGCGAACCAGGGATTTTTATGCTACTACTACACTGCACTTGAGAATGCTCGCATTGTATATGTTCATATTTCAACCGTATGAATATGGAATTAAAAAATCTGATTCAAATATAATTATTTGTGAAGTAGACGCTGGTTGATTGCTCGGTAAAAGATAATTTCTTCAACTTTAAGATAAACCTAGGGAATTCCAGTAGATCGACTATTTGTGAATAGATAGCGAGCCAAATAACATCAGTACCAGTTATGAATCTGACTTTCACGAACTTTTTGATATCAAACAAGATTATAACTTAAAATAAAGCAATAATAATTGTCAAGTACAGATGTGTGCAAAACGAAAATGGGAGCAATTCTTATAAGCATAAATCCTAAGCTCTTATCTCCCAGATTGCCAATTTGCTTCAGAATAAGTAACATGAAACATGATAAAAAAAGACTTTTTAGTCAACCCATAGTGGAATTTTAAAAGTCAGGTATGATCAGGTATGATGCATGTTATACCAGAAGGACAAATAGATCGGATGATTTTAGGTATTAGGAGTTATGATCATTAATGATTGATTAAACGCAGTAACCTATCACAGCATATTAAGAGAATGTTTATTGCCTTCGGTCCACCCTAGTTTCCATGATTGTCCAATTCGTTGGGGACACATTGTTCGAGAATATTTGGAAGAGGGAAAAACTGCTTATGCTCATAAGACAATACGATTTTTCTCTGAGAAGTGTGGACAAGTTAGAGCCAAAGATACATGAAGCATGGCAGCAAATTACATCGGAATTTACTTAATATCATCTACGTAGAATATTAAAAAAAATTTCTTACATTTTCTAAATTAAAGAAATATTTCTTGTCGTGTAGACACATTCCAAAAAACTCTTTTATTTTAATCGGTATTTGTTGAAATACAATTTATCAGTAGAACGATTAGATGGTCAGCACTTTTTTTTTTCTCTCTTAAATTAAGAGCTTTGCTGAAAAAGCTAAAGAGATTGATTACCGCCTAAACTCTCTAACAACTCTTCGTATCGATTGTTTTGAAGTATTCTTCTTAGTGCCTATCTTTTCGTACCGGGAAACGTATCAGGGATTTAATATTTTTATTTGTATGTAGTAACTAACGATACAATAAAATATGTAAAAGCAAGATTTTTATTCACATCGAATTCTTTAAGATCATATTATGTGTAAATTGTGTAACATTTTATTTAGACTGTATGTATGCTATTAAAATTTCGCAATATAAATATTTTGTTAAAATTTCTAGGAACATTTTTTACAGATAATTTTCAAGAATTAAAATTGCGATTATTATTTCTCGATAAATGAATTTGTTATAAACAATGTTCGAATCGTATTATATTATTAATATAATACTTTAACTTAACACCAATCTACTTAGAGCGTTCACATCAGTTTAAATTACTTAATTATTTGACAGTGTAAGGTGTGCAACCATATAATTAATTCAGCTTTTTTATTTGTATATTTAATGCGTCATTGTATGTATAAACGACTCTCGCGTTTATTTTTAGCTAATGTTTAGGTCCGTGGAATACAAGAAAGAGATCTCTGCTGGTGTGGCTTGAGCATTTGCTAGCATAACATCGAATTCGCTTCACAGTTAAATCCAGAAATAAGCGATTTAATCGCGAATTAATCATAATAATTGCATCATAAAAAATAATTCCCCAAATCTAAACTTGATTCTTCTGGACATATAATTTAAAAACACATCTCGATATCGACACAGCCAATAATATAAACATAAAATACTGGGAATAAGTGCGTTTTGTTGGTGTAGTGGTTGAATTAAGCCGAACAGGATCGGATTTGCATACATATTTAAAATATAGGTAATAATAATTTTAAATTTTAGTTTTAATTCGAAAGAAACCTGCAACAGTTTTTACCATTTTTTTTTGTAGATAATTAACACACTTAACATTGCAAAAAATTAACCGATTTTCTACGCTATTACTGCTTGTACAGTTTGACAGCTGTCAAAAATATTTTAACTGTTACACCCCCTCAAAACAAGAAAGAAATAGAATTCCTACAAGTATGGCAATTATTGACAGAAAAATACTAATATATAATACTAATATAATAATAAACAGTTATAATTGTAAAATATGTAAACATTTTAAAATTATCAGAAATATTTTGACAGTTACATTGTTTGTACACTTCAACAGGTGTCAGGAATACTTTTACTGTTGCACTCGTGACAATACGAAGGAAATAATTGTTTTAATAGCTGCTCAGGTTTCAAAAGAAAATTTACAAATATTTCCAACAATTATCTACGTCAATTTATTCTTGGTTTTTTATTTTTTCAGATTAAATTGAACTTAACCGTTACACAAGGAGATACATTAACAAGATGATATTATCCGGAACAATATTATTCACCGGAATCGTAGGGACAATCGGCTACATTATCCTGTTTCTGGCTCTTCTAATTTCCGGCAGAAGAACAGCCGTACATTCTTATCTAACATACTTGGCTGTAACAATGGTTGCAAGTCCATTTGTAAGCCCAGCCTTCCAAATGTTCTTTATATTCGATAAATTTAATATAGATATAAAACTGAGCCTCTTCTTAACGGTACTATATTTCGTACTTGTATCTAATATGTTAACTATATTGATGTTATTGTTTTTAATCGATTATTTCCGTTGGATTTATAATTATAAAACGGTAGTGATTATAGTCCATTTCATCACAACGACTTTATTAATCATCTGCTATTATTGCGTAATTAACTTAACGCATTCGTTTAAGAATCCAATCTTATTTTTCGTTTTTATACAATTCTGCGGCTTGTTATTGTTGTACTTTATTCACAACGATCTGGAATGCTTGCAAAAACGGAAAGAAACCGACGATGAAAGCCGGTTAAGACACGTTTTAATCACTACCTTTTTTTGCACGAAAATCGTGGCGGCTATAATTTTTGCTTTGGAAAATGTAATTATAGTCATGTTCGCCGGTCAGACGAATCCTGGCTGTTTCGCGTTCGGTTTCAGTCAAATCGATTCGATATTTTTCTTGATCGTATTGTTCAAGATCGACCGGCAATTTAGAAGCGATTTCCTCAATTTTCTTCGAACGTGTTCGTGGAAACGATCGGATATGGTACAATTCCAAACGTTGATCTTGGTAGTGGAAACTTAAATCAAGATATGTTTTTTTTTTAATTATCAATACGATATTTACAATGTTCTATATTTTTACTCTACTTCTTTAGGCTCTACTTTAATATGAGAAATGATAGCTTTTGCTTATTAAATATAAATTCTCACAAACTTTAACAATTAATTTATATTTTATAAATTGCACTTTAATAAAAGTTATCTTGTAAAAAAAACTAATTTGGTTTTATTTTCTATGTAAGCTTATGTTATGTATAAAGTAACAAAATAAAAGAATTTCAGTTTATAGGTTTCTTCTTATGACACTATTCTGAGTTAGGTTATTATAAAAAATAGCTCCTTATCAAACAATTACTCCTATGAAGCTTTAATTATTTTTACGTTTTGCAAGAGAAAATATTTTCAAGGACAGTAACGATGAAGAATTAACGGACAAAGTAATATCTTAAGTTCTTCTTCATTGTAAGTTGAAACGTAAGTTTTTGATTCTCGTAACAATTCATTTTTCTCGTAAAAGATATTAAATTTTGTCACTGACCATCTAACTGTTATCGGCATGAAATATCAAAACAACGTTATTAGATTTACGAAGTGCTTTTGGTTCTAAGAAGTCTACCATGAGCAACTGAGGACAAGTCCTAAGAGGGTCGTCTACCAGCTGATTATTTTACAGCGGTGTCATATCTAAATAATTCTATCAATAATTTGCTCGATTTTATTTTAATATAATTTGAAAATTGGGCTTTATACACATATTTCTATAGATGTTTTACATCTACATGTACAATTTTGTCTATTAATATTCAATATTAACTTCACAATCTCTTTTTCCATTTACCTTGATAAGGGAATAAAGATTACTCAATTAATTTTTAGATTTAATTACTGAAATTTGCTATGAACATTCAAAATACATCTACACATGTGTGCATGAAGTCCAATTTTAAAATACTTTTTTAGTAAATTATAAAAAGATTATGCTTTCAAAAACTTTCCTGATTAGAGATGGCCATGATTTTTTTCTATGATTGGTAACAGTGCTACAGTGCGTCATTTTGACAGTTCGTTGGTTCGTATGTCACCGCGATGTATAAAATTTACTTTACTTTAGGGAAAATGTTTATTATATAAGTTAAATTCAAAAGTTATAATACTACTAAAGATGATGCTGAAAGTGTTGTCCATTATTTTGAAGACAGAGACGAACTCTACGCTTCATACTCTCAAAACCATTTACAAGGTGTTGTGGTGTTATATCAGCACAGCAATTCGTAATAGCATTGCGAAGTTCTGTGATTGTATGATGTCTGGCGTTGAAAATGGTATTCTTCAAATATGAAAAGATAAAATAATCTAAAATTGTCAGATCGGGTGATCTTGCTGGAAAATTAATAACTCTGTCATCGAAAAATTGTGCCAAGAAAGCAATTGTGCATCGAGATCTGTGTGGCGATGCATTGTCTTGTTGAAAAAATCCTTCTGTCAGCTCGTCATCATGAAGTTCATTAATAAAAGGCTGTAATAATTGGTTTTGGTATACTTCAGTAGTTACGGTTTCATTAAAAAATATAGGCCCGATAATCCGTCTCCTTGAAACCGCTAGCCAGACACCTATTTTTTGTGGATGTAGTGGAGTTTCTACGAATTCATGAGGATGTTCTGCAGACCACATTCTCATATTTTTTTTATTTAAATAACCAGAAAGATGAAACCAAGCCTCATCGGTAAAAAAGCATTTGTCGAGAACGTTGTCATTATCTACGTTATCCAAGAACCACTGACAATCCTGCGTTCTTGTACCAAAATCTACCTGGGTAAGTTCATGCACTGCTTCAATCTTATATGGATACAGTTTTAAATCCTTTTTTAAAATGGTGTGGCATGTTCCAACTGACAACTGAACTTGTTGCGAAAGTTTTGGAATAGACTTTTTAGGTGAGTTGTCCATTCTTTGTCGAATATCCTCTATGCAAGCTGCCGTTCGCCTTTTACGTGCTCCGCCACCAGGTTTACGAGTTACTGCACCTGTTTCCTGAAATTTATCTATGCAAGCATGAACATGACTTGGCAGCTGTGCATACGTAATCGGCAGATTAGGAAACCGTTGTCGGAAATCCTGCAAACACTGATTAATGGAATAAACCCATTCTCCATTATCTAAGTTTCGACCAGTTCTAAAATAACTTTCAATTATAAACTTTTTGTGTTGTAACTCTAACATTTTAATAAAAGACTAAACAATCAAATGGAAATTTTCTTAATTTAAATTTGTCACTGACAGTTGTCAAAATTTGTGTATCGTAAAAACTGCAGTGTTCTCAATCTTAGAAAGGAAAATAATAAAAAAACAGCCTACTCTAATCAGGAAAGTTTTTGAAAGCACGGATGGCAACATCGTCAACTGTCAAATGGTAGTTAGGCCTCTTAATACAAATGAAACAAGCTGATCATATTCTAAACAAGTTAAAATTTAAGATATTACGTTACTATTATTCATAAAATAAACTAATAAAACTAATATTTTGTAAAACCACCGTTTTGCTCAATGATGCTCTGAAGACGTCATGATATTGAATAAATTAAACCCTGTGTGTGCTCTGGTGTAATTTCTTCCTAACAATTTTCGATTGCTTGCCACAACTCTTCTGAATTTTGCCGTTTAAAATTAAATAGAATGCAAATTCTAATGACCATAGTACCCCAGACATTTTCAATGGTGTTCATGTCTGTTTGCTCTTTATCAGCGGCAAATTGTCAAGTCATTTTGATATTAAAAATTTAACTATAGATTTGTCACAGTCTGGAAAAAAAAACAAAGCTATATAATCATTTTTTTATCATATCCACCGCCCACATAAAATCAAACAAAGATCTAACTTTGTATTAACGTTCTCATATGATATTTCCGCTTCAATATAAACGGCATAAAAGAACGGTTTATTTACGGACGCAGTAATACTGTGGGATTCAAATTTTAAATATTAAATAAGATTTTTCTTCGGGAAGGATAAACATATATATATAGGTTTGGGTGTATTTCTATAGGCATACTACTTGATATTTTTCTTACATTTCTAGACGCTTACGGATACCATTTGCTTAGGAATTTAAGCCGAAAAAAAGATAAATATAACCGCCGCTGTACGCATCTACTATATAGACTAACCTAACAACGAAAATACGGTTGAAGAGAAAAGCGAAAACGCTAATAACCGCGAATAAACTCCGGTAAAGCTCCGGGGTATATATATACATATATTACATACATAACTAGTTTATTTTACAAATATTGAAATTAATATGTTGTTTTGCGGTATTAAAAGAGGATAATTAACCCTTAAATAAAAAAAAGAATTAAATCAAGTTTAGGCTAGGAAATTTTTAATTACCTATTTAGGTTGGATTTACAAGTCTGCAGTTCGAACTTTGTAAATGCGAAGTAGTGTAATATGTACATACATATAGTATGTATGTATCTGCAGGTATTAGAGGCGTAAATTGCTTGTAGAGCTCCAGGTATTACAAAACGGAAATGTAGTAAAGAGAAGTGCTAAATGTTAAATGAGATTGTTTGCAGGTACATATATTCCCTATACGTTTCTATTGTGAGTTTTTACATGTAAGGCACTCTTGTTTTACAAAAATGAAACTACATACATACATAGAAAGAAAATATATAAAAGGCTTTTTATTATGTATCATATAAATATAAAATACTTAGATAAGAAGTAACATTATTTATACATCCTGCCTTAATAATTGCCTGTTATCGTTCGGTAAAGTTTGAAACGACGGCGACGGTTTGCTCCGATGCGACCAGACGCACATCTTGAATAATTCGATGAAGTTCGTTCTAAATATTTGATCCACCTTGAATAACACGATCAAAGCGAATACCGAGTCGATCTGGTAGAAACCGATACCGAGACACACATAATATTTACCTCTCGTCATCACCATTAGAGAATATTCTATACAGAATATCAAAAATTCGATAATTTTCGTACAGATATAGGTTAAGATCAAAAAATATCTGAGTCGCGTTTCATCGTCGGCTACCTTACGTTTATTAAGGCATTCCAGTTCGCGATGAATCAAATACAATAACATGAAACTAAGTAAGGATATCGCAATGATGTGATCGATGAAATACATCTCTTTTATGTATAAATAAAGAATATCAAGCACAACGATTGAAGCGAAATGAATTATTATAACTATATATTTATAATTGCTGAGCCAGCGGAAATAATCCATTAAAAAGAATAAAATTATAAAGATGACTTTACCGAAAATTAATATGACGAATATTGAAGTCATAATGTGCCTTCCCTCAAATTCTGTATAGATATCAGGTACGTAGAGGTGATGGAACCAAGGGCTCATGAATTGTTCAAGTATCATCATTAATGCCGCGTACATAATGTAGATGTGGGTAGGTGTTCTTCGTTTTGATATTAAAATAACTAATAATGAAAGGATATTAGCGATGATTCCGATAAATCCTGTCGATATTAATACTATTTCTGGAAATATCTTCATTTTGACAGCCATCTTTAGTTTTAATTAAAAAGAAATTCGCAAATAAAACGATCTGAAACACAAGAATAAAATAGAAATTAAAATCATTTTAGAAACAACTTACCTTTCTCTTTGAAGGAATTATAAAATTATATATCTTTAACACGTAAATGTTGTCGAATTTGTACACATCGTGGTGATTAACTTGATGCTACTGAATTGAATTGAGTTGAACTGAAGACGATTTAAATGTTGTTGCTTTTCAATACTACAAACATGATAGCGATAAAGCGGCGATGAAAGTCGCCTGGTGCGAAATTATCAATGCTATATATATATGTATATATACATACATACATACAATCAATATTTTTATTAAATTGAAGGATTTTTTAGTGTAGAATAAAATAAATCTCTTACTAATGAGATCATCTAACGTTTTATCTTCATACATATTGTTACACATTGTTTAACCGTTTACACGTCAGTGGTCGAAGTATCAACCAATATTCTTATTACGAGGGCTTCCGCGTAATAATGTATATAACTATGGCTTTTTATACCATCTATAAATTGCATAAAAGTTTAAGGACCCCTAACAAGCTAGAAAATTATTCAATAAAATTAATTTTAACTATGACATAGTAACAAGCTAAAGATTAGACAAAAAATATCTATTTCTGTTTAGAGAAACAATGTTGATAACAACTTCCGGTTAAAATAAATATATCAGGACGTCGTTATCAAATTGGGACACCCTATATGTCTATGAAATCGATTCAACGTCTTAATTACTGGTTATTTATAATACTCGAGATAAAGATCACTAAATTCTTTACAAGTTTTAATCTGCTTACAAAAATGTGGTAACATTAGGTCCTTGCCTGTCTAGGTATCACGGGGGCCCTGTACTCGATGGGCTTGCTTCGCTTTATCTTGTGTTGTGGTCGGAGGTAGCCCTAGAGGCCTATAGAGCAAAATGTAGTGCTTGATTCTCCGGTAAAACGGAAGATCACATTAGCATCTTCACCCACATCGAAGAGCCAACAGCGTTATCTATAAGGGCAGATAAGATCGACAGCTTGAGGAGCTCTCCGTCAATCTTCCAAGCCGAAATAATTACCAGATTCAGATCTGCGCGGAGGGCGTTTTAAACTGCCCCGGATTAATGCAGCAGTAAAAATTTTGTCTGACAGCTAGGTTGCCATAAAGGCACTACAGACTTTCAGATTTAATACGGAGGTGATACTTGACTGAAACTGTAGGAACACCACGCTGAGATGGGTGCCAAGTCACTCTGGAATTAGAGGCAATGAAATGGCTGACAAGCTAGCAAGAGATGCTAGCGAAATTCATAGGTCCAGAAGCGACTTGCGAGAATTCTTATGGCAACATCAAAGATTCGCTGCTAGACATTGCTCCTATTGGAATGCACTTTGCGTCCATATGAGAAAAGGCTTCGTAAAGTAGTCTTTATGAACAGAGACAGAGTGACGTTACTTACAGTGATTCTAACCGGTCACTGCGTACTAAATAAACACATGCATCGTGTAGAAACTGTGGGAGTGTGGAGGAAAATTCAGTCCATCTCCTTGCTCACTGTTCAACAGCGGATAGGGAAAGGCGAATGTATTTAGTAGTGATTAAAGCTGTATTATTATTTTCTAGAAGATTCTCTTATAAATTCTTATATTTTGTACAAATTTAAAACAAAGAAGAAATAATCTAATAAAATAATCTTTCCACAGCTAAATGCAATTGAACTCTTTGAATGTCATTTAATAATAATAAAATCTCGAAGATTGGTAAATTGAATATCTACTTCTATATTACGATCATATTTATTAAATTAAAGAAAAACACTTTCTGTAATAAAATACATTTATTATTTACCTATTACATAAACTATAATAGGCATTTGTATTGATACCTTATGCATCTTGTCTTAATAACTGTCCATTATCATTTGATAAGTTTTGATGCTGCGGCTTTCTGCTGTGAAACCAACTGCACATTTTAAATAATTCGATGAAATTCATATCGGATATTCCCCTCTTAACATATGTATATGCTAAAATATATTCTATAAGCAATATTACAAACTCGATGATTGTCGTTATGTTTTAAAGAAATTATAAAATTAAATTTTTAATATGTAAAATCTGTACAAATATGTAGATATGTTAGTTGAGTTTGAACATATCGTATAGTTAGTAGATATCCATTGAAGAAGATTTAAATAAGAATTAATGTTGTTTTTAAGTAATATACCAATGCGACGAGAGATAATGAGGCGATGAAAGCCGTCTGGTGCGAAATTATCAATGCTGGGGTCAATATTTTTATTCAATTGAATTATCTTAATGTTTAAAAAAAAGGAAAACGAGAGAGATTTCACTTCCACTAATTACGATTCAAATACGATTTTATAATAAAACAATTTCGTATAGAATTTATTGATTACGTAAAATGAGATTATATAATTCTCTATAGTTAATTTATTGTTAAATATAAACAATAATAAATTATACATTAATAGTACATGTTATGTGAACTAGCGGTTAAACAAAACTATCCGCATTTTTGATACATTCTAAAATAATTTTCATAATATACATATTTTTTGGTTGGGGTGGTCTAACCTGTAGTCAAGAAAAAATCCAAAGAAGGAGAAACAATTTATGACTATGCAGGAAGTAATAATACTAACCACAAAATAAGCACCTCGTATTTTCTAGTGTTAAGTTCAGTCTAAATTTTAAACCTTTATGAATAATATAAACAATTAAAATAAAACATAAAGCAGAAACAAAAATTTCTGCAGATCATTGCTCTTGAGCTAGAAGTTGACGTTGATCTGACGTCTGACTACAAACTAAACGATTTTGACCGCTGAAATCGGCGAATAGTCGTAATTCTAATCGCAATCACGGTGACTAATCGGCTGATTAGTTTAACTACAAAAAATGAGGATGATTTGAACGATTTTGACTTTCAACTCAGCCCCATCAATAAAGCCTCCACTATTCAAAGTTATCAACCTCTATAATAGGTTGCTTTTTGTCATGTTTTCCTTTAGGGCTACAAAGTGTGTATCCTTTTTGTATACCCGAAGAAATTCTGCTGACTTTTGAACTTGCAATCATTACATTTGTTGTTGTAGATAAAATTTTGTAACAGTAATACATCACACCCAATGATGTTTTATCGAATTTAAAATTTCCAGTCAAAACTTAATAATTAAATTAGAAAGAAACGATGACAGAGTTGCCTCTCCCTTCTCCCAATTCCAGATTACATAACATATCATCCCAACGTACCATATAGCTAATTCATGATTGATGCTGCTCTCTTGAACAAGCAATCTTGTACACTACCCACATGTTTCCCTTTCATCTGTCATATTCCACGTCTACGTTACGATATAAACTTTATATTCTCGGGCTTTTAGTACATACATACATACATAGATGGATATACATATGAAGGTATCCTATACTATAGGCGTGTATGTATGTGCGTGTGTATAAGCGACTAAATTGAATATATCTGGGGTGGATGTAGAGTGTGTGCGACGGAGTTTGCGACAATCCTCCTTTACGGTTTCAGTGGCGGTAAGAACGGTACGCAAGCCGTCGAAGATGTAACGTAATGAAACGGAAAATGACATTGTATTCTCTTCTACGGTGGTGGTGTTCGGTGGGGAAATTGGAAGATCTATAGTTTGGTAAGACGACAAAAGAGAATCTTTAAAGCCTAGAATTCACCACCAAAATAATAAATTAACGAAGTATAACTTTCTCTTTAAAAAAAGTAGAATTACACTCCGATTTAGCTCTCGAGAATACAAAGGGATAAAGTCGAAAGAAGAAGCAATTTCGCTAAGAGGGATCATGCAGATCAAACCGTACATCCGATGTGATTAAAATATCCAAGGGAATGCCGGATTTACTCGAGGAGAAGGCAAATACGTGTGCTCGGTTCCTGTTCTTAATAAAGTAAGTGAAGATACGCTGTCGTGTATCTTCCGTATCGTTGTAGCGGAATCGAGAACAACATTTAAGCTGTAAGGAAAGATGTAAGCGAATCGTCATATTAAAGAGAGCTATGTATATTGACGTTATATACATACTATGTAGTAAATTCTATAATAACTGCAACGCGTATCTGTTTGTTAGTTTTAATTCAGTTGATATTCGACAAATTAAACGCTTTTAAAAAGAAGACCCTACGTAGTGAATCCATCATTAATATTAATGAGACGACCTGAACATTAATCAAAGTGCTAATTTATATTTATTTGTTATCGCCATCCGCGATTGCCTTCTTCTTCTTCTCATCCTCTGTTCATATATATTAAATCATGACCC
This sequence comes from Holotrichia oblita, assembly GCA_023690525.1. Lineage (NCBI taxonomy): Eukaryota > Metazoa > Arthropoda > Insecta > Coleoptera > Scarabaeidae > Holotrichia > Holotrichia oblita. The sequence continues at coordinate 137,294,678 of CM043019.1, read as the reverse complement.
TTATTCTCCCATAAATCACAGGCGGTTATTTATAGCAATACCTATACCTGCCGGGCCGGAAGATTAAACGCGCGGAAGGAGAAATGTCCTCCCCTTCAGCGAGCGTTAAAGATTAAAAAAAAAGTCGTTTAACTCGCTACCTCATCCGGTCCGATAACTTGATGGCCCTCCGCGACATCGTAAATTTTTAAAAAGTCGCGGCAGCCAGATCGTCCTCCTGTTTTTTTTATTCCACCTTTTTTCGGCTTACTTAATAGCAAACGATTCAGTCTGTGTTGCGGGTGGAGGAGGAGGGGAGGCATCGAGGGAGATATTAGGTTAGGTGCTAGTGGGTGGTTGGAGAAGTAAACCGTATAAGGATGATGGGTAGGTGAATGATGTCTTTTTCGGGGTTAAATTACCGCGAGAAGGAAGATATACGTTACGTTAAACGGTTATACGCACTTCTTTCAACGGGATAAACGGCGCTAATCCCCTCCAGTGTAATCTATTAGCGTTAACGAAGGCTGTCTCTGATAGTAAAGCTGCGTAGTACGTCTTCTTTAATAGATGAGTTAGTTGCGGTGTCATGATCGTTTAAAATATTGACGTGGCAGGTTGTTATTTTAACCTGACTTCGATGTAATATTGTTGCGTTTATTAACCTCTGTAATCGATGGGGAAATTTACTTATTATCGAAGTACGAAACCAAATAATATGATAAAATATATTCGATATAAATACGAATCTCTGTCAAGGTTGTTATCTTGGACAAAGCTCGCAATTACAAAAATCGTATCACACAATATTCCACAAGTTTAAATCACATTTTTTGAATTCATTTCTCTTGAACAGGTAATAAACATATTATGTATTATGATTGTAATAAATAAAAACAGACACACGTGTATCTACCGACACACTTTTCAATAAGATAATATTTTTGACTTACTTTTATCATTAAACCACAACCTCCTTATCGTACAAGTTATTTACTAAACATATTTTGCAGTAATTTTAATGATATACCTATTATTATATGTTTCAAATGATTTCTTTCATGTTCTAAACATATATCATTATGAAACGTTACTTTTTGCGTAAATAACGAGCAAAGGACGTGAGATGCAGAGACCGGAATTGACTCGGCTGTGCATTGTACAACTTTACAGTATGATAAGAAAAGAATCTCTTATACATTTCATGGAAACACGACGGTGACGTCAAGAGTCCCCTAAACCTAACATTGATGGTATGAACATGCGATCTGCTTACAACCCTTCGATAAAGATAACCAGACTTTTTATAAAAAAATTACTTTAAAGTCAAAAGTCAATTTTTAATTTGTTGTGACTGTCTAAACAGGAATAGTACACACTAACGTAGAAATTAAAATGTGATAATACGAGAGATTCACATAACAATTTTTTTAGATTCAAATCCAGACACTGCCTGCTACAATGCTCGCCTAACTACTCAAGAAACATGTTCCCGAAAACGCAACGTTGTGTCGAACATCTATCCTAAATTGCACCCAGATTGATTCCCAACAGTAAGAAAAAACTATTTTTACGATTTTCAGTCCTGGATACTACAGGAAGAAGTATAGGATAACTTTCAATCATTCCAAAGATGCTCCACCTAGAACTTTGGTCCTTGTAATTGAAGCAAATTTGACGTGCAATATACCAAATTTTTGACAAAGGATCCAGTGTTGTTTAAAGCAGCTTACCATTTAATTTATTGTTGCTTTCCTGCAATTTTATACTGCCTGAAATTAAAATGAAATACTCGGTAATATATAATAATATTGCATTTTGTTCATTGTGCATGTTGCTTTTGGAGAGGAATATGCAGCTGAAGCTTAGAAATGGTTAGTCTAACATTTAAGTTAAATTATCAAGTTATATATAGACACATAAAAAAAATCGTAATTAGAGTAGGCTATGTGAATGGATTGTTACTTTAGCCACTTTCACATAATGACATTTATTCCTTGACATTTAATTTGAGGTTATAAATTTGGTTACAATAAAATGTCGAATAATAAATGTCATTATGTGGTAGTGGCTAAAGCACGTTATAACGTGCCATCGAAAAAAAAACATAATTGGTGTAGGCTATGAAAATGCTTTTGATCGTTGCTTTAGCCACTACCACATAATGACATTTATTATTTGACATTTTTTTGTAACCAAAGTTTATAACCTCAAATTAAATGTCAAGGAATAAATGTCATTATGTGAAAGTGGATAAAGTAACAAGCCATTCACATAGCCTACTCTAATTATGATTTTTTTTCGATGTGTCTATATAAGTTTGGTCCTTGTGAATGAAGCAAATTTTCGGTAAAGGATCCGGTGTTGTTTACAGCAGATAACCATTCAATTTATTGTTCCTTTCCTGCAATTTTGTACTGGCTGAAATTCAAATGAAATACTCGGTAATATATAATAATATTGCATTTTTAACTCAGCAGATAAATAGATAAATTTTATATTGCTTTTGGAGCTGAATATGCAGCTTAAGCTTACAAAAATTTAACATTTAAGTTAAATTATTAAGATCACAGATGTAGCAAAAATTTTAAGAGAAGCTTAGTCTGCTATTATTATATAGAAACTAAGCTACCAGAAAATCCTTTTAAAGTAACTGGAATCGAACCTTTCGACCTGAAGGTCGTAGATGAAGAATTCTTCGACCTCTAAATGAAGCTATGAATTAGCTTACAGACTGACCAGATAAATAAATTTGAGCGTAAACTCAAATTTTTCAACGAGCGGCCTCAATCGAAATTATGTGCCAAATAAAATTGCAGGATAATTTACTGAAGAAACTTGAAATGAATTTCCACACTCGAATCATAAAAGTAATAACTAGATCTAGCTATAATTTTTTAGTTTTTTATCAAATTAAAGATATGAAAATTACACATTTTTAAATTCGAGAAAAACAAAATGTGTAACACACACGAGAGCAGTTCAGATAGTATTATCCCTGACATAAAATAAAACGATTTGGAGAGGTTGAATTGTTTATTTTTCAACGTAGTCTCTCTAAGACGTTGATACATTTGGTATAACGATGGTAAAGAGTTTCAACGTCCTCAGAAAAAAAAATGTTTCGTCTTTGACTGCAGACCATTCGTTCACCATTATCAGTGTCTCAACGTCTCGAGAGTGAATCCTACGCTGGAGGTGTTCTTTGAGTTTGGAGAATACATGGAAGTCACTAGGGGAGTTAAATAAACACCGCTCCTGTGTTGCCCTGATAAAACAGTACACCACGTCTGAGTTTTCCTTTCCTTTTTTCTTTGATCGAATCACACAGTTTTGAAATTAAAGCAGTATAATATTTCCCAGTATAGTCTGACAACTGATATGATAAAATGGGGATGGTATAAGGTTAATATCTTTGGGATGCCCAAAAAATGTGCCCATGATCTTTCCCATAGATGGTATTGCACGAGTGTTTCGAGGAGGTAGTGGATCTTTGTGCTGTCTCCATTCCATTCTCTGCATGATCGTTTAAAATATTGACCTGGCAGGTTGTTATTTTAACCTGACTTCGATGTAATATTGTTGCGTTTATTAAGCTCTGTAATCGATGGGGAAATTTACTTATTATCGAAGTACGAAACCAAATAATATGATAAAATATATTCGATATAAATACGAATCTCTGTCAAAGTTGTTATCTTGGACAAAGCTCGCAATTACCCATAGATGGTATTGCACGAGAGTTTCGAGGAGGTAGTGGATCTTTGTGCTGTCTCCATTCCATTCTCTGCACTATTATGATTCAGCATCATACTGGTGAACCAAGTTTCATCCAAGTAACGAATAGTAGTCCTCATATATATAGGCTAACAACTTGAACTACGAAAGCCTGTTGATAGAAGAGGGTGGTGGGAGTTAAAATTAAATGTATCCATTTTACTATTCTAATATTTTACCGAACCATCAAACTTTATCCTAATGGAACACACAATTAATGAAAAAGTGCAAATTATAAAGTGGTTTTATAATTTTATAATATTTGACATAATCACTGACATTGCTGTCATACAAACAGTTGGCAATACTAAAATGGATACATTTAATTTTTCCCCACCCACTACCTTCTCCTATCAATAGGCTTTCATAGTTCAAGTTGTTATCCTGTATATGTATGTAGTGTTCAATTAACACCCTTTATATACCAAAAATGGCATAAAATATAGTAATAATAATAATAATAATAATAATAATAATAATAATAATAATAATAATAATAATAATAATAATAATAATAATAATAATAATAATAATAATAATAGCTTTATTTGTCCAACGGTTTACCCAGTTATAGGACAGTATTAAATATACATATAATGTACAACGTACTACTCAGTAATTAATATTAATAATTGAAATAAACAACAGAATTGTAAGTAATAATAAAAACAAAAGCATTATAATTAAGTAAATTAAATCAATAAAATATGTCACTATAGTGAAGATTAGCTGCTCTGCACATCACCACTAGTGGAGATCCTTGAAGAACATTAGTTCGAGAAAAGGGAAGTAAGAAGGTATGAGTAAAACGAGAGGAGATTCCAGGAATGAAGAAATCAAGACATGAAAGTAAATAAGGGCAGTCGATTCTCCCACTGGATAGTTTCCATACAAATCTTGCACCATGTAGCTTTCGACGGTAATTCAGGGCTTGCATATTATGTGCGTCTAACAGATATGTATAATCTATGCCTCGCTGAGGATAAGTACCGGAACTTTTAAAAGACAAATATTTCAGGAATCTTCGCTGAACTTTTTCAATGGAAAGTTGTAAGTACAGGTATTGAGGAGACCATACTTGAGATGCATATTCCAATTTGCTCACAACTAGACTGAAATAAAGTGTCTTCATCAACTGTATATTATTAAAAAATTTGCAACAACGCATTACGAAACCCAACGTTCTTGACGTAGATGCACACATCGAGTCAATATGGTTAGAAAAGCTGAGCCGAGTGTCAAAGTACACCCCAAGGTCCTTAATACCATTAACTCTTGGCAATATATTGCTGTTTAGGATATATACTGATGAAATATTGTTTACTTTACGTGTGTAAGATATGAAGCAACATTTATTAATATTTAACCTTAAGTTGAATTTGTGACACCAATCAGTCAAAACATTTAAATTACTTTGGAGTTGAACCACATCATTCCAGGATTTTATACAACTATAAATTTTCAAATCATCAGCATAAGCAAGTAACGGACATGTTAATTGCATCAGTAAGTCGTTAATGTATAATATGAATAAAAGAGGACCTAGATTTGAGCCTTGTGGCACACCAGATGAAGGAAAGAATTCTAGCGACTTGTATCCATTATAAAAAACGTAATTAGATCTTCTAGTTAGATACGAATGGATAAGCTTGAGTAAATTCGGTGTTAATCCCAGTGCATGTAGTTTGTTCATTAAGAATCTATCGTGTCAAATGCTTTGCTAAAATCCGTATATATCACATCCACCTGGCCTGAATTGTCCAATTCCCGGCAAGTAAATTGTGTTAGCGAAGTCAAGTTAGTAACTGTCGAACGCCCACGCACAAATCCGTGTTGGTGTAGAGAAATCAATGATTTAGTATTAAAATATATGCATGCATAAATTACACTTTCGAATACTTTCGCAAAGTTACAAATGATCGAGATCGGTCTGTAATTCTCCATTTTGGTGTTATCATCTTGTTTAAAGATGGGAGAGCTTCTTGTTCTTCGCCAGCGGTCAGGAAATTCCGACGTCTTGATGGATACGTTTATAATAAGCGCTAGCGGCTTTGACAAGGAGGATCTTGCTTGACGCACCAGTTTACTAGGGATCTGGTCATCACCAGAACTGAAATCATCAGGTAATGTGGACATAATTTTTAGCAATTCATCCTCAGAGGTACTATGCAAAGTAAACGGTAAGTGGTTGGATTCCGAATTTTCCACGCAAAAGGGGGTACTAGGACGATAAATAGAAGAAAACATATCCGCAAATCCATTGACTATGCCTTGTGGGGAGTCTATTGGGGTATCATTGAAAGTTAAAGTGCTAGGAATACGCGAGGATCCAGTTTTGCTTTTCATATATCGAAATATCTCTCTAGGATTATTCAGAATGGACTTTTCAACTTTATCCATATAGGATTTATACGATTCATTAATGAGTGTCTTGCAGATTCCTCTCAACCTTTTAAATTCACAATTATAAAATTGATTCTTCGTAGCTCGCCATTTTCGTCTGTAGTAAGATTTTATCTTCAAGTGATGTATAATCCGCTTAGTGAACCATGGCGGATATACAGATTTGTAACTGATTGAACTTTTCGGTACTGAATCATCAAATATATTATATAATGTAGTTTAGAAGTCATCAAGTGCGCTATCGACATTATTATACTCTTCAAGAAAAGACCAATCCACATTCGAAATATCTGAGTATAGTTTTTGATAGTCAGCGTTTTGAAAATTGTATCTAAGATTGTCATTTGACGGAAAATTTGGAATATTAGTTTCTGTAGTTGAAATAAGTAAAGAAATAGATAATGGTGGATGATATGCGTCTACAGGTACCAATGGAAATTCATCAATTTCAATTGAAGCTGAATGTATGGTATTAGACAGCAGCAGATCTAAAAGACGATTATTGCAGTTAACAATATTATTGTATTGTTTAAGTTGAAGTGAAGTGCATAAAAGGTTAAAGGTTGTAGATTTGGCACAGGCAGAAAAATTGCAAGAAAGTTGTGGAATATTGAAGTCACCAAGTAACACGCATGGTTTATCAATAAGGAAAACCTCCAAGACTTCAGAAAACAATTCAAAATCTTGCTGCGAGATATCAGGAGGAATGTAGACGGCGACAATATAAAAATTATTTGTAGTACATTTACAAGCTACCAAATCCACTAATGGGACTGCAGATGAGATAACATCAGTGTTGATTTGCTCGAAGTTGAGGGTATTATTCCATGCAATAAATACTCCACCACCCGTTGATCTATTAGTTAGAGAAAACTTCCTATCGGATCGAATGACGTTGTAAAATGGTGGTAATATTTCGGCATTATTAATGGAGTCATCTAACCAACTTTCAGTAATAACAATCAGATCGAATGCAGAAGCGCAGGCATTCGCAAAGAAAGTATGTGTTTTTGATCTAAGCCCACGAGTATTTTGATAATAAATGTTAAGAGGAAGGGAAGAACCGTTGGACGTGGTTAGTTTAAAGACGTAATATTTGGAATACCGTTACGATATTTAATTTTTAGATTTGTTTCTCCATTTCTTATGCGGCTGCTTAATTCTGCCTTGGCTTCTTTGTGGATTTGTAGTTGCATTGGCGTTCGATCACGAAAAATCGATAGTGAAGAGAAATTAGCGTTAAGCGTTAGTAATAATAATATAACGTAATAAAGATTTAAAAATAATTAAAAAATAAAAGTAAATATAGATATTTAGATTATTGATCTATGTACATACAATAAAGTTACAGATCCGGAGTACTGTACAGCCGAACTTTGTTACTGAAATCGACTTTTTTATATTGTTCCGAACTAGAAAAGTTATCGCCGAAATAAGATATGTACACATACATACTATATAGAGATTCTTGTATTATCCGGACTGTGCTGTGTTCGAAATTGGGTATATCTTGCCCTGTCTCTCAATCGTCTCAATTTCCGCCTAAACTTCCACTGCAGTAAATAGGATTTCTTACCCCGAAGAAGACTTCCAATTTAACTTAGGACCAGAAACGGCGAATTATCGTTCAAACTTTTGCCAGCGTATAGGTGCCCTTGTTTCCCCCTTTGTATTTTCATGTAAATGTTACTTGTCTTTCGTTTCTTAAAAATACAGATTTTTATATATGTACAGTGTGTTTCACTTTTCATGGGGACACCTAAATAACTTTTTTATTTTGAAAGCAATCAATATAAAATTTTTATCAGTTATGTAGGCCACGACAATGCATCTTTTCATATGAATAGAGTTTTTATAAAGTCGAAATCTAGCCAACTACGATTAAAATAAAAAGTAGCGTTTCAAGTCGGGTCATAGTAGCGATTAAGATAGAGCAAAAAAGTATTAAGAAAAGTTATTACAAATCACTCAAGAACTCCAAATACCAAATTTCTCTGAAAAATTTGTAATTTTACATTTTTCTCCATTTTTATGCCATCAGCAGATGATAATTTGTTATTGCAATAATAAGAGTGCCATGAAACAAGAAAACGATTCATCAGTTCAAACGTCAAACATCAAACGTCAATTCACTAAACAGTTTACTTCAGTTGCAACTATCGAACTTTGCTAAGCAATGGCCGATAGACATTTAAGTATTGCTGAAAAGGTAGAAATTATTCGAATTGTTGGTGACAATGTACGTTCTACCCGAGAGGCGGCTAGAGAGTTTAACGCGAGGCACCCTGAACGTCCACCCATCCATCATCGAATTGTTGCATACTTGAATAATATTTTCAACACTACTGGAAATGTTACTAAACCACGTCCACGAGGATTGAACAATCGAGAACACCATTTAGATGCAGTAATATTAGCAGCGTATCGTAATAATCCTCACACGAGTTTACGAGATATGGCTAGAAATTTAAATATCTCTTACTCTAAAATTTGGAGATGTCTCCGTCGTCACAAATTGAAACCGTATAAGCCAAAATATTTACACACTCTTGAAGATGGAGATCTCCATAGAAGAATGGAGTATTGTCTATGGGCTCAAGGTAATTATCTAAATGACAGAGAATTTTTGAAAAAAATTATGTTTAGTGATGAAGCTACATTTACTACTAACGGTGTAGTTTCGTCCCAGAACTGTAGATACTGGGCAACAGAAAACCCAAACTGGGTCATCAACTGTAAAAGACAATATTCACAGAAAATTAATGTGTGGTGCGGAATTTTAAATGCACGAATCATTGGCCCGTTTTTCTTTTTTGACACGCTAAATGCAGAAAGGTTTTTACATTTTTTAAATACTGAATTAATGGATGTGCTTGATGATTTACCACTGGATGAGAGGCGAGATTTGTACTTCCAGCTAGATGGATCCCCGGTTCATAACGCAAGAATAGTGCGAGCATGGTTAGACGAGAACTTTCCGTTAAGATGGATAGGTCGTAATAGCCCGTTAATAGAGTGGGCTCCTAGATCGCCTGACATTACACCACTTGACTTTTTCCTTTGGGGAACTATTAAAAATGTTGTATATGCATCAAGACCTCAAAACATACAGGAACTGTGTCAGAGAATCCGACAAGCCTGCCGAGAAATTTCCCCAGAAATACTACGACGAGTTGTACTGAATCACAAAAGACGATTGGAAAAATGGATCCGTCTTCAAGGTGATCTAGTTGAAAAAGATCCTATTTAAAATATTGTTCGTTAAATTGTTGCTATATTTTGTTCTTTAATACTGAATAAAATTTGCGAATCGTTTTCTTGTTTCATGGCACTCTTATTATTGCAATAACAAATTATCATCTGCTGATGGCATAAAAATGGAGAAAAATGTAAAATTACAAATTTTTCAGAGAAATTTGGTATTTGGAGTTGTTGAGTGATTTGTAATAACTTTTCTTAATACTTTTTTGCTCTATCTTAATCGCTACTATGACCCGACTTGAAACGCTACTTTTTATTTTAATCGTAGTTGGCTAGATTTTGACTTTATAAAAACTCTATTCATATGAAAAGATGCATTGTCGTGGCCTACATAACTGATAAAAATTTTATATTGACTGCTTTCAAAATAAAAAAGTTATTTAGGTGTCCCCATGAAAAGTGAAACACACTGTATATACATATTTTGTACCTACTCTTGTTCGTTTAGAGTTTTATTATATTAATGTTGTTTATATTTATTGCAGAAATTGCATCCCGAAAATAATAATGAATAAATTTAGAAAGATAATAATTTTAAGAGGTTTCATGTCGTATTATACTCCATTTCCTGGCCACTTATTTTTCCTGATACGTAAGATGTCTGGAGTGGAAATAACTTGAATTTAATAGCTTTCTGAATCGACATTCTACGTAGGGAATATAATCCGGTTTTAGTTCAGAGTTTGATGTGATCACTTCAAGGATTGTAATCCAGTTTAATATATAATTATTTCTATTATTATATATAATATAATATAATTTATCTAAACACAGTTTGTTAGTTTTGAAACGTGCACTTGACAAGCATTACCACAGGTCGTATGATATAAACATAATTATTATAATTACTGTACAACGTTCTGCGTAGGTCGCTGTGGATACCTAAAGGGCATACATAGCATAATAGTTAGTACAATCGAGGGAAGATGGGAAATTCAAGCCGGTAGATAATAGCGAAATATCTGATTATGTAATCCTCATGAAATTAGTGTGGCAAATTGCGATATCCGACTCGATATAGCGTGTTAATCCCTACCATTATTATTCTGTATTATTAACTAAGCCAAGCTAAACTAACACCTATATACATACCTGTTTATATTAGGTAGGTACTTTCTATTTAACACTGATCAGCGAACAAAACCGGTTTTGTTCGAACGGATCATGTTCTATTTAAAAAAAATTGAAATTGTGATTCCTCTCCACTACAAGAAGATTTGTGATCACCAAAATATGATGTTTTAAAAGGGGAAACATCATATTTTTCGGTTCAGTATGTTTAAAACGAACATGATCTCCCCTTCTTCTTTTGTGCGTTCTTTTCGCAATGATAGTTTCTGAACATGTTCCTAGTAAACATTTGATCACGTTTTGCGAATTATGATCCAGAAATTTTACAAATAGAAAGCAGCTATTATAGACCGAGTCGTGCTTCGGGCTTTAGAAAAAAAGGAAAAATTTAACAGCGCCGATAAAACAATTTATATTCGTCAAAACGAAGAAAATATTGGTTTGTCCGGATAATCCATATATTCCACGTAAAGTAGACAATTGGAGGTTATTTTGTTAGATTTATTGCCCGGCATTATTTCCTTGGGGATCGCCAGTCCACGACCGGCGAAAGGAACTTATAAAATTTCGTTGTGTGAGACGAAAATATAAAAGAGAAACTTGTCCGATCTATAATTTATTTTTATTGCGTAGGAGTTAGGTTCATCGTCGTTGCGGATCCTAAAATTAAATGACGTGGATATATTTTTTTTGCTTTAAACATAAAAACTGTGTTCTAACTAAGGTATTCATGTCACATTTTTGAAATAATATTTTTATGTGGATTCACTAAGATTAACGTCAAATTTAAAATAAAAATGATATTGTAGCAACCTTGAGTTTGTGAGAGCACTAGAAAGAAGAACGAATTAAAGGATGAATTTCGAGATATCATAATTGATTTGCTAGAAAACTAACTAGAATTTAGGGCGCCAAATGTCGCGCAAAGTTTATTTTTTTACTGTCACATTTTCAGGATTTCTTTCCTGCTAATTTAAGAAAGATGAGTGATGAATAAAGAAGGAAAATTCCATCCAAAGTATTACAGAAATGGAAAAACGATATTAGAATAATCCCACCTCTCGTTATGATGGGAGATTATTGCTGGTCCCTCTTTTAAGAAGAAGGCAAACGCCAATATAAAAGGATGAAATAACTCTATTTATATAAAACTTTAATATGTCAGCAATTTTCTTTTTGTATTCTTGATATTATTGTGTTGTTTTGTAATTTTATTCGTGAGATAGAATAGGGTCTAGATTAGTTTAAATCCCACCGCACAATAAATACATTTATCTAGTCGAATGCAGCCATTGTTTCACCGGAAAATTACCTTCTATACATACTCGTTTATTTTCTAGTATAATTTTTAACGTTAAATACCGTAAACCACCACAATAACTAACATGTCCCATTTTCACATCCTTTTCAACTAAATTGCATATTATACGAAAGCATCCGATTTCCTACTTTCTTTTTTCATTATTATTTTCAACTATCACCCTGTACTAAATAAGACGTTAGATGCGATAAACATCAAAGCTGTATCGTCAGGAAACGATGTCATCTTTATTCTACTGAAAATATCAAGTCGCGCTCGAGATATTCCCAGGAAAATTCCCAGACAAGCGGATATGCACCGGCAGCTTCAATTTGTAAATTTGATTGGAAGTGCAAAATTGACTTTGGGTAACGCGATGTGGTACTCCCTAGCTGTATCGTGAAATTAATTTTAAGACCGTCCGTACGTTTTAAATTTCCTGGATAAGTGAATAACGTTGTCGTGCACCACTGTATGCATAATATATTATGAAGGATATTGATGAACTGATACGTATAGGATATTATAAAAATGTCTAGAATTAAATTAAGTGATATTAAAGTTTTAAGATGTGTCGTATACACTACGCGATTTAAAAAGACGTGCACTTAAAGCGTTATTCGCATATCATTTCCAATGACACTGTTCCATTCAGGGTGAAATTCACAGAATATTTTAGGATTACTCGGGTATTATAGGTGTCCAGTTTAAAATGCAGTACATAGGGATATTGGAAACCGTTGGAGATCCAACGTCGGTTAAATAGGAGAAAAGTTGCGTATTCATTTGTCCATGAATAATCCGACATCAGATTTTGAAATTTTTGTTTAATTAAACAGATACAGGGCGAAAAAAAATGCATTTTTGAAAATCTTCCATATTTTGTTTCCTAAAAGAGATACATTTACAAAAGTTGCAGGCTAGGGATAACAAGCCATGAGGATTTTAAAAATAATTTCAAAAAAAATCTAGGTTTACTAGATTTTGCGTGACAATAATCAACTTTTGTTTTTCATATGGCAGCCATATTGAATTTTAACATTTTTAATATCTTCAAAAAAAATCCTATTTAATGATGTATAACATGTTTATGTTCAAGATAGTAAAAACATAAGAAATAAAGAAAGTAACATTTTAACATAGTAGGCCATGGAACTGTGGATAACTTAAGTGTATACTGATAAAAAAACAACAAATAACAAGTCTCCAAGTACTGTCGAAATATCTTTAACATTTTGTTTGTTAGTGTTCATTAAATAAACGTGGTTAGGTAGCTGAATCATTATTGTAATAACTGTTCAAATAAACCACCGTTCATTTGTATGCACAAGCTACATCGTGTTAGTACTGCCTCACAAGATTGTCTAACCATGTTCGGTATCATTCCATTCACTGCTTTTTCAACTGCTTAACGTAATTCTTCCACATTTTCATAAGATCTCGAATACATCTTGTTTTTCAAATAGCCCCATACAAAAAAAATCAAGAGGTGTGAGGTCCGGGGACCTAGCGGGCCACCCTATTGGTTCTCGGTTATCAATGCAGTTATTGTAATATTGATTATTTAAATAATTCGATGGACCGATAACATGGGTATCAATAACGCCGATCCAGACATTAAATCCCCATCTGACTTGCTGTCTAAGGTCACGAACTAGGAGTGGATTTTCATCGGACCAAAAGATAGTATTTTTACGATTAGACATTCCAGAGTTAGTAAATCGATTCTTATCAGACCATAAAATTTTCGCAAAGAAGTTTGGATTTTCATGATGTTTTTCGATGAACCAATGACAGACTCTGTAGCTTCCTCGATAAGCACCATATTCTGGTATCTAACCAGCATGGATACAGAAACTCCCGATCGACAATTACAGCTATGGTAGAATTACTGGAGGAAATTTCAAATGTGGTGGACGACAAAGACGAGGCGATGCTGGTTTGTTGTGACCTAACCAAGGCATTTGATTCCGTTGACCATAGGATTTTACTGCAGAAACTCCACCATTATGGTATACGAGGAGAGGCTCATAAGTTATTAACATCTTATCTCAGTAATCGAAATCAGGTGGTCGCATGGAGCGGAGCATTGTCTAATAGAATGGAATTACTGAGAGGTGTTCCACAAGGTTCAGTATTAGGGCCAATGCTGTTCCTTATATATATAAATGACCTACCCAGTTCCATTGCCAGCGGCAAGTCATTCTTGTTTGCGGACGATACGTCGATTCTGTGCAGAAGCCGAGGTAGAGAAGCTCTTGTGCAGAAAGCAGAGACGGCAGAACGAGAGGCCGAAGAGTGGTTTGGGAGCAACAGATTAAGCCTGAATTACAACAAAACGCAAAAACTAATACTCACCACTAAAACACTTCCCAGTCACGACACCGTCTGTTTCTTGGGTCTTCAACTGTCTGCAAATCTGAAATTCAAAAATCATTGTGAAGAGCTGTGTAGTAAACTTTCATCATCCTTGTTCGCCGTAAGACGACTAGTAGAAATAGCAACGTTTGAAGCAGCGAAGATTGCATACTACTCGCTATTCCACTCAAGAGCCACGTACGGGATCTTGCTGTGGGGACACTCTCCGGAAGCGCACATGGTGTTCCTAAAACAAAAAACAGCTATTAGAGCGCTTTATAAGGTACCCAAAACAACCTCATGCAGACCATTTTTTGTAAAGAGTGGAATACTTACTTTACCTGCTGTATACGCATTGCAATGTGCCGAATATATCCACCAACACAAATCCAAATACGATAAACATCAAGATCGTCACAATTATCCGACCAGAACAGCAGGACAGTTTGTAGTACCTTATCACAGGGTGGGGGCGACACGAACATCAACAAATTACTACGCTTTCCAGATATATAACATCATTCCAGACAGCTATAAAACACTAACGCTAAGAGGATTCCGCCAGAAATTGAAAAAGGGTTGCTAGTGGAACATCCGATATACTCCTTGAAGAATATTATTCTTTAAACTTTTAGTGCACACATATGCAAAGACATGTTTTTTTTTTTTTATTATACAAATTTTATATTTACACTTTGTATGTATGTATTTGTTTTTATATGTTTAGTTGTATTGTGACAATGTCTGTACCAGGGTAACGACAATAAAACTATCTATCTATCTATCTATCTATCTATCTATCTATCTATCTATCTATCAGAATTGTGCTCTTCGTATTTCGTCACCATTTTGAAGCCCTTGACTGGCTCTTTCACGATAAGGTTTGAATTTAGCACGCTTTAAAATGGTAGCAGCTGTTGACCCAGCGACGCCAAGTGTATTTTTAATTACCCATAAAGACGTACTGGGATTTTCAACTACTGCTTGAAGAACAATCTTTTCATTATTTTCACCGTTTTGCCTTCTTTTGGGTTTGACAAAACTTCCATGCATTATCAAATTATCACGCAATCGGCGAAAAATGCTTTTTTTCTGGCTGTCGCCTTTTAGGGTATCTATCGAAATACATTTCTGCGGCCAATTCATCATTTCTTCCACACAAAATAAAACACTCCAGCATCTGATATTTGTCACTATTTGTAAAACGATTCATCTTAGGTTTGCACAGTACAGATACTTGTAACAATACAATGAGATTAACAATAAGATTACTGACATTTCAGAATAAACTTCACAGCTTTTAGAGTTGTTTAATACAAATGTCACATTTATTATCACGGCTTACTATGTTGAAATCTTACTTTCTCTATTTTTCATGTTTTTGCTATCTTGAACATAAACATGTTATACATCATTGAATAGCATTTTTTTTGAAGATATGAAAAAAAAATTGTCACGCAAAATCTAGTAGACCTAGAGTTTTTTTGAAATCATTTTTAAAATCCTTATGACTTGTTATCCCTAGCCTGCAACTTTTGTAAATTTATCTCGTTTAGAAAACAAAATATGGAAGATTTTCAAAAATGCATTTTTTTCTTTTTCACCCTGTATCAGCGTAATGAAACAAACATTTCAAAATCTGATGTCGAATTATTCATGGACAAATGAATACGCAACTTTTCTCCCATTTAACCGACGTTGTATCTCCAACGGTTTTCAATATCCCCATGTACTGCATTTTAAACTGGACAGAGTGTATACCGACAGGTAAAACCGTTACTAAACTTGTTGGTATATTAGTTTTCTTTTGTATTATTCTCGATTATCTTTTTTTTTCAAATAACTTTGTATTTGTAGATCAATAACAGCAATGATAATGGGAAACAAATACATAAAAATTGTTTCTGTACATTCTAAACATTGACCATTATTATCTAAGCGTATAAACTGGAAATTCAATTCAACTAACACAATTATCGCTGACGCAAAAACACAAACACATATTGTCGAGCAAATACAAACTTTCACGTACAGGTTATTATATGTTTCCATCATGCATTGCTAAAGATTTATTATAGTTTTCCTGCCTGCTAATGACACCGAACGTATACAGAAAACGGTTTGCTATAATGTCGTTGGCAGTTTTACACCGACAGGAAGCCATTTTCATATTTCACAATTGAAATTCGCCGTGAGCCCCCTAGCAGCAGCTTCCGCGTATCGCTTTTTGTAATTTTAACATGGCCACGATAACACAATAGATTTCACGTCCATTTCAATTAGACGCATTGGCGAAATTACGTCCTATTTCGTTAAAAATCCATTCCGACAGAATATTATACAACGCTCAAAACTCGTACATCTAGGTTAAAATTTCGCGAAAGCCCCTTATGTATTATAGTATTAAATTTTAATTGAAAAAGATTATTTAATTTATAATTTATTTCGCATCAATTATATTAAACAAAAAATATCTTACAAAGTTTGTAAAGCGTTATCGATCCAATTCCTGTAATAAGCAACGTTTGCGTATACCCCGTACACACCTTCTTGCCCGCAACCTCTACCCCGAATTACGATTCCAACGATCGTGTATTTATTAGTAGGGGGGTCGAAACAAATTAAAGGTGAACCCCCATCTTGCGTACAGGCATCTAAACTAGACTCACCACCAGCGCAAATCTGCCCCAATCGATCCAAATGCTTTTCAACATCCACGTTTTGTTGAATCATCGATCTCCTACAGGTTGCATCGTCGACAATACGGATATTAACTTGTCTTTGAGTTGTGGTGCCTCTATCGTTAGCTACGAAACTACTATCGCCTCATCCAGCAACAATACAAGTTTGGTGAGTGGAAGACAAGCTGGTCCTATTATTATATTAGGTGTTACTTCTTGAGATAGTAGTAAAATCACTATGTTAACCTTGAAAGTATCATTGGTAAAAGCATTATTTATATAAATATTAGTTACTGTAGAAGATCGCGTTTGATTATTTCGATTATTAGGATCCCATACGCCCATTATAACGCGTAATTGATTTTGATTAACTCCTAAGACCTTGTGTGCTGTTGTTAGAACATGTTTTTTTATCAATAAGGGTTCCACTTCCGATATAGCTACCGAATAAAGTTATAAATGCTTGCCAAGGATGAGCTCCTAACGTAGCCTGTCCATTATTTGCGATATAGTTCCGAATTCGTCTTTGACCGCAAGTAATCTCGGATATTGAACATTGTACTTGCCCTACAGGGCATACGTTTCTGGATGAACGCAGATCTATATTGCTAAATCCGTTGTTGTTGGTGGAATTTTCGCAATTATCTTCTAAGACACATTGATTATTATTCACGACTATACGGTCATCACTAGAATACACAATGATATTACGATGATATATATCACTAACAGGCAGAGAACTAACGAGGACAGCATTATAATGTTATGCTGCAGTGAATTATTAACGATAAACTATGCAATTTCAAATGGGAATTGCATTTATACGACGTACGCTTGACGTAACAGCAGGGAAAATTGCAGGTTGTTCGAATGTGTTATTACAACTAGATAAAAGTTTTGTCCTCTACATACATATATATACAATCGAAAATTGAATTTAGTTTTGAAAAAAAAACCTACAAATTTTCTAGAATAATAGATAAAATTTTATTACATATTACACATCATTTTTCTAATTTTTTTTTTATTGAAAATGCATCATAAATAAAAAAAAAGCTGGAACGTAATAAATAAAAAAAAATAATTACCTTCTTTTAAATATAAAAATCTTGTATCAAATAAGGAAATTACAAGCAAAGCTGAAAAAGAAAGTACATATGTAAAAAAAAACAAATAGAAAATTACGAAAAATATTAAGAAAACAATCAAATCATGGGAAAGTTTTGGATAAATGTCGCGATAAAATTTAAGAATGAGAGTCCCTAACTATTCTACGGTATCCTAAGACAACTAAGAAACAAAAAAGAAGACACAGAGGACTCTTCGAAGATTTGACAAAAAAAAATGCAATAAACACATGAAGAAACAGAATGGATTAAAAGAGAAGAATTAGGAAATGTTATTGGAAAAATTAATGACAAAATAAAACCAGAAATGTTAAAAAGCATGGAATTGTACTGCACAAAAAAGACATACAAGAAATAAACAGAAAGTCTAAATTTTCCCTTTAGCTGGGATGTCAATCAATTCTTAGCGGATTTTTATCATCTCTTGTAAATCATCAACAAAATGAGTTTGGACCGAACTCATAATTTTAAATTCTGTGTTGTGCGAGCTATTGCAACGACTTAAGGCTTCAGTTCACGAATTTTAGCATTTTCAAGAGTTTCACAGTAAATAAACTACAAAGTAGTTAACTAACATTATATTTGAATGAGGTCCATCACGCTTTCCACATTTTGTTCGTAAATTTGCCTGAGGTGTCGCCGGCTTACGAAGAGAAAAAGCTAGAGAATTTCCGATGTAAGGGTTCAGCAGAAAGATGATTGAGTTTATTATTGTAGATAGGGCTATTATTTTAGATTTGTTTTATAGCTGAAAAGTCAAATATTGTTTGTAAACAAGGCACGCAAAAATAGGAAACTTTTAAAAGTTTTCGCAAATAATGAATGTCGATCAATTTAGATTTTTTAGCTGAAGCTGATTGAATATTTTTGCCAAATTTTACAAATTCTGAAAATTTACAAATTCTTCTCTGAACTTTATCAGTTTTACTGTGGAACAATTTATGTTTTGAAAAAGTTTGTGTGCATTCTGTAAATTATTTTCATTCTCTTCAGATTTTCCGCTATAAATTTTGATTTATAGCCATACCATCAGACTCACAATGTTCATAAAGTTTGATGCCATACTTCTCAATTTAAATTTATGTCGACTCATATATGATTGCCAAAACATTACATTATACATTTCGTTTGTACTCCAATAATGTTCTATTGTAGGAAAAGAAGAAGGTCCCATTTGTAAAAGAAGCCTTCATTTCAGCAGTGTCAACGTCTTTCCAACATGATAGGCTTTTAGATTTTGTTAGATTTGCATATTTTGCAATTTCTTGTGCAGCATACAAATTCGTTTGTTCGACCAGTAATGCAAGAAAATCGTTGGAAAAAAATTAAGTCCACAAGACGTTTGCTCTGTGAAATTTGCCGTATATAATTTCAAACCAATATTTTCTTGAAAAATAAATATTTCCGGATTTTGTTGATTTTGTGTACACAAATTATCATTACGACTTGGTGTGGTTGCATGAGGAGCATCTACATTGCATTCTTGTTAAAAAATTGTGTCATTTTCAGGCTCTAAGACAACTTCATTATCACTGCACTTACTTGAATCATCAGAAGGTACATTATCGCTACTGTTGTTACCATCTCCAACAAAAAATTCGTCAGATTCATTTAGATTAGCTAATTTTTCAAGTTCGGCTTTCGGATTTATTATTCTATTGTAAACAAATAGACAAAAAAATATTAAAAATCGACGAAAACGTAATGTTTTCGATTCAAGATCTGACATAACACTGATGAAGAACTTACTCGCTTAGTGCTCGTTCAGCTTTACCGAGGCGACAATTTGAAGCATGTCTGTACGAATCATCTCGTAGTGGGCTTCTACGAAGAGCTTTGTCTAACAAAAGCCGACTATGAGATAATTCGTAGACCCTTTTTTCTGAAAAAAAAGCATGACCTGTACCTATAACAACGAAATATCGAAAATAATTTCCACTTTATCGGCCCCGTAGTTTTTCAAATTTTTATACCGTTACAATCAAAAGCATCTTACCAGTTATATGTAACTCTGATAACGCAGTGAAGGTGTTAACTGTGTAAATTGTTATGACATCACTTTGCACTGGACGAAAACACCGTTTATTATAATAAACAAGTTTGTATAAGTTTAATTTCGATTTATTTTAATATTCATAGAAAATATGAATTTTGAATATTTAACGGATATGCTTGAATTTTATTTTGAATATGGGAAAAGACCATGTGACGCTAGTAGAATTTGTCAGGAACGTTTCCCTGATAGGGAATCACCACATCACAAAAAATTTGCACGACTGGAAGCCAATTTGAGGATGTACGGATCTTTTAAAAAGCCAAAAAAGACGTACGAACTACAGATGAACATTTAGATCTAAACGTTTTATTGACGGTTGCGGCAAATTCTAAGACGTCCGTTAGAGAGATTGCTAACAACATTGGATCTTCCAGTACAACAGTACATTCTATTTTGAAAAAAACATAAATTAAAACCGTACAAACCTCAACGGATCCATCATTTGCTGGAAGATGATTATCCACGAAGAATGCTATTTTGTAATTTTTATTTAAATAAATTACGAGAAGATCCACTATTTTATTCTAAAATTCCCTGGTCGGATGAGTGTACCTTCACGAATAATGCCATATTTAATAGAAACAATCATAGGTATTGGAGCAATGACAATCCTGCATTTCTTATTGACAAATAATATCCAGACAAGGTTCTCTTTAAATGTTTGGTGTGGAATTTTAGATTCTAAATTAATTGGACCATATTTTATTGACGGTAACCTAAATCAAGAAAGATATCATACATTACTCGAAGAAATAGTGGACAATCTAGAAGAATTGCCCATTGCTCAATACGCACAAATTTACTTCCAACAAGATGGAGCTGCTGGAGCAATATTTATAGGAAAGTGTTTTGGATTTTTTCATTTGATTATTTTGTCTGATCTAAACAACAAAAGTGTTTATTTTATTGTCTGTATTTTTCATAATTATCAATAAAAAAGATATGATTGTTTAATTGCGTACCCCAATTCATGACCTACTGTTAGTTTTGCCATATAAAAATTTGCAAAAACTTGTCTTTTTCTTGCATTATTCCTTATTTGAGTGTATGTTTTCATTACATTATTCGAATCGTTAGAAAATGTTCTTTTATAAAAATCAAAAAAAAAAATATATAGTGCAATTTGAAAAAAAAAGTTGAATTACGTTTCTTGCGAATTATATCTGATAAACAGATAATTTGCATTGCTGTTTGTAGTCTTTACGAAACCCTACAGTTTCATATATAGATCATTAAAATCAGATGATAAATAAAAACATTACAGCCTTTGGAAATTTTTGTGGAACACCCGGTATATATATATGTTATATATTTTGTCCCACTTTCTGCAATGACCCAAACTGTATTGGCATACTACACCATTTTCTACCCTGCCTTTCAGGAATTCCTTCCTACGGGATTCAAATTGTGACATTTCATCAAATTTGCTTCTTTCATTGTGACAGAATTTATTTTTGTTTTTTCTTAGAAGCTACTGATACATCATAATTTGATTGAATATGATTTTGAATAACATTAGTCGACACGATTTGGTTATGCTTTCAATTAAAGACTGTAAGAACTATACACCCATTTTTGCAACAGTTGTTCAAAAAAGTTTAAAATTAAGTATCATAGAAGGCAAGTTAAAGTTCATTAAAAATTTTAAAAGCTCTTTTCACTATCCGTACACCATACGATAGTTCGATTTTACAACTTTAATATGTACTTCAGTCACGAAACAAGAAAATGTAATAACATACATATTTACATACACGCCCTAGTTCGAGGGAAATGAATCAAAAATTTAATATTTAACATGAAATCGACGCTGTAACACAGTGACATATGTGTACGTACCTATGTATGTACGCTTGTCTTCATAAGTGATATGATACGCTACATACGAGACAGATATGCAGCGAATCAGTCAAGTTGAATATGTATGTACATATATGTTAGGTATCATAAAGTTCAGCCGCATTAGCGAGCGACTGAAGAAGATACGATGCCGCTTGTAAACTGGCTTTATAGCGCTCTCTTCTTTATAACTTCGTAACTCACTCCATATAATTTTCCTGTTCGCTTTATATTACATATATACATAATAACTTTTGTTTTGCATTCCTCTTTGATAACGTTTGACATCGTAAATGGGTCCTGTACGATTTAAAGATTCCCTTATTATTATCATCATCCATTTTATTATTATTTCGCTTTTATATCTTATGTTGTTTAACGCAGCCGTTACAGGCGTACAGTTATTATTAAAGTTAGAGGTACGAATTTAATGATTTGTAATTTAAAAATTTCCATTATCCTCTCTTAATCTCATTAGTTACGTACAAACACGACGGGGTCGATTAGAGCTGCATCTGCAATAGACAAACACGCCGAAATATATTCGAATCGTGGTAACGTGAGTCGATTGATAAATATGTTCTGTAACGCTGAGGTTGGGGCATCTATATTTGATTACTATTTTCATGGTCTACTAGACTATGCAAACTAGGATCCCAAGTTTGGGGTAAATATAATATACGTGCGCAGAAAGATGAAAGCTCACCTCTCTCTAATATAGAATCGATACTTATTTATGTAGCTACCGAAAGATGTGTATGAAAGTGCGCTTATTTACAAGAGAATGATTCCAGTAATAAGCTAACTAAGCTCCCTCATATTTGAAACTGAAATATTATCGAAATGGAAATTCTGGTTTAGTCGCAGATATTATTAGCGTCTAATCCAAAATTTGCTGACAGTCCTTCTTTGAACTTCTTTGACTTTTTATACTTGTTGTAAATAAATATCGTATTAACAATCTGACCTTCATATTCCCTCAATTTTTACGTTCCCATCGAACTAAATCATCTCGTATTATGCACAGGATCTACATACACACATCTAGACCTCTGAAATCGACGAATAACTAGGGCATACGTATTCAAGCAGCGTAAAAGCTAAAAGCTGCCTCTTTTTTTTAATTAATCCGTTATTACCGAGCTCTCGTCGAACTTCCAGAGAAGAGAGAAAATTAAAATTACTACTCCAGTATACCGACAGTATTTTTTTAAATTCCATGTCGAATGAGAAACTCAAACATTACATGTAGAATTTAATAAAGGGACAAAAAAGCGGGGACAAACTCGTCGAGGAAATTACTTCTCGATATATACATACATACATACATAATAATTGGCTATTTCGAATACAATGCCTTCAAATAATTCAGAAAAAAATTTTAATTTTATTCCAATCCTATTACGCAAACTCATTAAAGTATGTACACAGAAAAAAATAAGCAGTCACCTCATTCTATTTCCTCTCCTTATTAAACTTGGAAAATATCCTTTTTTGTGGTGCAGTCGATAGGATTCATTTAACATTAATTAACAGCTCAAATTCGAAACGAAAGTAACTTTTTCCTCGCCTTATTTCGAAACTTCTTGGGCACTTTTATTAAAGTTTCAAATTTCAATGGAGTTGAGAGTTTCCACCTTATTTACACGGCGAATATCACGATAAACAAAAAAAGGGAATCCTGTGTAAAGAGTTTCTCAAACTTCGCCATAATAATACGTATGCATACTTCCTTATATAATGGGGTTATATAATTATATATAAGAATTTGATTGCAATAAATGCTAAAAAAATGTTCGCGTGTTTAGAAACTTTTCCATTTCTCTAGTTGTCGCTTCTCCCTTAATTCCATATTCCACGAACGTTTTCGTATCCGGCTCTTTTTGGCGATGGTGTACGAATAAACTAATTATCTACCCCAGCAGTATGCGATTTCTCCAATAAAAACGTGATTATTGTACTTAAACGTGTATCTCTGAGTGTGAAATTTATTCGCTACAGTATTGGAATTAAACTGAAAAAGCTTGTGGAGGACCAGACAAGATTTCTTACTAATAACGAAACAAATACAAAGGGGGTGGGTGGACTTGATTAAAAAGATTACATTCATGGAGAATTGATCGAATTCTAACTAATCTTGTGCAGTCTCCTCTCTCCCATTATCATGAACAAGGAAAACATCAAACATAAATGTTATTCATAAATCAGTAAAAAAAAAATTAAAACTTGAAACCCTACTTGTGGCCATCTCACCCGGAAGGTCTGGGTGACTTGTTTCGCTCTCTCCCGTTTCAGATTGAAAAATGTATGAGCTTCCTCTCTGTTCATACCTTCACATCGCGGAAGTGATAACTCCTGGACGTGTCTGATGCTTAACTCCTTATTTCTTCTCAAGAAAGAAGACTGCCAGTCATAACCTGCCATGCGCGTTTCACGATTGAAGCGGTGCTGAGTCCTTAACTTTTCAGTGAACTGAAACGCCAACGATATTAGTGTTTCCTTATCAATTGCAAATCCAGCTTTTTCCATTGTTTGGATGTGTTTAACAACAACGCTTACGGACTCAAGAGCAACTCTGAAACAACCCCTGTACGCCTTCTTCGTCGCAAAATTCGAGATGGGATCCAGTAAATCCGCGCAGCTTCATTCAATCCTATTTCTCCTGCATTCAATCTTCTAAGTGCCATTTCCAAATTTTCTTGCGTCCATTGCTGGCTTAGGGGGGCAGTAATTTTCCGGGTGTAAGTTGTAGGCATTGTACCACTGCAAAAAAGAAGCTGACGTCATATTTTGCTACGTTGGTTGGAAAACCTGCTATTGGTGCCACCTATCAAAATTTTGATCAACTTCAATATACTGGGACATCTACAGGGTTTCCACGGCCAAGTGGGACATAGGGAGAATACATATAAAATCGGTTTTCGGTGAATATTATCTCCCTAATACTACTTCATTCAAATTTAAGTGCCGCATATTATAACTGGGTTAACAATGAACATCTCCACAATCATAGTACAACGAAAGTCATTTTAACAAATTCAAAAAATTATTATTTTTAAATCTATTGTACGTGAATTCCTAATAAGGCTTTTGACATGTGAGTTAGTGCAAGCGTCCGTGGCGTAATGGTTCACGCGACAGCTTAATGACGCAAATGCACGGATTGTTTAGGATTCGAATCCCGGCAGATTAGTTTTATTTTTTATTTTTTATCTTCAATAATAATGCTACAAATTCAATAACACTACAAAAATCAGAGATTTTGAAGACTATAAAATCGATTTTTTTGAGGATTAAGGTAAATAATGAATAAATTTTACAATAACAAAAGTGATCACGTGCTATTATATTATTCGATTTTTAATTGTTACTAACGATGAATCACTTGTCTCGGATTCGAACCTTAATCAATCCGTGCCATGCGTTATTAGGGCGTCGCGTGAAAGTCTGCGCCATTGCAGCTTCCACAAACTCACGTGTTAAAAGCCTTATTAGGAATTCATGTACAATAGGTTTAAAAATAATAATTTTTTTGGCTTTATTAAAATGTTCATTGTTAACCCAGTTATAATATTCGGCACTTAAATTTGGATGAAGTAGTATTAGGGAGATAATATTCGCCGAAAACCGATTTTATATGTATTCTCCCTATGTCCCACTTGGCCGTGGAAACCCTGTATATACCGGTGGGGCATCTCTCCCGGACTTACCTTAACAGCACGATAAAGCGTTAAAGAAATTTAGAGCAAACCAGGTACAACTTGAAGGATTTGTCGAAAAAGTTTGATTTTCAGAAAAAGGACGATTGGTGGTTAAACTTTTGAAAGAATCCGTTTTCCTTTATTTCTCAGTTCTTCACCATCAAAGCCGATAAGAGACTAAAACGTTGGAGTCATCTAGAAAAGAAACTTATATAGAAACAAACTAGAACAAACTTGCAAAAAACCTAGAACAACTGTCAAAAGTTCAATAATCAAGAAAGAAGCGCGAGTTAAGTTTTATTTCTGTGCATTCAAAACAGCACCTATGGTATTGATCAAGTCAAAACATCTTACATATTTGTATGTACATGGTTTTGAAAACATTGCGGGTTTCGGGACTTCAAAATCCATTATCCTTGACACAGTAATACACACGGATTTTCAGAGTTTTTGACCAACTTGACCACCGTATACTATTATGGAAATTGCGAAAAATTGGGTTCTCACCATCGTTATTTATGTTACATAGATCTTATCTGTTTGGTAGAGGGTAAAGGATACGAATAGGTCCCGATAACTCTTCAGAAATTTCTAATTGGCGAATTCGGTGAATCATCGTGTATAATACAATTGAATAATAAAATTATAAATAATTTATGTGTTGTTTATCATTTATTATTATCAATTTAAGTCCGTTAAAATTGATTTATAGTTCAATTGTTGTTTTATTGACATAAAAGTGGAACTATATCAGAGAATAAAAGATTTACGAGTTTGTTACACAAACTGTAATGTTAATCTAGAATTCTCTGATATAATACTGCAATTTACTAAATATTGTTAAATTGAACACACATCTTAGGTTGTCGTTGCTATAATTTCATGTATTTATATCGTTAAAATTATTAATATTATAACAAATATCGACAAGTGGAAATTACAAATGAGCAAGCAACGGTAAGATAACTTAAGAGCCGTATCAAACTGTATAGGCTTTCGATCCTATCACAAAATTATATCGATTTATTTAATCCGGTTAGTTAATTCGGATAGACATGGTGACAAGTTGAAATTTCCCCTCACAATAGAACTATACGGCTTTATAATTGCGTTTTCAAACTACAATCGTACTATAAATACGTGACTTGATACTGGGATCGAAGCCCTCGAAAACTTCGAAAACTTCGCAATTGAATAATTGGGACTGCGTAATTAGCGATTAAATTCTATTATGCTAACACAGGCAGGTCGATTCTATTACGTTATTAAGCGATAATCGTTGAGATTTAGACTTTTCTCTCTGCTTATGTGTTAAAGAAAATAGAAACAAAGAGAGTATCCAGTGTACGTCTGTAGACCAAACACACGTATGTATAATTATCTTGTCTGACTTCGAAAGGATACCGTCTGCGAAGTTGTTCTTTAAAAGAAAATGAACTGCTAAATTGAAACATTTCGTCTAGTTTATCCGATGTCATAGCGACGAAATTGGTTTCGTGTTCCACCAGCAGAAACGACGAAAGAATACTTTATTTGCCCGTTCTAAGATGAGTCGTGGGTAGCAGTGCGCCTAGCGGCAAATTAGCTAACCGGTAAAATACGCCCTCTCGTTGTATATGTATGTTTTGAAAATTGTTCCGACTAAATTTACGTTTAATCTATACACATACATACACAATACACCCAGACTAACTGAATAAAAATGTTTATTACCGTTGTTGTATTACATTTGTAGGTACTTGTTTATTTCGATGAATGTTAAACATTTTCTTTTTGTTTTGCAACAATGAGGCGATTGTTTTTAGAACTTGGAGCGAATGTTTTAATTTCTGATGAATTTTATTTTATTTTGTTGGCTGTCTCTTTTAGTTAGTGATATTTTGTCGTTAATAACCGTCTTTATTAACTTATATATATACAGGTTTCTCCAAAATTCAATTTTACAGTAGAGTATCGATATAGTGAACATACTCGAGTGAGTTGCACAAGCACATACAGAGGGACTTCCCCGGAAAGCGTAAAGGCAGTTACTCAGGGAGTTTCTTTGTTTTGCAGTGAATATTTTTGTAATACAAGTTAACAATTACGAAGACGTACTGTGAAGTGTACATTGTGTTTATGTTTTCCAAATGTTTCACGCTAAAAGGAAGCATCTAAAATTGGAAGAAAAGGTAGAAATCATTGCAATAGGGTGTTGCATCTGTAGTATTGTCCAGGAAATATGGAGTTGCTAAATCGACAATAACTTCGATAAGAAACAAAAGGCGTATGATTTTGAAAATGATTGATTGTACGTTTAGTGGGGCCGGAAAAATGAAAAACATTAAAACTATCGGTTTACCAAACAATGGAAAAAGCTCTTTACAAGTGGTTTTCGAAACAAAGAGGACGACACACGATTATTACCGGAGAGATACTTAAAGAGAAGGCAAAGGTGCTCCATGCAAAATTTTATACAGGTTTCTTTCATGCAGAAATTTAAAAAACGTTACCGCATAAGGTTTTTAAAACTTTTTGATGGAGAAAAACTGTCATTCAAACCAGAACTAATCGCTCCACTTAAAGAAAAATTATCCGAAAACTTCAATTTAATTAGAACAAATATATAATGCGAATGAGTCAGATTTATACTGGAAACTCTTGCCTGATAAATCTTATGTTTCGTCATTAGAAAAAAAAAACAACTCCTGGAAGAAAAGCAGAAACACAAAGAGTAACATTCTTAGCTTGTACGAATTGTTAGTCATAGGAAAAGCTAAAAATCTTCGAATACTCAATCGTCGTACTTCAATCGTCCTGTTAATTATGACCATTCCAAAACAGAGTGGATGATAGCAGAGATTTTTAAACGTTGGGTTAAAAACAAATTTTTTCCTGAGGAATTTTGCAGATGCTTTTATGCAGCGCCTTCACATGCAGTTTTAGGTAAAATAGTTTTTAGAAAGTCAAGGTTTGCCAATAAGAGCATTATTATTGTTAGACAATGCTACAAGTTATCCACCGGTAACAGAACTTAGAATAACATTAAATGATATCGAAGGCTTCCACGGTCTGAGTCTCTGCTATGAGGGCTTCCGGGTTTTGACCGCGTCAAAATAAAATAAAACAAAAATGAAAAAGAAACTACAAAAAATATGTATATATACAATTTACTCAAACTCGACGTTTCGCCACTAATCTAAGTGGCTTCTTCAGGAGCAAAACTAGGTGAGGGGCCCCAGAAGGTCACGGTAACTCGACGTGTCAACCACGTTAGAAGCGAAAACCTTCTGACTCGTTGTATATAATAACATTGATGAATGCATTACGGTAATGTATATGCCACCGAACGTCACCCCATTGATCCAACCAATGGATCAAAATATGATACGTTTGGTACAACCATTTTATCGGCAACGTGACCTGGTGTGGTTACCAAAAATGACATTGGAACAGTTAGAAAATGAGAAATATAAAGTCACAACTGAAATTGATTGCAACTGATCTCAATTTGTTCGACTGAATGGAATGGAATCGGCTTCTGTTAAAGTGCAAGCGGGAGTACCACAGGGTTCCATTCTTGGCCCTCTCTTATTTTCTATCTACACATGTGATTTATTTAAATCATTACATTACGGCACGGTGCATATGTATGCTGATGACTCGTTACTGGAATATTGTTTTGACGTTGCTGATGTTAATGAAGCTGTTAGCAGGATAAACACTGAACTAATGACAGTATAGCGAATATGTTCGGACCATCAATTAAAATTGAACAGTAAAAAGTTAATGGTTATGTTGTTCGGTAGGCTATTAATTCCGAAGAGCTGCCTATTGTTGATAGCGCTGTAAACCTCGGTTTGACAATAGATAATAGCTTCAGGTTCCGATCTCAGGTGCTCAAATATATCCGACGTGCTTATTCCAATTTCAAACTTCTGTACCCACACAGATCATACGAGGGAGCGTTTTTATATTCGCGGAATGGGGGATAAGGGGTGGAAATAAAAAAACCAAATTATTTTTCTTTTTCAATATATTCACCTGCAAGACGGATACATTTTTCACATCTTCCAATTAATTTATTTTTACCCTCATAAAAAAATGATTTCTCTTTATCTGCAAAATACGCCGAAACTGCCTCCTTGACTTCATCATCGGCAGTAAATTTTTTACCCCGCAGCTCTTTTTTCATTTTCGGAAACAGGTAATAATCACTCGCGACCAGGTCTGGGCTGTAGGGTGGGTGATTCACAATTTCGAAGCCCACCTTATGCAGGGCAGCTAACGCAACGCGGCTCTTGTGGACGGGCGCGTTGTCGTGCAAAAGCAGCACACCTTTCGTCAATTCTCCCCGTCTTTTCTCTTTAATGGGTTCTTTTAGTCGCTCTAATATTGGAGCGTAATATTCTCCGGTTATAGAAACACATTTATCTTTATAATCAATCAACAATATTCCTTCCGAGTACCAAAATACCGTTGCCATGAGTTTCCCAGCTGATTGTGACACTTTAAATTTCTTAGGAGGTGCTGTGCCCTTTTTATGCCACTGCATGGAGTCTTGTTTGGACTCAGGTTCATAATGATGAAACCAAGTTTCGTCTCCAGTAACAATTCGATTCAATACACCATCCTTGTCTTCATTACAGAGGTCCAAAAATGCACGCGAACACGCGATTTTTTCCATATTTCACTTTTCACTCCTGATTATGTTACTTGGTTGACGATAGCTCAAAAACTAACTGTCTACTAACAATGAAACCTCGTATTTATACTAATTATGAATCGCTGCACATGCCACGCCCCCAATGCGCCTATTCACTCTCCTACAACCCGCTCATTCCGCGAATATAAAAACGCTCCCTCGTACTTACCTACTGATACCAAACTGATGCTCTGTAATTCTCTTGTCTTGTCTCATTTCGCATATTGTACTTCTATCTTTGGACCTGCTATTGATACTTGTGATAGTAGACGTATCCAGCGCGTACAAAATGCTTGCTTAAGATTTGCTTATGGTGTGCGTAAGTTTGATCACATTAGTCATAAACTCGAAGAGGCTGGATGGCTGAGCATGAGAAATCGGTATATTTTACAAACTGCATGTCTCTTTTACAAGATCATTAATAATAAGTACCCTACCTACGTTTATAG
This sequence comes from Holotrichia oblita, assembly GCA_023690525.1. Classification (NCBI taxonomy): domain Eukaryota; kingdom Metazoa; phylum Arthropoda; class Insecta; order Coleoptera; family Scarabaeidae; genus Holotrichia; species Holotrichia oblita. Next base: position 137,263,992 of record CM043019.1, on the reverse strand, counting down.
GAAAATAACCTTCAGAACTGATGTATCTGATCATCTGAATGTCCGGAGTAGGGGTCTCATTACACCGCCGCTGCATTGTACTGCATGGTTTGAGAGATCGTTTTCTTATATGATTTGCATAATATATAATCAGTTATCTCTTTATTTCAAAACCCTATCTTACCCAGTGTTTAAGAGATATCTCAGACAGAGTTTGTTCTCTAGTCAGATATTTCTTCATTGCTGATGCTACAGCTGGTCATTGTCGATATCTTGTAACATGTGTAGGCACTTCACGGAATATTAGTTTTAGTTTCATTTTCTCTTGTATTTATAACTATAATTTGTTTATGTATTCAAGGTTTGAGTGGAAGAAGAGTTAACTGAACTCCACCTTGGGATTTTCCAAAATTCTTTTCTTTTTTTTATATATTGGCATTGGTTATCATTTTTCATTACTTTGTACCGTTTGTTTTTTTTTTTGGAAAATAAGGGCCTGTTATTATTGTTATTATTAAATTGAAAATGAAGACAGCGTTGGTGATGACGATGAAACTGTGACTGAAATCTTTGAAGACGATTATTCAGTGGGCTGAAGAAAACCCAAATGAAATAAAATATTGTCGTGTAATTGCCCTTCAAGATTTGAGAACTAAGTTGATTCAAACAATGTACAACAACAAAGCCAATTTTGCATATGTATTGTTTTTTTTTTTCTACTGTATTACATAGTTATTAAGCACTATTACTGTTATTCATTTTTTTATTTTATTATAAGGTTTAAGCATTAAAATATGAAGTGTTCATTTAATAAACTTAGTATTCCTATTGAGCGTTTTTAATCTTTTTCTTTTTTTTTGTTTGATCGTCTCTAGTCGAACTTGAAATTTATATCCTATAACAACATCCAAGTTGCCGTATTTGAAAAAAAAGAAACTAGAACTAGAAAAAGCTCCTCGCCAGAAAAGAGTTTTTTTTCCTATGTTTACGTGATTTAGGTTAATTGCCCCGGAGAGAGATGTAGCGTGCAGACAACTATACGAGAGCTGAGACAAGAAAACCACATCGCGAAATGGAACTTAATGGCAGCTTTCGAAATGTTTCGTGTTTTATAACGTCGATATATATATCACTTTGTTTGTCATATCGATTTTAACGCAGAATTTATCTCAATTTTTCTTCTATAAAATGTGTATGTATGTATGTATGCAAACCAGAAAAAAAAATAAAACAACTCTCCTCGTGATTTCCCCCTTTAAGTAACAAACTCATTCAAGAAAATTACTCCCAATTGGTCGTTCTCACTCAATTTACTGGTTGTACGGTTAGGGGGAACTTTCTAAACTTTTATTATTTTAAATTAACTTATTCGAACGCAAACGATAATTTTATGTAGTTAAGAAGCCCGGGAAAGTTTGGAGCGAACGGTGTCGTCGTCTTTCGTCTTTTTTTTCCTCTTTCAAGAGGGAAGATGAAAATCTTCAAAGCAGACGGAGCATCTCCTCCGAATCATTAACCCTATCTTTTCAGACGCGAAGTTTTTCACTCCTCCAACTCGAATCCTTTTTTTATTCTTGTTAAACGAGGAAAACGTCATTGAATTAGTGATAGCCGGGAAAGCTAGCACGAAATTGTCCCCCTTTGTGTCACCGAAACCGTTATCTCAAGTTTTAATTAATCGAAATAATAGTCGGGAAATGCTCGAAGTAACGGTGATTATCTAGAATCCGGTGAAATACGATCCGGTGGATAGGATGAAATAGCGTTGACGTTGAACAGGGGAGGAGGCGAGTTAAGAGCTTTATTTCTACGGTGGGGAATGAGATATTGGGTCCAATTTTTATGACACTCGGAAACTTTATATTCTTGCGCTCGTCTCGTAAGGTTGTGTAATGAAAACCTACACGTCGAGCCTACGTAATAAAAATTAACCGGATTTTCGCGATTATCGTCCGCTTTTTTCTTTCTATGTACATATTTTATTTTAAGGTAGGACGAGAGAAATGTAGATTTAAGTAGGTTACCATCTACATAGGTTAGGTTAGGATATAGAGGGGGCATTTAAAAATGCCACCACAAACTCAATTATCGAGGCTTCAAGGAGAAAAGAAGTTGCGCCGAAGCTTCTGCAGTGGATAAGAGCCAGCCTGGAAAGGAGGATAATTACATCCACAATTGACGAGGCTACCATCGAAGCGGAGGCGGGAGGAGGCTGCCCCCAGCGTGGAGTGTTATCTCCTCTTCTGTGGACCGCTCTCGTTGACGACCTAATCCGAAAACTGACCAGAAAAGGCTTTAACTGCCTGGGATATGCTGACGACCTAACAATAGTCGTTAGAGGGCGATTTCCAAAAGTTCTGATGGAACAGATGCACAGAGCTCTAAACACGGTGGACACCTGGTGCAAACAAGGGCGACTAGTAGTCAATGTTCAGAAAACACAAGTTATCACGTTCACAAGAAAAAGATCGATAGAGGGTCTGCAACCACTAGTAATAGGTGGGCAAAGAATACCACAGGTCAAAGAGACGAAATACCTAGGGGTATGGTTTGATCAAAGGCTCACGTGGAATACGCATATCCAAAAAATAACCAACAAAGCTACTATTACCTTGGGCAGGTGCAGGAGGTTATGTGGAAAAAACTGGAGCCTTAGCCCCAAAATGACTCTGTGGCTATATACCAGGGTAATCAGACCCATGATAACATACGGAGCTATAGCTTGGTGGCCAAAGGTGCGACAGGCGGGGGTGGCCAGAACGCTGGGTGGCGTATAAAGACTAGCTTGTCTGTGCGCCACAGGGGCAATGAGATCGACCCCCACAGCCGCAATGGAAGTCATCCTAAACCTGCCACCGCTACAAATCTTTATACAAGGAAGCGCTAGATCTGCAGCGTACAGACTCTTGCACAGTCAGGCACCGATAAGTAAATCGCACGGTGCACAACATCAAAAACTACTGGATGAACTCAAGGCGAGGCCCCTAACGGTGACGCCAAGCGACGCCATGATTCAGAAATTTAACCTAGATAGAAAATATCAGGTTATAATACCAGATAAGAAGGAGTGGGAATACGGCCCCGCAGTAAGAGCGAACTCAAGCTGATATACCGACGGCTCTAAAACGGGCCACGGCGTAGGAGCTGGCATTTATAGAAAGAAGCCGTTCAAGGCCCTTTCATTGTGCTTCAGCAAGGACTCGACAAAGGAAAAAGCGTCGCTATTTACTCTGACAGCCAAGCAGCACTTAAAGCGATTAGTTCCGCAAGAGCTGACTCTGGTTTGGGATTGCGTAAGAGCCCTAAATGAGGCGGGCACCCTAAGGAAAATAGCTTTGGCCTGGGTCCCCAGCTACACGGGAGTGAAGGGAAACGAGGCGGCCGATGAGCTGGCCATGAGAGGTCCATCTACGAATGGTCACAAAACAAGTCCAAGGAATGGTGGGAAAGATCGCCAGGACAAAGACAGGCTAAGGAGTTCCTAAGGGAACAGAGGCCTAAGCTTACGGAAGACCTACTGAGTAAAGACAGGAAGACTGTCAAAATGATAGTAAGTCTGATGACCGGCCATTGCAGACTGGGCAGGCATATGTTTAACATAGGCCTGGCAGAAAATGCTCTCTGCAGATTCTGTCAAGAGGAAGAAGAAACCCCAGTTCATGTTTTGTGCCACTATGACGGCCTAGCGAGGACGAGGTTTCTAGTAATGGGGGTAGAGCACCCCACAGCCAACGGCTACACAAAAGAGCCGCTCTAAAAAATGATAAGTCAGATTAAGAAGGTAAAGGAGATCACAATAGACCTGTAAAGGTCGCGGCAAAACAGGCCCGCATGCCACCCCACTTCTAACCTACATAGTTATAAATAATAAAGTTAAAAGCATCATGTTCATCATCCTAAAGTAATATACATATACCTTTACATGTATAAATAGGTACTAAATTTGAGTATTTTGTTGTTTTCAATTTAGGAAATGAAAACAAGTATAATTTGTATGAATATCTCCGAACCCGAGAACGCTATATATGTACATATATAGATACATACAGAGGTATATATTTAGGGTTTAGGTTATCGGTACAATTTTGCTGTCTGTAACATTCACGTTGGGTAAGGTTATACGTTGATTGTTATTGCTTTTTGCGGCGTTGAACTTCTCTTTCGCCTGCGGTAATATTCGAAATTAATATGTTCACATTCTGTGCTTGTTGTAAAACATCAGGGGGGTTTGTAGCTCGTAAATATGAGAAAAATATTCGTATGAGGGCGATGGTGTTTTTCGGAAAAAATGATAAAGAGGCGAAATTGCAAAAAAAAATTACTAACCTAAAAAATTTTTTTAATATACAACCCTATATGTATCTTTCATACAGGATATTTTAAAAATTATTGTGGTACGTCGGAATTTTGAGCAATTTCCCAATAGGTATTGTTGCGTAGATAAATTTACATTTGACGTTTTGCCGATCATCCTGTCAGCTTCTTCAGAAGGTTTCTAAAGGCTGATGTTGTTGTCTTCTGCTCCTCGTTCAGTTTGGTATTCGCTCACCTGTAACTTTTTTACCTTTAGAAAGAAATATAACAAACCTTTATCTTTGCAATTACATCTCTCAAAAAAGTGACTGTCAACTTTTTTTCTTCAAATGATACTCTGTATATTTTTTTGCACCATTTAATAGGTATTTTATTTCTAATTCGAAATATGTATCACTATGATAAAATAATAAAAAAACAATCAGAGAAATAATAAAAGTTTGTTCATCTCAAGACACATTTCCGCCCTATGTAATACCTCCTGAGTACAGACACGCAAAAGAACTTCTTGAGTCAACTGACGATATTCATGTTTTATTCTATTCTGCAGATCTGCCAAATCAACTAGAGGTGTTGTATAAACCTTCCCTTTAAGATATGGCTACAGAAAGAAATCAAGTGGCGTGAGATCCGGAGATCTTCCACACTACGATTTTCAATCCATCTTCCAGTATAAATTCCATTTAAATATTTGGTGACAATTCTCCATCGTCCATATATTAGTATAATTCCTCCCTTAAAAATTGTAGATACCTTTCTGCCGTGAGTGCGTCTTCATAAAATTTCGGTCCAATAATTTTTCCATTAAGGATGCCACACCACACATTTATTCCCCAAACATATTGAAAATTGGTTATGGTTATGAATATCTTAAACCTCATAAACTCTGAAGTAAAAAAATAAATACATATCTTAAAATTAATTTTTTCCACTACTAGCGTTAGAAGACGTCATTATATAGTAGTCAATAATAAAAATTATCTCCTACTAGTAAATAATAAAAACAATTGACACTAATACAATTATGATTATGATTATGAATGAAATCCGCAATTCAAGAAAAAAGGTTAGGTTAACATTTAACATAAATAAACAAAGTAGGAAATACGTAATTTGGTAAACACTACTTATTAAAATAATAATTAATAGCGCAATTATGGCAGGTTATGTTAATTCCTGACGTACTGGCTTGCAATAAAATCTCGTACACTTAGTTTTACCTATATTGATTTCACCTTTTGTGACATTTCTAATTTGACGTTTCATTTCCAAAAGTACACTATTTTTATAAGTCACCACAACCTCTATGCATAGTGTCACATCCGTCAAATCTAAAGTCAGCTTACATTGAAAAATAATCTTCAAAAATTAGCTTGCTTGACATTAAGGTGTACGAGATTTTATTGCAAGCCAGTGTACCGGTATTTTTCATACTCTATTTGATTTGCTTCTTTGCGGATTTCTGCAGAAGTACAACTACTGTCTGACATTTTTTTTGGTATTGTGACAAGACATGAATAAAATCTCAATTTGACATTAAATGTTTATTCATTTGTTTTTACAGACTAACATGTTTTCTATGGATATCTTAAATTAATCATTTATCGGAACGGCTTATTATATTACATTATTATTGAGAAAGCGGTTAAATATGCTAGTAGTGGAAAAAATAGTATATAAACCACGGCAGAGAAGATTTTTCTCAGCCGAGTAGCATTATTTCCCGAGACGCGAAGCGTCGAGGGAAATAATGGCTAAGAGGCTGAGAAAAATGTCTTCTCTCCCTTGGTATATAATTACTATTATATATAGTAATTTTATATTATAGATTTATGATTGAAATAATGTTCAAGTTTGGAATAACGATCGTCAGTTAGAAAATGAGAAAGATGAAGTCACAACTGAAATTGAAAATGAAGACAGCGTCGGTGATGACGATCAAACTGTGACTGATAAGTTGATTTCCACTGATGAAGCACTGAAATCTTTGAATACGATTATTTAGTGGGCTGAAGAAAACCCAAATGATTCATCCCCCCGATTCATTTTTCCGTTGTTATGAAATCGAGATTCAATTTTACATCTTATCATGTGGTCAGAACCACATGATAAGATGTAAAATCCCAACTTGGTTCAGCCAGGCTATAAAGTTTACCAGTTCGTCGTAATCTCGAGGAAGCAAAGCTGGATGTACGTGAATTTTAAATGGATACAGTTTATTATCTTTCAAAATCCGTTGAATTGACGAAAAGGAAATATGGATATGTGGAGATCAACACTTATTCGAGCTAAAACTGCAATTGCATTGTCTTCATTTCTTGTAGTCCTTGGTCTAAAAGCACTTCTCTTCCTCTTGAACCTTCCAAATGCACCCAAATTTCTTGCTAGTTTTGCAAATTTGTCAGATAGCAATGATATCTCTAGATATACACTCTATCGCAGACTGTGAATCCTGTAGCGAGATTGAAGCCACTCAAAGGGATTAAGAGGCTTAGGGACCCATAGGTCTAGCTTTAAGGAAAAAGAAGACTCATTTTGACAGTTTTATGATTTTAAAATTGTCTAAACGAGGCTGAGTATTGCTTATTTAGGATTAGAGGTTATATATACTTATCGATCACTTTTCATACAACTCCATCACCGTAAGAGGCGCTCTGTATGTGATGAATGTTTGGCCGAACCTGTATAAGTTAATAAAGACGATTATTAACAAAAAAAATATCACTAACCTTTCTATTCCTGAAATATTTCCACTTGTAGATCAATAACATAATAATTAATTAACGTATAATATTATGTTTTCGTTAAAGACTTCTTCAGTGGAAGAAACTGACATTTAATATGTGTCAAAATAGGTCAAAATACTAATACTATAAATGGCCATGTACAGGATATCAACTTGAACTATGAAAGCCTATTGATAGGAGAAGGTAGTGGGGGGGAAAATTAAATGTATCCATTTTAGTATTGACAACTGTTTGTATGACAGAAATGTCAGTGGTTATGTCAAATATTATGGCAAATTATAAAACCACTTTATAATTTGCACTGTTTCATTAATTGTGTATTCCATTAGGATAGTTTGATGGTTTGGTAAAGTATTTGACATAACCACTGACATTCCTGTGTCATAAAAAGTTGACGATAGTAAAATGGATACATTTAATTTAATCCCCACTACCCTCTCCTATCAATAGGCTTTCGTAGTTCAAGTTGTTAGCCTGTACATTTATATGTTCTGGAATAAATTGGTATTTAATTAATTGTTGTTTTATTGACCTACAAGTGGAAATATTTCAAGAATTGAACGATAAATGTCACAAAATAGATATATTAACATCACTAACGTATTTTAAAGGATTAATGAACAATTGCCATTGATCGAGTTCGTCTCTAGGTAATAAAAAAAGACTTCCAAATCAGCGTTGAGGCTTCACGTATTAGAGTATTCTAACATTATAGCTGTTACATATAGAAACCACCTAAAGAATTAAAAAAAAGTTCTTTTTGAGTTATTTATATTTACTTGGTTCATTTGAACCTGCAAATTTAAGAACTCAATAACCTTGAGATCACATTTAAAATTCTAAATTTAATTCAAACATAAATATTTTTCACGACAACTACGAACATTACTTGTGATTTTGCCACCTAAAACCGTCGAGATAAAATAACACGATATTTAAGGTCTTTACGAGTTAAAGAAGCTGGTAAAATGGCAACGCCTTTCGCAATTAAAAACTATTAAATATTTAAAAGCTCGTTAAGGAAAATTCGACTCCAACTCAAGTGTAATTAAGCCGTTATAAATTTTAATGAGTTCGTTCGGGATGTTGGCAGAAGAACACAAATATGTTTTCGGCGTTTCCTCCCTACAACATTAATGCGTTTTTTATTATAACTTCTTTTCGTTATTTTAACAAGAAAAAAGCAAAAAATTCGATATCATTCGCTTATAAAAACTTATCCTAACTAAACATATATATTCGGCCACTCCTCTATGAACATCCTCCTATATGTTTTTAATTCAGTAGAATTCATCAATAAAATCCAATTTAAAATTTAAATTGTAAAGCTTGCATCTGCATCTGTTTAAAACTCGTAAAGTTCGTTTGCACTTTACAGGACTTGAAATAATTAAAAAGTTTCACTTTGAAATCGTAGACGTAAAGGTGTTAAATGTGAACCTAGAATTAAACTTTTCTTTTTAAATTTATTTCTCGGAAATAGCGTTAGTTAATATTAAACTTACTGATTAGTGACGGCCTTAACCTACACTACTTCATCTACGAATCAGGATTCCGTCTTGCTCTTAGTAATATCCGCCTACTTTGACGACAAAGCTTGTTCTACCACCTATGTATGTAAGACAACATACGCAGCTTTCCTCCGCGTACATCTAATAAACTCTCGACGTATAACCCTGGCAGAATGTGCCGAAAACTTTTACGATATACCGCACATTAAACTCGCTGTTCACGCATCTCCTTCCTTCCACCCCTTCCCCTCATAGACATCAGAAGTGTGTTAGCGGAGGTGTGAAGATGTGTTTATCCGAGAAATGATGACTGTTCTCCGAAGTCAGGTAAATTTAGGTGATTACACGAGACGCGTGAGGTACTCCGAGATGATGCCCGTATATGGTGTACCTTACGCAAGTTATGATGAGGAACAAGAACACAAAAAAAAGGAAAATACATTACAAGTGGAGTTTTCCATCGATGAAAAACGAGACCTACGTTTTTCTTTTTTCATCTCTTCTGCGTACTGACATTACTTGAAGTGATGTAAGCGTTAACGACTGTTGATGGTCTCGTTTAGGTCGTTTCAGAGTGTTGTAATGTTTCTTTTTAAGTTCGAACAGAATGATTGCCTTTTTTTACGTGCAAAGTTTGATTAAATAAGTTTTTAAGTAGAAGATTTTTTCTAATTTAAACGATTAAACAACTCGACGACAGCTCGTTGTTAGAACAGCTATTTTTAGATGTAATAATATTAATGTTCATCTACATCCTTGATTTATCCTAAACGACGCATCAACGAACGGACACAGGCGTGCTTATTCTGTTGGGAATGGTAGTTCACATTGATTGTTTGCACTAAAAACGGCAAGAAAAACAACGTTTCCTCCGCGGAGTGGCTCTCTGTGTGTATTTACCGAACGCAGTATACAAGGATTTATATTTACGTACCGTATTATCACGCTTCGATAAACGTTTCGAACGGGCCAAAATATATTTTTCATCTCGCGAATTGTTTGTGTCTCGAACGTCTCTTTTACATAATAAAAAAATCAGAAATCGACGTGCTAGTAATTAATCCCCGAATCGACGATGAAAGGGGGGAGAAAATCCTTATCGATTACAAAGGATAATACCGATAGGTGAATTTGCCTCGAATCACCACTATCAAACTCGTTAGATCGTAGATGCGGTGAACACACAGTTCTAGGAAATTTCGACTTTCAAGTGTCTGTTTAGCCCGTTCGAAACCGCATTCGATGAAGAGCCGGGCAGATAATTCGAGGATCACATCCCACAGCTACCGCTAAATCAAATCGGAGGTACTAAGCACAATTCGATAGGGTTGGGAATCGCTACTAACCGTTGATGTAATCCGGGATGGTATATTTGCCTTACCACTTATTCATCGTCGAAATTGCTGCTTGTCTAAATAAAAGAATACTATAACAAGAGGTGGGAAATAACGAAAAATTCGCTTCGAAGCTGTGGGTGGTGTTGCTCTTATTAAACGAGAAAAATAAGACGAATATCAACATTTGGTAGCAGGGCGTAGTTAAATTGAAGTAGTGATATAAAATAAAGCAACGAAGATTTTTTGGGTAGGATGAGTGACACCAATATACAATATACCAGTTGAACAACTAAATGACAACAATTATTTTCCTTGGTCTGAAAGAATAGAATGTAAACTACGAAGGTGATGTTTATGGAAAGACATAATGGATAAAGATGAACCGCCAAACGGAAAAATAGGAGAAGAAGATTTTAATAAAGAGGATGTAGCATGGAGCAGATGGGATGATAGAAACACAGCTGCATTAAGATTGTTAATAAATACGATGAGTGCACCAAAAGTATTAAAATACTGTCGCATAAAAAATGCAAAACAAAAGAACTTCAAATGAAATACATGGCAGAATTGACAAGGTTAAACATAGTGGAAAATGAGACAGTAGATGAATATTTAAAACGAGGAGAAGAATTAAATGCAAAATGTTCAATGATGAATTATTACATTTTGCTATGTTAGGAGTTCGATCAGAATTTAATTTAACCACAAGAAGTTTAGAATGTGATACTAACATAACATTTGTTAAATTCAGAGACTATATGAAGAGAAATTGGGGAACGAGAAGAAAAAAGATAATACATAGCAGATAATGAGAAAATGTCATAAGAAGGCATCAGGAGAATTTATAAATTTAAATAAAAAATATATTAATTGTAATCGTAATGGACATATGGCAAAAAAACTGTCATTTTAAAATCAAATGTCATAATTGTCAACCATTTGGTTATATAGCAATAAATTGTAGAAAAAAACAAGAATTATAGATACAATGACAGAGATAAGACCAAGAAAGATAGAAGAGAATCAACTTCAATGAGTTTCAACGTAAATAGTGGAAGTGAAAATTTATTAGAGCCTAACAGTTGTAAATGGCTGTTGGATTCTGGAGCTACGAGTCATATGGCAATTAATAGAAGTCATTTGGTCAATTATGAGCAATGTAATATTGATATAGGATCAGCTGAGAAAGGTAAACAAATAGAAGCACATGGTATTGGGCAAATAGTATTAGATGATTCAGAAGATGTCGAACGAGTAAGATTGATGAAAGTAATACATGTAGAAAAATTGAGTTGCAATTTATTAAGCGTCCCAAAAATAGTTGATCATGGACATAAAGTAATATTACGAGAAATAAAGCAGAAATCCGCAGACAAGACAACAGTTTATTAATGTTAGCAAGAAGAGAAGGTGATAAATTTGTTTGGCAAGGTAATGTACAGCAAAACGATATTTTCCAAGTAGAAGAACTTTGTGGCTTATGGCATAAAATATTAAGTCATGGAGGTTGTGAAACAATAATTGAAATGCAACGTAAAAAATTAGTTGATGTTTTAAATATGAAGAATACAACCAAAATAAACTGTGATTCATGCGTAAAAGGTAAAATTACCAAATTACCATATGAAACTGTTAGGGATAATCAAAGCTACAATATAATGGATTTATGGCATACAGATTTAATTGAAAAAACCTCAATCCAAAGGTGGGGCTTCATATGTTTGAACAGTATTAAATGACTTTAGTCGTCGCATATTCGTCAGACTTTCAAAACTAAGGATCAAACAAAGAAGGAATTGATTAATTTGATAATTTACGATGAACGTCAAACAAATAGAAAACTAAAGAAGATAAGATCAGATAATGGAGAAGAATTCTTAGAAAAAGAATTAGACAATTACTTCATTGAGAATGGAATCGGTCATCAATTAACTACAGCATATTTACCAATGGTGTAATGGTGTAACTAAAAATGAAAAAGTTATGTTCAAGATGGATTAAATGTCGATCAAAAATAACGCCTGAGATGAAACAACAGTCAAAGCACAGCAGTGAAAGCCGATAGTTCTGCCCCCAAAAAAGCGACGTCAATTTCATCTGCCGGCATGGTCATGGTTAGTGTTTTCTGAGATACGAGAGGGATTCTTTTAATTGATTATCTTACAAAGAATAAAAATAATAACTGGTGAATACTACCCACATTTTCTTGACCAGCTAGATGAAAAAATTTGTGAGATCAGGCTTGGATTGCAAAATCTATCGGGATAATACACCGGCTCACAAAAGTGCTTTAGCAAGGGACAGATTTAGCGATTTAAAGAATGAATTGTTTTAACATCCATCCTGTTCGCCAGATTTAGTTTCTTTTGACTATCACCGATTCCCAAATCTGAAGAAATTTATGGTTGGGAAACGTTTTTGGTCAAACGAAGAGATGATTGCAGACCTTCGGGAATCGCATTTCAGGGATGGAATCTATTTATTAGAGAAACTTTGCGCAAAATATATTGAACTAAGAAGAGATTATACAGGGTCAGGCAACTGTGTGGGAACACCAGATTTATAGCACAATTATGGGTTCTATTAAAAAATAACCATAATGAAACAACTTTCACTTGTTTCGAGATATGGCGTCATCATATTTTAACATTTTTGGATAGACACATTTTCAAGAATTACAATGATATACAGCTTATATTTTATAATATATTGGAAAAGCCTAGTAACAAGAAAATATTAAAAACAAGACAATTTATAATCGCTGTTCAAACTGATGACCTTCAGCAGCCTGACAATATCCTAGTCTATCAACGAAGGATCTTAATGACTTCTGAATTATAATACATCTTGTCCTATCTCTTGAAAGGCCATTCTAATTCGATTTTCCAACTTTTCGAGCGGCTGAGGTTTATATGCCAAATGCCCCCAAAAGATGTTTATATTTAACGTTTTTCTAATCTGTCAAGTCGCACACTAACCAAACCATATGTCATTGTAATTGTTGTTTTTTAATAGAACCCATAATTTTGCCAGAAATCTGGTATAGAAAAATAAATGCATTTTTGAACAAAAAAAACAAACTAAATGCAATACCCTATAAATATATGAGTGAATATTCTTGTTCTTGAGATAAAAAAATATTATTAATACGATCTTTTCGTAGACGTTACCTCAACAAACTGTAGGGCTTTTCTGAAATGGACCCTTACGCACGATTCCCTCTTCTCGCCAGATAAAAAAAAAACGTTCGTTTAGTCGTCGAATCCTATTGTGGCGGGTATATAATGTCTGAAATCAATTACCCCAATCCTCTCTCGACCAGAAGTGCTACAACACAGCTCGAAAACTTCGAGATAGATATATGAAAGGTTTCCCTTGCACTGGTTTGTTCAGTAGGGATCACGACATATAATACTAAATAAATATATAGAGTGATTTCTGGGATATAATAAAATTCATCCGCGAAAACACGAGAATACAAATTGATTTATTTCATCTTTTAATCTGAACGTGTACAGGTTGAAATGGATCGCGTACAGGAGCTTCTCCCTATCTATCCATCTATCTTCTTTGTCTGTGTGTGTATTAAACGAGTTATTATAAAATCCTTTGTTGTAAATCCAGAACGCCAAGCGAAGCTAACTTTACGCTCTAAATGTTTTACTAAATAAGCTACGCCTGTTAATTATATCCGATCTATACTGTGTAGAACATATCTCGTTATTGTGCCGCGTATACAAATTATTCTTTACGGAATTTTCATCGTTACGCTATTCGTGTATGTGTAGTACAAAAAGGGGAAAATCTGAATTTGTATTGAAATGACGATCAGCGAAGCATTAGAAATGTATTATATTAGTAAAAATTTCCGTTGAAACCGAAATAAAAACACCAATCATCTTGTTATTATTCAGCGCCAAGTTCTCCTCCCAATCGTTAGCAATAACAACGAAAACAAATTGCTGTAAAGACAGTACTACCTCGAAACATAGACTTAATTAGTGAAGAAAACGATAACGATAAAACGTGAACTACCTTCACCATGTTCCACGACTCGAACGAGTTTAATTACAAAGTGAACATTGTTTGGAAAAAAGCTCGGAACACTTAAAGAAGCTTCCCGCTCGTTTTATATTATTCCTTTAAGTTGTACTGGATACCGGAGACGAAATATAAAATAAAATTAGTGGAAAAAAAAAAGATCAAACAGAAACAGAACATTAATATTCGTGTCGTGTTAACGGAAAATTTATTGCTCTCTATCCTTGTGTTGGTATTGTTTTATGTATTGGCAATAATTGGAACATCTATCGTATACGGTTGCGTCATATAAATGTTCAATCTATCTATCTCTCGTCGATTGGAGATTTTTATTGCACTCTCGAATAGGATAGTAAAAGCACATATTCCTAAATTGTACCAGCGCAATTCTAGCTGACCTATAAAATTAATATATATAGTTATTTTTGATCTAGTTTATATTGCTGATATAGGGAAAATTTTGCTACTTTCACAATCTACTCGCAGTAACAGGCAGCCAAAAAAATTGGGGTTTTAGTTATAACTATCATTAATGTTACCAGTACCATCATTGAAAACATTGAGAGAGTGAGACGTAATCGACGAAGATCCAAGATGCACCTATCAAGTGATTGAGGCAAGCCTTGGTGTGTTAGGACCTGTAATAGTAAATTCAATTTTACATAATTATATTTGGATGAAAAAAATTTTTACTCATTAGGTGTCGCACGCACTTAACGATTTCCCAAAAGCAGCAATAATAACAGGTGATGAGACTTACATCTCATTTTACGTCGATCACACACACCAAGATCTTGTAATATTACCGTTGACTGTGATTTTTTAAAGATCTCAATTTATTGGTTACAAATATCTGATCTTGCAAACCTTCAAATCAAAATTGCCGAAAGAATTAATGAAATTAACGATTTGGATATTACGAAACGTCTCTCCCTCTATTAGAAAAAGCTGTGAGAAATGTCTCGAGCAAGGTGGTGTCTACTTTCAACAATTTTTTTATAAAATCTTGCTTGTTTGTTGCAAATAAACATATTTCGTTCAGTTAAAAAGTTTTCGTTTTATGATTGTAATATTTATTTGTCAATTCATATTAAGAGTTTCATTAACAAGCTAGGATTGACTAGGCTTATAATTTCAAAAGGTTACTTTGAGGACAAATTTATTTGGAATCTCCTTACTTACTACAAACAATGAACATCGTTGGGCTATTTAAAATTCCAAATATGTTTTATACTGAAGGTCAAATTAGTACCATTCTGGAGCTAGTTTGACACAAAAAAATATTTTTTTATTTTACAATATTTTAAGCGGTTAAACAATAAAAAAAATAAAGATTATGATAATGTAGAGAAAGTGGCAGGTAACAAAAAACAAAAAAATGGTTACGCTAACAAAAACAATATTCTTTAAATAAATGTTTTCAATTTTACATCTTCATTCATTATCATTACATCTTGGACATTCAATCCGAAGATTCTTGGAGCCCTTGTTACAATGTCCACAAACCCAATTTTTGCAATTGATGCAGCAAATCCAATCCATTCCAACAGAGTGTCGAAAATCACACAGGCAGATCGAACAGAGGTTTTTGTCTTGTACTATTTTTTCTCGCTCACTGGTCTGCTTGGAGGATGAATTTGAAACCAAATTTATAAGTGGAAGGTCTTCATCTGAGGAGTAAAGCGGACTTGTAGGACGAGCTGTATTAGAAGTTGCTTCATGCAGATCTTGGAACTGCTTTATGGTAATTTTCTTGCCTCTTTTATGACGCAATCTATTTTCATCATAGCCCCTAGATTTTCTCAAAAATTCAAGTAAACTGTCGTCTTCAATTCTACCGGGTCTGGATTCTACTGAAGGTAGCCTATTTAGAACTACATTTGTGTCAAATGGATACCAGACCAGTTCCTCTGAAAGCACCTTAGAAATTGGATTTTATATTAAGTGGTATACAAGTCCATAATCTTAGCAGGAGTCATGGGAAATTGTTCTTTGGGAATTGTTTCTCGACGCCTGGATTCTTGTCTCCATTTATCCAAGCCTTTTGGCGACTGCTTTTTATAATGGGACCAAAGACTCCAACGTCCAATGGCTGGACATGTTTGTGGCGTTAAGGGGAAAAGCACTGAAATAAATGTTGTTTTTTATTGATGCCCTCACAACTTCTGGTGAAAAGTGTGACGCCAGATTGTCACCCGAAACAACGACCGTTTCATTTTCTTCACGATTGGCATCAACATACGATAGCAACAATTAAAAAAAAACCACTGTTCAAATAACTTCATATCGAACCATCCCGATTCGCTGTGATTATATATAGAACCCACTGTCCCTCCTTTAGTCCAATTTTCATATAAATTTTTTGACTATAAACAACCATATACAGTACGGCCGACCGTCCTAGGGTCAGTCGATGTCATCCGAACGAGTATGCAAAACACCACAGACAGGTTCAGTTTCTTGCTGTCAATTTGACAGTATCGTTCCTTCCTCCTTCGTTCCATACTGTATAGGCGGCAATAAATCTCCTGACGCCGTTCTATAAAACATTACACTGATCGATGTTCTTGCATGCTCTCTCACTCGTTCTACTCCTTTTCATCCTCGTGGCACGAGAACTTTATTAAGTGACCCTCCCAAGCAGCATCAAAGTATCGGTAACCGAGATCGGAACTTCAGACAAGTCGTTGTTACGTTAATATCACTAAAAAAACAACTTTCTAGTTTTTCCTACTTTTATTTAAACGTTTTTGGCAATTATGTAGTTATTATTACTACAATTTGGAATTTAATACTTTCAGTACTTCTAGGTAGCTTTTGAAGTTTCTGGAATGAGACTGTTACTATATAAAATAACTTTAAGGTGGCACAAACTTTAAAGTGATATTCGATAGTCTCTGTAACGTTGTTTTGTTACCAATATTTCACTTCAAAGTTTTTATTACTTTATGGTAGCGTTGAAAGTAACTACGACGTCGTTTCTACTTTTGAAATTCCTTCAAAGTTATGGAACTGTGTAGTAATATTTAAGGTGAAATTAATTATCTCGCTACTCACAAAAACTACTTCACAGTAATTTTTACTTCCCACTCTGCCAATCCTACTTTCCAGTAATTTCTGCAAAATGCGCCATATTTACTGACAAAATGTAGGACGCCATTACATTAATTTCAATTTCCTTATTGTACAACAATTACAGTATCCTCAAAATATCATAAGAAAAAGAAAAATTAAAGCGAAACTGAATTCCTATAATTAGAAGAAAGGTTAGAAAAACATTTCAACACCTTTCACCAATTTCATGCATTTTTTTATCGTCTTCCCGAAAAAAAAAATTGTAAAACATATATTTCGAGATGGCGCGTTTAATTTTTCAATCTATCAACATCACATTTGACAGAATTTTTTTAAGCGTTTTGAATTTCTTTGTATTCGAAATTGTAAATCAGCAAAGTTGTGCGTACCCCTACAAGCGATATATTTCCTGAAACCTACAAATATTATTTCCATTATGGGTGCCGCGGCTGAATAATGACGGGAGATACTTAAAAGTTCTTTTTAAATATGTAAGAGAAAGACAAGGCGAAAACGATAAGCGAAGAAACGAAACCTTATAAAGTAGCAATGACCACGCCGCTACGTCCCCGCCACTTAGTTGGAACGTAAGTGCGACGTAGCGGTATAAGTAGCGGGGTAGTAATTTTTACGTAACTATCACCTTCAAAATGTTCCCCATTTAGGTCGTTGGCACGTAATGGAAACGTGGCAATAACGTTCCCGTCATTAGTAACCACAACTTTATAATTCCCAACAAGAGTCGCTGGGACGTAGCAGCGACTAAAAATGCTGCTTGGGCTGGATCATTTGTATAATGTTCGTTTCATCGTAATTATAAATATGTTGAGGTTTTGTAGTGACTAGAACATTACGAATAATTTCATAAAACTCGGTGAGCTCAGTTTTCCCTACCAAAGTTCTTTGTTTCTTAATATTTGTAGCTAGACGAACGGAAAGTCCATTTCTGACGGCAAAAGAATTTACAAAATCAACACCTGGCACATTATTTTTCCATTTTGGTAGGTATAATTCTGCCTTGTTTATTTACAAACTTCTCGATTACACCTCGTATATCTGATTTGGTCATAGGGAACCCTCAATCACTAACAGTTCTTAGTATTTCTGCTATCATTTCTCCTTTGACTTCAGATAAAACGGTTCGAGATTATTTTCATCACACCCTCGAACTTTGTACAATAACATCGTTCTCTGTTTATTTTATACTTTTCAGCGGTCCCCTTTTGTGATAATTTACCGCTTTTAACTTCACGCACGGCTTTTTCTAGGTCTTCTTTACTATAGTTTTTGTATTTACGGGCTCCCAAAAAGTGTCAAAGTAACCCTCGAAGTCAAAGTAGCCCCAATTTACGGTAAGTCTTTGTTGTGGAGTATAATATAGAATTTATATTTTTGCTAGTTCCACCCAGATTAGACAGCTTTTAGATACAGCTTTCTTTCGTTTCTTAAAAGGAGCTTAGAGAAAAATTTAATAGAGTGGAAACGAACTCAAAAGTATTCCATCATGATAAAGAGAGGAAATTTTACTAAACGAGCAATAAGGAAATTAAACTGGTGAACTATTACTAATGAGATACAATGATGCTCCTGTAAGGAGACAAACAAGGACAAAATATAAAGGAGACTACACAGGACAGACTATAATATTTAATATTAAAGCTTAATCTCAGTTCGTATTCCCTTTGTTTTTTATTTCTAAACCTGAATCTGTAAATCTTATCTATTGTTGTTTTCCCCTCTGCAATAAATATGAATAAAACGAGTATCGAAAAAATGCATCTAATAATACGCCAACGAGAACACATTTTCAACAGCATTTCAACAAAAGAACATTTTGATCTATCCTCCCTTTTAATCCAGAAATAGCATAATGGAAAATGGATGTTCTGTATGGTCGCTGTACTATTGTTCGTAAGTAACGTTCATTTCAATAAATGTACCTATCGATAATATATATACGCCATCACGCAGCAATGCGGGTAATCATGATAAACGTATTCAACGGGTAAAAAACTTTAGCCCCATATACTATATATACATATGTATATATAAGTCGAGATCGCAGGCAGATCAATGCATTCTAAAATACTGTCGTGTGGCAGCTGTCTACGAGCTTCGAGATTTATGATCGTAATATTTGCACGAAAATCTGCTTTTTTCCACCTCCTTTCTTCATCGTACGGTATGTTATCCGAGGCGGCGGGTCGTGACCTATTTTTTAATATCAACATATTTCATTTTCTTTTTTTTTTGTGCGACGAAACCGAACGAGGTAACTTTTATTTCGTCCGCGTTTTCTTGACTTCTCCCCTAATTTATATTGTACGGCTTTCCGCGTATTTATAAGGTATTCTAGTAATTGCGTTCATTAATGAAGACTTCTCAAACATTCTTTCACCGTTCTCTCATTCCATCCTAATTAAATTAATGAAATCGCGTTTAGAATATCAATCCGGTATCCGCAGTACGTGAAACGTAATAAATAAGTTTGATATCTGAAGGAAATGTATCAAAAATAATTCCAACCCCCAATAAATTACTTCTAATTCCATTTCCGCCCCGTCTAAATAAATCGCTTTCTTACGGTGGAGCCATCAACGTTGGGGAGACAAAAAAACACCAGCCTTAGAGACGCCTCTTTCAGCGAGAAGACGACTGTGGAAACTTCTAACCCTTCTTCTTCCGTATCTGCAGCTTGTTCGTATAGCGAGAAACGGCCAAGTCTGTGTCGGTGGGTTTCTCGCTTCTTTGCGATAAAGCGTTTAAGAGCCTTTTCCGCCGGCAATTTAACTGCAACTGACTTGAAGATAAACCGTTTTCTGGGGCTTCTCGTTGCCAATCGGAGCCTAAAATCTGCGGCGTATAACTTTCTCTCTTTCCTTGTTTTCAACAGTCTTATGCCCCTAATTTAAACCGTATAATAATGGGTAGATACTATATTGCTAGAACTGTGCGCGTATCTAATTCACTCGGAAAGAAATTGTTAAGACGATTCTGTTAAAACTTTTACTTTTGTTATTTGTTTAATCGATGTATGAAAGAAAACTTAACTTGACTAAGTTTTAGATAACTGTTCTTAGATTTCGACATAAATCGATTTATTATATTTCTTTCTGTTTTCCTTTGAGACTAATCAGCGCCACCGTCGAAACGAAACAACGAAAAATAAAATAGGAGATAAAACAGCTCCAATTCAGCTCTATATAGTCCCCTAAGACGTTGATACACTTGGTATAACGATGGTAAAGAACTTTAACGCCCTGAGAACGAAAATGTTTTGTCTTGAGCTGAACCATTCGTTCCCCTCTCGTTTTTTGAGTTTGGGAAATACATGGAAGTCACTAGGTGGGGTGAATTCTGGAGAATGATTGATTATGAATTGCGTTCATTGAAACGCAGCACACACTTTTTTCTTTGATGCAATCACGCAGTTTCATCATCTATGCCAGCGACAAGAATATCTGAACTGCCTTCGTATATGTAATGTTTCGGAAAGAACTCGTAATTAAACATCAGCCATGCTACAGGAAGCGGAAGAAATCTTAATTGACGCTTATCGCACAGCTTCTACCTTTTCTTATTGAAAATAATGCGTAATTAGCAGGTTCAACGTTGATTACGTGAGCGAAAATTGTAATCAGCTATTTTTAATTTAAACTCAACCTTGATTTTCTTTGACGTATAAATTGCTGAGTTAAAGTTATGATTTAAAGTTTCCGGTAACAGTTTAGGTAATCGTTTTTAGTAATTATAGCAGAGATTATCCGCGGAAAATAGAAGAAGAAACAATCTTGTGCAAATCCTTGTATTTTCCTATTTATAATTAAACGATAATAAAATATACAGGATGTTCCATTAAAAAATAAACAGTTTTTAGCGGATATCTTGAAAACGCGACGCTCAATTGTATTTCCGTTTCCACCGTTTAAATCGCCACAAAAAATCCTTCAAATTTGCCCATTTAACCGACTTTGTAACTCTAATAATAACGAAGTTAGCTGTGGTATGCCCTTAATTGACTATCTAATGAAGTCAAGGTCAAAAGAGATTGTCTACTATTTAGATTTTTCTAAGAAATTAAAATAAATTACGAGAAAAACTCGACCTCGCTTTTTTAGCGTATTTCTCGGAATTCTGTCTGCGCTAGTAGGCGCCATGAGCCAGGTGTCAGGCGCTAGCCGCTCGTGTTCCGCCTTGCCGCTTCGGAAAAAGTCGGTCGGTTTCGGCGAACGCACTCCGAGCGCTACCTTCGGGAACGCTCGTGTTTCTTCGTTGCTTAACTGTGTTTATATCCAGTTTTGTTACGTTTTTTAAAGGATTTTAAAACAATCGATGGATTTTGGATCATTTATTCGATTTATAAATAAAAGCGAAACTACAGGGTGGGGCATTAGTGCGAGGAAGTCTAATTACTCCTGCAATATAAGAGAAATGAGCAAATGTTATTAAGATTGAAGCGCATGGAGGACTATAACCTAAAAATATTGTTAACTATACTAAACTTACTTTATTTTAAATGGAACATCCTGTATTTTATTATTGCAGTAAATTCCTCTCTTCACGAACTTTATTATTTATTGAACATTCACTATAGCTAAATGTTCTAGTTTTTGAGTTATTTGCATTTCTATAAGTCGAAAACATCGACAAATCAATAAAATTATCATTACCTGACGCAAAGTTGAGTGGGAAAAAAACAGTATTAGCTATAATTGACCTGTATGATTATGATTGACCTGTGTGAAATTTATTTTAGAATTACAAGTTGCTTAAATGGGAAAATGACATAAAATAGTAAACACAAAGTGTTAATAAGGTAACATTTAATTATAAAACTTGAAAAAAAAAACGAAAAAGTAAAGTAGGAACGAATTACAGATTTTAAAATTAATAATACTTTACTTTGTTAAACAACTTTATTTAATATTGTTTACTGCAGTTTCAACCTTCTTGGATCAACTAAAAAATTTAGTTTTGAGAATGACCCAATAAGAAGGTTGAAACTGCAGTAAACAATATTAAATAAAGTGGTTTAACAAAATAAAGTATTATTTATTTTATATTACAAAATGTACCACAAAGTAACGGCTAAAACCATCGATTAATTACAGAATTATTTATTTTTGTGTATTTATTTTTATAATCTCTATGGTCGTCATCAGTCAACTCCTGGTGCTTGGTGGTATTGGTTCATTTATATTTATCATAATTCATAGTTTGACAAAACCGTTGCAAGAAATTTTAAAAAGCTTCTGTTCTTGGTTGTCGTCTACTAGAGAATTGCCGATGATAAAGTCTTCTTGCAAGTAAAATATTCTTATTACTTTCTCCCAACACAAAAACCATATCAATCTATACTTTTAAACAGTAATAAAATTATTCTGTTATATCAAAACTTCAAGCCCGTTAATATCATCAAGATCAATATTCCCACTCAATTCTGTCTCAGATCCCAGGTAGCACAGTCCGTTGGCTAAGTGTCGGCGATAGCTCGGGCCAACGTAACATAGTTGGCGCAAAGTCACAGTCTACAAACGATTAATATCCAACATCAGTTAAATATCGGCAAAATACGTTGGTTCAACTTATCATTGCAACGTTCCATGTTCGTTGGCTTTTGATCGTTTTGTTGGCTGAATGTCGCATAAAAGTTTTCAGACGACAATCGAAGCGAGGGCGGAGTCAAAGCTGATCCCGTGGCTTAATGGTTAGAGTTCTTACGTAACATTCACGAGGTGCCCCGTTCAAATCTTACCATGTGACGTTTTTTTTTTCCTTTTTAAAAGGCACTATTTGTTTTATATTCATTTTTATCTCAAAAATCATGAACTTACAAAATATTATTATTGGTCATATTACCCATACATTGTGAGCTATATGAGTTCAAATGTAACAATGTAATGCGCATGCGCATCGATCCGCAATCGACATTTTGATCGAAATACAGTGAGTGTAGGTGCACCGCCATATGCAAGCTTGTGTTGTTGATTCGATTTTATTCGTTTTATTGTGGTTTTATTAGCCCAGCTGTTAGTCATGAGAGAGAGTTATATAGTTAAGAGTTACCGTCTACATTGTACAATATTTAAAATAGCCCCTATTGTGAAAGATGTTATAAGAACAATGGACGGGTAAGTACTTTACATAGGCATAGGTAATATAATATGTACTGATAATGTATTTTTCATATATGCCGTGAGTAGTTGTGAGCTACCACAACCTGGTGACTAAGAAAGCATTGGATATACCAGTAACCTGAAAGATATGTCAGATTCCGATAACGGAACACTTATTTGTATCTTGTATACTAATGCCAGCCATCCTTACTGCTGATTGTAAGTATGTTGATAATTGCCATGGTTTCTTTCTTACAAAATATATTTACAGATGCTTCATCTTCTATTTCCGATGTTAGGCCAGAGTTGCGTGTGATATCCTAATTACACATAATCATTTGTGACAACTGATCGTAAGCTATAATTGCCTTTTTTAATTTTTCACAAACTTATACTAGAGCTTTAATAATAAATTCTTCTATAGTTACGCATGAAGTTTAAAAGTTTTTTTACAGTATACGTAATGTCTGTTTTTTATTTATGCATTGGTATTTACAGGTATACTCGTGTTAGCTGAGTTGAATAAGTTGAACCGTGCTGGTTGTATTGAAGACTATTTAAAGATAATATTGAGATACTTAAAAGCTATAAAATTCCAGATAAAAATTATCGAAGCAAGCCTTTGATAAAACAAACATCTTCCAAGCGATTATAGGTAAGATTTAATTTTTGTACGTTATTTTCTATTTAATTAAAATTTTATATTAAACATAATACTTAGATGCTGTCTCAAAATTTGTCTGCGATATTTAAATGAAAAGGGCTAGTTATGAGGCGAAAGTTAAAGAATAACCGTAGTCAAAATTCTTAAATCAAAAATCTGAAAATTTCCAAAAAGTGGTACGTAATCACACTGTAAATAGCCATATATATACATAGCAAACCCCACAACTTCATTTCAAGATCTGTAATGGAATGAAATATACAAAGTGTCCAAAGTAAAATGTTCACAAGCTATGAAGTTGATTACTTAACAAGTTAGTAATACTTTTTACTCTGAATGATAGAAAAACAGAAAAAAAGCGTTCACATTGTCTTTTTTAATGGAATACTGTATATTTTTAAAGAAACCAATAGTTTGAACAAAATATTTATTACTTACTATTGTGAAATTAAAAATAAGCAAGTAAAAAGTGATAATTGTGCAAATGTGCAAGTGGGCAATGATCAAATATTGTAGAATAAACAATCACATACAGGTTTTCCTAGTTACTTGCCAAATGAATCATTCTTTGTGATTATTGATTCATCCTTAATAATTATTGCTGTGCGAGTGCCATTTATTTACCCTTCTCGTAAAATGTAATATGCTGCAAGTATATCTGATTTGTAGAAAAAATTAGATATATTTCGCCATTGTTAATTTAACCAACTTCATAGCTTTAATAATAAGTTTGCAATGGTAAACACGTTACCATAACTTTGGACATGGTGTATACTTCTAATACTTTACGTAAACTAAAGATAGATACATACATATGTTAATATTTTTTGATTTGTTCACAGTTCGAGATGAAGGTAAAGCTGAGCGTAATTTGGAAAAGGCTATTGTTGGTCGTACATCTTTGACTACTGCTGCTGATAAAAATTAGGAATCAGTTGAGCTGTGAACATCTCCGCGATTAGGTCAGTGTTTTATAATGTTTTAATATTTTTAGTTCAATAAGATATTTCAGTTATTATATACCATAACATGTAAAGAAATAATAAATTTTGTTCTGTAGTAAGATATATCACATCTTATTTTTTTATTTATCTTGAATTTTAGTTTCACTAATAAATAAAATATCGTAATTACTTTCTTTGTTTATTGTATGTGCAGATCATGTATGGTGTTATATAGGTATATGATTCGATGTTAACTATTGTTAACAACATAAACATAAAAAACATAAAATTTGTAGTAAGTTTTCCTTATATATTGTCACATGAAATAAAACATCTACGATATATGTCCTTATTACAGGCAGATCATATCGAGATATACATGTTACACAATTATGAGCGTGTTTGTCTTGAACGCTGAGTATTTCATCATAAGCGTTGATTTTATAACAGTTTTCAAATTATGACTTGTATATGTTCTTAACTATTATCAACATCTTGCATACATAGATATGTAAAATTCAAACAGAAGTTTTCTATTAAATTATCTATGATCTAATTATTGTAATTTGGTAGTTTATATCTTAAATCACGTTTATTTCATATGAAAATATATTATATACAGATAATTAACTCGAATTTTGAGTTGGTATAATATCGCTGTAATTTATTCAGCAAACTAATTAACATCGGATCAGTGTACCTATGTACCATCATATATGTTTTGCATCTTGTATGTTTTATCGTATAGATATCACATACAAGATTAATACCCAATATCACTTCCCGTAGTTACTCCTATATATCCTTTCGATAAGACGCCAACGTCAGCTGCCGACGTTTCACCAACAGAATGGGTAGGTATTGAAAGTTTATCCTACGCCAATGTCGCCTAAAGATATAAAACCAACGTTGTAAAATGTTCACACTTTCACATACTGCCAACATTGTTACCCAACGCGTGCCCAATGTAACTCGGACAATCAGCCAACGTTACACCAACGTTGTGTGCTACCTGGGATAATACTTAAGAATCTACTACTACTAATTGTATTGCTACTATTTTCATTGTAAACGAACTACAACCGTAGTACTGTAAGTACTTTATTATTTCTTAGCTCAGCATCACGGTGAACCAATTGAAATCAAAGCTGTTTTTGTTTCAAATCATGTTTTCGTTATAGAAACGCAAATAACTCAAAAAACTAACACATTTAGCTATAGGGAATGTTTAATAAATAATAAAGTTCATGAAGAGAGGAGTTTACTCCAATAATAAAATACAGGGTGTTCCATTTGAAATAGGTGAGAAAATAAACATTCTGAATTATGACTCGCTGTGTATATAAATATTAAATACGCCGATAAATAAATAACTTCTGATGAAAGGAGATCATATTAGAATTATTTTATGTGGAAGCTGTAGTACGGTAGGAGACGCCAACTTTGGTATTAAATACAAATGCAAAACTTCCCATATCTTCTAAAATAAACTGAATAACATAGCAAAACCCTATATTATAATAAAGGTAAGACCTAGAAGAATCGTAAACAGTAAAAACATTCAGGATGATCCATTTAAAATAAAGTAAGTTTAGTTTACCCTGTCTTTATTTGACACCCTGTATAGTTAAAAATATTTTTAGGTTATAACCCCTCATGCTGTTCAACTTTTATCTTAATAACATTTTCTCTTATAATACAGGAGTAATTGGACGTCCTCACACTAATGCAACAGCCTCTATGTCGATTAATTAATTGTAATTGAAAAAG
Organism: Holotrichia oblita; assembly: GCA_023690525.1. Classification (NCBI taxonomy): domain Eukaryota; kingdom Metazoa; phylum Arthropoda; class Insecta; order Coleoptera; family Scarabaeidae; genus Holotrichia; species Holotrichia oblita. The sequence continues at coordinate 137,237,494 of CM043019.1, read as the reverse complement.
TATTTGTAATTGGAAAAGTAATTTTATTAAGTTGAATTTTATATTTGAACCAGATTGTAAGCATATACATACATGTGTACTTCCCAATTTTTTTATATTTATTTATCTCTTTACAAGGTAGAACTAGCAATTTACTCAAGCTATTTCGTTAAGCTATTTCATAAGAAGAGTAAATTTGCCTTTAGCCTTTTGCATTGTCGATTTTATGCACTTAATAGTGGTGCAACCTGATGGGAAGTGGGCAAACTAGTTCATATGACGCTATCAGTATTATCTGTGATCGATCTTCGCTTTGCTGAGGCTGGATCACAGATTACTAAGTTCCTTTTTCTCTAGGTGTTGAGCTCTTTAAATTGAGTTAAGCTTCTCTTCACCATTTTGTTGTCGATGGTGAGTACCGTGCGAACATTGATCCTAAGCCAGCTCGCTCACAAATGGATTCCCAGATCTTCGAATTCTTTCAATTGTTTTAATTGAGAGCTTTATCAAAAAGTTCTTAATTGACGGCATCTTTCTCACTCGACTGTTGCGCACAAAACCAAAAGGGCATCAGCAATCACACGAAGTGTGCGATTTTGCAACGTCTTCAGGCATAATCTTCAGGAACTATAAGTGATTATGGGTCTCAAGAACGACAGATAGACAAGCAACTGCCGATATTGTTTGTCAGTTTCGTGGTGGTTTTCATTTACGACAAGTTTTTGTGTTTTTCAAGACTGTACGTAATAGAATGTGTGTTACGGTTTCTTTTGCTTCAATAAAAATCCTTTAGGATGGCCACTTTTTCCCTACATTTTCTTAGATATTTATTCATAATACTCTAGATGTGTCAACAGCTATGTAATATATGAGGTGATCATTTTGAGGTGTCCTAAGTTGGCCACATCTAAAGTGCACCATTATAATAAATGTACCCTGATGCATCGTTCAAGACACTACAACAATATAATACACATATATCCACAAATAATGACAGCTAATACATAAGTGTTAACACTAATACGGTTTTGACGTTAGTTTTTTTAAATCTTGGTACTTTTTTGCTTTTGTCAACCCAGCACAGTTCAAATAAGGCATTGTTTCCTATAAAAACCTTTCTTTTTTGGTCACTAAACAGCAATAAATGTAAACTCGCACGAGGAATTAAAATGAACCCTTTTAAACCCGAGCGATATCTCGAATAGATTTTCTAGAATCCATCACATTACCACGGGATACTTAACGGAACCCGTAAACTTGCAAATCGTCGTACATATTCAATCGATACACTCGTAAATATTTTATAGCTTCCTCTTCTTTCTACACAACTATAAATACTTAAAATCCTCGTATGGTTTTATTCTCATCTTGACTTATATACATCCAACGTACGCATTCTTTTTTTACGCAATGTGTTCTCGTATACTGGTTCTCCCTTGTTACACGAAAATACAACCTGGCTTTGAACCCTTTTGTTTTATTCGGCGTGCTCTTGTTTCAACGGAGACCCCTCTTCAAATATCAATTCCTTATTCCCTTTCTGTATGTGTGTAGTATTCTTATGTTTTTTTTTCGGTAGATAAATAAAACAATAGACTAGTATATAGTAGGGGATATAAAAATAATATAATAAAGTCTTTTCTTGAAATATTGTTTAGTTTGACCGATTTATAGACGACATAACTTTCATCATCTTTTTTAATGGCAATAGATAGACGTGTGTACATTTGATTTCAAACGAACCATAAGATACACAATTTATATGCCCTCCTTCTATGTATGTACCTACGTAGTACAAGACAAGACTTTATATATACGATCCCATTTAGGATCGCTGACCTGTAAAGGAAAATTCACAGTAAAGTGTGCCCATTCGGACGTTTCTCTCGTAGATCTTTTTCAAGCGTGTACACACATACTTTCCCCCTCTCTTTCATATAACGTTTCCGCATCGTTGAAAACAATAATTTCGACCTCATCCGCTGGTAATCCGTAGCGAAAAAGAAGTAATCCATCTTCGGATAAATATCATCCGAAAGGGTCAAACAGTAGTTGACAAGTTACGGGAGCAATTGGGATAGATTGACGGTGACAGATAAAACTTTCCAGGAATAAAAGTAAATAGCGAAATATTTGTAGTAGGCGTCGTTCAAGTTGGTTACGCTCGAAAACTTTTTTTTTTTCTTCGTTTTTCAGATGTCTAATATTGACTTGCGAACTTACTTTTTCCATCATTCTTTCGTGTACGTCTGCATTATTAAATTTTTATTCTTGAAGTTTCTCACTTATATTTTATATTATTTTGTGTGAATAAACGGTTGCTTCTAATAAATAAAGCACACACTAAAAACTTATAATCAATCATCGAGCCGGATTTTTCCTTTTTTCTTATTCCATCTCTCTTTGTTTTTGTTTCTTCCTTCGACGAACATTTCGCGTAATAATTAATTTTCTCGGCTGCTGCGATTTGTCTGGCGAAGGATTATATCAATGTATACAAGAGAGATCGGTGGTAGATCTGACGTCAGGAGTATTAAGGCACTTCTGATTTCTTCTCATTTCTTTGATTGCCTCTCAGGCTGTTCCTCTCCATTTTATGTTATTATGAAAATGGGATTTTTCGACTTTCTTCCTTTCTGTTTGTTTGTTTTCGCAAAACGGAAACGTAATAAATGAAAGCCGAAACGTAATGTAATAGACTCGCTAAGAGAGTGTGGTATCTACGTATTTAAACTGTTGATTATTAAATTCGCGTTTGAGCTATATTTAGGAGAACAAAATTTATTAACTTCTTCGTTCGTCGAATTTTTCATAATGTTTCCTCTTTTGTTTTTGGTTCTTATTATTTACTTCATATCTTAACTGGTGTTGATTTCCTTGCTAGGTCGAATTTGTCATCACAGCTTTAGATCTTGGTCGAGTCTTTTTCGTGTGTAGGCTTAAAGCCGGAGAAATTGAATGTCCTATAGGATTTATTGCGCAGGATATTTTCACAGCCTACTCACATTCTTCTAAATTAGCTTTAAAGATTTGTTTCCGTCCTATTAATGATATGGTGTTAGTAGAAACTTATATACAGCGTCATTCATAAAGTTTGCACCATATGGGCGTTTTGTTTATTATTGATTTGGGCAAAATTTCAGTAGGACAGAAAATTTGTGCATCCTTTAGAAGCAAATTCAGACTGATTAGATTAAGTGCATCGTTTCTCATACACCCGGTGGGCGCTATAATTTAGTTTTTAAATATACTAAAAAATGGTATTAAGAAAAGTGGTTTAGAATTAAAACCTATATGATTAAATATGAAATTACAGTCTCCTATTTCAAAAATGAAAAATTTTCTTTTTTTTCGATTCTCCCCGTATATAAATCAAAATTTCCAAAAACCAATATTTTTATGGCGTTTCTGTGTAATAAAGCAGTACTAAAAGGAATCCACAATAATGCTTACCAACGGCTTCGCGCTATTGTTAGCGAATATTGAGATTTACGGAAAAAATGTGCTTCTTCTTGGAACATTGCCAATAAAGCACCGCCAAAATTTAATTATAAGTAAAACAAATAAACTTTCTGGCTAACAAAGAATGGAGTTTATAAGATTTTCTATTTTGAAGTGCAGCTCTGTGGCAATTTTGAAGAATTTATGTGGTGAAAGTAAAGGTAAAAATATTTCAAGTGTAAAAATTTTAATTTTTCTATATAAAATTTATTTATAAAATAATATAAAAATAAATTCAAAGATACAGATTAATTAAATTCATAGAAGAAATAGCCTGTAGCAAAAAATCAGAAATAAAAGCAGACTAACAAAATAATACATTGAAACAAGACTGCTGCTTTCAAAAAGGTCATTTCAGGATAAATTAAACAAAAACTATTTTGACTTAAATTTCTGCATGCCTTCCATCTCTTTCAATACATAAAATCGTTCTCTCATAGATTTGACGTTGAATATTCTCGAGAATGTGTTGGGGAATTTCAACTACATATTGTTGAATTGTTTCTTCTAAATGGACAACATTTTGGAACGGCCTATGTGTATAAACTGTATTTTTTAAATATCCCCACAAAAAGAAGTCGCATGGTGTCATATCTGGAGAGCGGAGTGACCAATTTATTTCTGAAAATCTGCCTATCCACTTTCCTGGAAATGTTGTATTCAACCAATTTCTAACCTCCAAGGTACTGTGAATGGGAGCTCCATCTGGTTGAAAGTACATTTTTAGTCTTTCTTCCAACGTAAAATCTTCTAAAACGGCAAAGAATTCATTTCGTAAAAATTGTAGATATCTTCCAGCGTTAAGAGTTCCTTTAAAGAAAAATGGACCAACAATCCTGTTATTAAAAATACCACACCAAACATTTACTCTGAAACATTACTGATTATTTGTTTCTATTATGAAATCAGGATTGCTGTCCGGCCACCATCTACAATTCTGTGAAGAAACAACTCCATTTGAAGTGAAAGTACATTCATCAGTAAACAAGATAAATTTTGTAAATGATCTTCAATTTTACCTTGCAACCAGAAGGAAAAGTAGATTCGTTGATCATAATCGCGCTCAATAAGAGTGTGTACAAATTTTGGTTTATAAGCTTTGAATTTATTTTTCCACAGAAGCCTCTGTATAGACGTACAAGATATATTCAAATTACGCGACAATGTAGAAATATACGTTTTTGGCATCTCCACGACACTTTGCATTTTCATTTGTAGCCCACTTTCTGTGTTTCTTTTTAAAATTATTTCCAACGGATCCGCTGTTTTTGAATTTTGAAACAACTCTTCCTACTGTTGTGTGGCTAATAATCTTATCCGGATGGTGTTGGTTAAAAATTGAAGCTACTTCTCTATAAGTTTTATAATTGTTGCCAACAATCAACACTATTTCAATTTTATCTTGAATGGTTAATTTTATCGGCATTTTAATGAAAATAGTGAAACTAACTGTTGTAAACAAAACTTGGCAGACTTTGATTGAAGATACTAATATACTAATGAAACTAAACGAAAGTGTCAGTTTGACATTTGTGCCAAACAGAAACTTAGGTTTAATACGCGAAATCCATGGCTGTCTTAGGCAAAATTTTTAGTTTTGCCAACACAAATTATTCAAAATTGCCACAGAGCTGCACTTCAAAATAGAAAATCTTATAAACTGCATTCTTTGTTAGCCAGAAAGTTTATTTGTTTTACTTATAATTAATTTTTTGCGGTGTTTTATTGGCAATGTTCCAAGAAGAAGCACATTTTTTCCGTAAATCTCAATATTCGCTCACAACAGCGCGAAGCCGTTGGTAAACATTATTGTGGATTCCTTTTAGTACTGCTTTATTACACAGAAACGCCATAAAAATATTGGTTTTTGGAAATTTTGATTTATATACGGGGAGAATCGAAAAAAAGGAAAATTTTTCATTTTTGAAATAGGAGGCTGTAATTTCATATTTAAACATAGGTTTTAATTCTAAACCACTTTTCTTAATACCATTTTTTTGTATATTTAAAAACTAACCCAGTTTACTCTTAAGCTGTTTTGAAATTATAGCGGCCACCAGGTCTATGAGAAACGATGCACTTCATCTAATCAGTCTGAATTTGCTTCTAAAGGATGCACAAATTTTCTGTCCTACTGAAATTTTGCCCAAATCAATAATAAAGAAAACGCCCATATGGTGCAAACTTTATGAATGACGCTGTATGAAATGAATAGTCGACACCCCATGATAAATTGTTTAGATTACATAAATTCTTTTAAACAATCTTTAATCAGATAAAAATGTGGTTTGAGTGATTTTAGAACTTGAAAAATGAAATTTCTATTTCGTTTTCGCTTTTTTGTAGGACAGCGTAATAAAATATTAGTTTTTACCAACTTTACCGGAATAAAAGATAAATTTACAGATTTTTTTACATAAGAACTTGCAACACTAATATTTTTGAAAAAATATCGAAAATTAAAATTAAGCAATCTTTGTGAGTTAATATCTCCAGATAGTGTTGTAAATTACAAATCATCATCTGCTCATGAAATCAAACAGATTAGTACCAAATAGAATCAGTAATAGTAATAGTAAAGCTGAAATATTCAAATTCAAATCTTCAAAAATAGAATAAAATGAAAATAATACGTCGTTTTACGAGGTATGTAACAACAAGTTTTCCGGAAGAATATCCAGGGATAGAATCGACGTTCTACCACTTTTATTCGATGGTATACAATGTACCGTAACCCCCGCTATGACTGAGAATCGCGAAATGAAAATACCTCCGATTCCCTAATAAATAGGTATTTTTTGAATGACGAATTTTTTTCCTCTGCTATTATCATCCATACGAATACCGGGTCACATATCAACCTCTTTCTCCCTGAAGGTCGGTTCCGCAATCTCGATTTTTATGACTCGATTTTTCGTCTTCTCTCATGCGAAAAGATCGAGATATACATAACAGTAGCTATATACATACAGATTAACTTTTTTTCTTCCTCTTGGAAAATCTCGATTTTTCAAATAAAGATGAATGTATTCGACTATCGGATTTAAACCGGGTAAAACATATCGATTCTTACTAGTTAGTAAATGATGTAACATTCACGAGATTTTCAGGTAAATTCATTCCGTTTAATCCAGATGTAATTAAATACATACACTTATACACTCACACATATATGTACACACTCTTTGGTCTCGCTGATTCTGTATTTCAGAGCCCGCTGCTCAGTTATTTGTGTACTGTAGTAATTACCTTTATTTGTGTTTTATCACGGCAACAATAACGCACTGCGGTGTTCCTATCTTTCATAGAATTGTAAATAAAGGATGTGATCGATACGGTGTAAATGGAAATTGGATAAAGATGTATTAAATGCGCTTCAGGTAATTTCAGGTCTATATTATAGGTTGTTATACATTCTAAAAACAAAAGAAAAATGCTCAAATATAGCGGGGCAATTTTTCTATTATATCCTCCTAATTTTGAGGACTACTAAACCGCAACAACCGGCGTTTACCACTACCAACTGGTTAAGGCAGAATCATAATGATATTAGGGTGTAGGCCGGGGCTTTTTCGTACACGGGGCAAGTTCGTCGAATAAACTTTATCTGCCTACCGCGCGTAGTAGTTTGCGCAACAAGAGATCACGCCACTATTCAGTCCTCCCATAAAGTCCATGAAGTATGGTTGTGCAGTTTATTTGAGTACATCTTTGAAATTTACCGAGTATTTCACCGATTTACTTAAAAAGGTACGTAGCTACTTTCTGTCTATTTAGAGTAGGTAACATTTTATAATAGTATTTGATCTATATATTCCTTTTGTTATTGTGCCCTGAACTTAAACTCGGGGTTAGGTGATAGATCTCCATTGGTATAATACGTCTACAACAGTTTAACGCAATACTTTACCAACTCCCACATCCAGTATTTATTAAACAAAAAAATGACTATTTCAACCAATTATTTCGTTCATATCTATAAAGTAACGAATTGATGTAAAACGCTAATTTAACCACTTTATTCTGTTGCAGATGGTTCGAAACTATAAGAGAAAAGGAACCTACATGAAATGGTCTGATGATCAAATTGATTTGGCCATTAAAAACGTTTTAGATGGATGTTTAACAATCAGAGGAGCAGCAGTTCATTTTAATATCCCATCTTCGACATTAAAAGATCGTATTCGTCTTGCCAAAACACAACAAGCTCTAGGAAAATCTATACAGTTTAGTTCTAGTGGTCATCCCACTGTATTTAATAAAGATCAGGAAAAAGATTTTGCAGAGCAGAGGTTTTGGCTGCACCCCCTTTGAAATCCGCCGAGCTGCGTTCATTTATGCTGAGAAACATAATTTGACGCATCTGTGGGATAAAGGAAAGGTAGACGGTGAAGACTGGTTTACTGGCTTTATGAAACGTAATAGCCGTCTTTCTCAATCAAGTAGCAGTAAATGAATTCTTTACTCTATACAAAAATCTGTCATCCGATATTCAAAATCAGGGTAAACCAGAAACAATCTGGAATATGGATAAAACCGCCATACCTTTAAACAACTCTTCGCCAAAAATTGTTGCAGCAAAGGGCAGCAGAGAAGTCGTTAAGCTTACAAATGTGGAGAGAGGTCAAAATATAACAATTGCAGTTTGTTGTAGTGCTGCAAAGACACAAAAATTTAGAGATGCCTACAAAAAAGATTTGCCTTCTTGCACCGAAGTATCCACGACAGAATCTGGATAGATAAACGAGAATGTTTTTGTAGACTGGTTAAAACATTTCCAGAAACATCGTTCGCCCGGAAAGTGTATTCTGATTCTGGATGGTCATGTGACTCATTGTGCATTGCCAGCCTTGGCATACTGTCGAGAAAATCAAATCGAGTTGTTGTGTCTTCCACCTCACACCACCCACGCCTTACAACCCCTCGACCGAACGGTGTTCAAACCTCTAAAGGTGTTTTATAATCAGGCAGCAACTAACTTTGTTCACAATAACCCAACCACGCCATTGTCCAAATTCCATTTCGGTAAACTCTTTTCATATGCTTGGAACAAAGCAGCAACAGTGGGTAATGCTACTAAAGGATTTCAGTGCACTGGAATCTTCCCGTTTAATTCTGATGCTATTCCTCATGAAAAATTTCTTCCATCGACATATTATCAGGACAATTCTCCAAATGTTCAAAATGCCTCCCCTCAACCATCGACTTCTACTGCTGCAATCATAAACAAGTCTGAGACGTTACTACTCTCCACAATTATTTCATCCTACTTATAACCAAGTATTCCTTCCGCTAAATCTACTCCTAAAAAAAATTCACTAGATCCCCTTTCACTGACATTCTTCCAACACCTAAAAAAAATTTAAGCAGGCCTAACAAAAATAGTAATCTCTGCAGGAAACAAAAAGCAAGACACCTGACTTCGCAGACTTCAATTGATAACACAATTGTCAAGAAATTAAAAAAGAAGGAGAAAGGAAAACCTAAGATTAAACCCAAAGTAAATGTTAAGAACAAAAACAAAGCAACGACGCTTAGGAGTAGATCCTTGAAAAAGAGGAAAGTCTCTCGTAAACTTGATATGTCAACAAGCGAGGAAGATGAATCTACAGAAGAAAGTGTACAAAAGGATTGGGAGAATTCACTTTGTGGTTTTTGTAGAATGAAATTCTTAGACGAAGTCCCTGATATTAAACAACATTGGATAATGTCTGAACTTTGCAAGGAGTGGTTCCACGAAATTTGTGTTGGTGCTATTGGGAAGAAAAGTTTTATTTGTGGCAAATGTCAATTGTAGATTAACTTCTTCTAACCTTTGTTTACATGCTCTTTTTAATGATATTCATGTTTAATTTGATCTTAAATAATAAATTAATGTAAATAGTTTTTACTAAATATTTGTTTGTATTGCTTTGTTTCACATTTTTAGTTTAAATTCGAATTTATTTTGGCTGTACGGAATAGCCCCTAGTCGGGAGCGGAATAGCCCCGGTCTTTTACTTTTTATCTTAAATAACTACTTCTGTTTCTAATTAATTATCATTCTTACCATATAATGTTGTTTATTACTTAATAAAGGAATTGTTTTGACAAACAATGTAAAAACAAAATTATTTTTAGTGACCTACATTTTGAGGCTAAGTTCAAATGGACGAAATAGCCCCGGCCTACCCTATTGGTCGAAACAACAGATACATCTTCTGGAGTAGCACAAGCAAAAATAGATGAGAGAAAAGGATGTGAAGAATCGACTGCCTCATCATATTTCGCATTTAATGAGACAACGTTACCCAATCATCTAGTTTCGCATTTCTTTTTTGAATCAATTCTTCTTCAAGATCGTCACTTTCATAATCTTCCTCGTTGATTTCTGAATCTTCGTCCTCAGATTCTTTTTTTTTCATTTTAGCTCGTTTCGTATTCCTTTTGACGCTTGCTTATCTATTATTTTTCTAATTCGTTTCGTAACATTTCTTCACTCGTAATCTTACAATTAATCGTTTTCGTTGTTCTTCCAGGGCGATGCTGTTTAACAGTCCCTTTCTCTCAAGCAAGATAGTTTGGGACGGTTGTGATCACTTTGAGAGTCATCTACTTGGACTACTTGACTGACTTGAGAAGATCCACTTTTACTGTTAGACTGGTTGAATTGTTTTTTATATTTCCTTACTGCCAAGTTCGTTGATTGTCTTGTTGAAATCTTGCCAACGTTTGTATGATCTAATAAGAAAAGTCAGCTTAGAAAACTTAGCACAAAGTAAATGAATGTGAGGTGTCCAAGTTAATTTGCTGTCGACAAAAGTTACCGTACCATTCGCAATCTCGTTGTCCTGCTAACGAATACCAAAAAGCAGTGACTGGGATTTTGTGGAATTTAAAGTTAAATCATTAACCAAAAACCAATCCTCAACGTTATTCTCACAATCCGCAACAAACCTACCCAATTCATTGATATACTTAGGTACTAGAATTGATTACCGTGGTGGCATCCGGAAAGAGAACGAAATCGGCACGAGGATTGCAGTGAGGAAGGTCGTTAATGTAAATAAGAAATAAACAGGGACCGAGGACAGAGTCCTGCGGTACTCCATACTTCAATACGCGCATGCCAGATCTAAATTCGCCAATCCTAACACGTTGGAATCGATGGATACTGTCAACCGTAAAATTATAAAATCTTAATTTTTCAATAAGAATCTTGTGACTAACACAGTCAACAGCTTTCGTAAGATCGTAAAACATTGCCTCTGTGTGTTTCTTATTATTAAAATTTACTAATATTTGATTTGTGAAGCTGTTAATTGCTAATGTTGTGGATAATTTATTACGAAAGCCAAATTGTTGCCAAACATTTTCGAAAAAGCTGGTGTTTGAGAAATAGGTCGATAATTGTTTGGATTTCTATCATCACCACTCTTGAAAATCGGGACGACAGCAGATATTTTAAGAGACTTTGCCGGTCGACCAGTGCACTATCTCATTTGTTTTTCAATGGTTTAAAAATACAAAGGTTATTAAGGGGTTGTAAAAAATGTGAAGAGTGTGAGGGAAGTTTTAAGATAATGATCTCATTTTTTCTTGCACTTCTAAAAAGAAAAATGGAACCACAATGACTGGTAAAAATTAAAATTGTTTGTGAATGCAATTTCTCTCTTTAAATCAATGAAATGAACATCAAAATCAAAGCAATTCTCACTATTATTTATTGTCTCACTTATGTAATATAAAATTTTGTATCTAACGATTCTTGTAATTAGAATTAATACTAAGCAAACACGATACCATGTCAGCAATTGATTGTATCGAAATCTTTGGTTTGAAATCTTAAAACATTGTATAGTCATTATGTTTAATTATTTGACAGCAAAGTTTTAGATTATGTTAGGACAAACTCTGTGTTACTAATGAAAATTGTGCCAACCTGCTTCAGAGAAAATACAACTTTGAAGCGCATTAAAGGCAACTGTCAAATATGTTACATGCTCTTCCTTATTTACAGTGTATATTATTTAATATTACCAAGACGTGATTTTATTGTCTATAATGAAACGAGTATTATAAGTTTAAGAATGATAACACAGTAGGTTAAATAAAACCTCTCTTAACGATACAATTAGCGTCACATGATTAATGATAAAACCGTCTAAAAGTTCGCTAATTTTTTTTTTCACCCATCATTTGAATAAAACCGACACTAACGGTTAATTTACGTTTTCACTCTCTACTGTTTGTTTTTTTTTCCCCCGTCGACATGAAACATTAGCCCGAGACCCACATCATTTCCGCAAAATCTCTCCAAAACTTACGGTCGGAAGGTAATTCCATTATAAATTCTTTCCCCTTTTGTCCTCATCCACATATTTACTCTTCCTTCACTGTACGAATTTTATCATGGAAGACAAGTGATTAATTAATTTTAATAAAACTACCAAGTTTAGGTGGAAATTTTCCCGTCAAAAAAAGAATTCCGTTTTATCTTAATAGGAGGGGGGAAAAATCGAATTTTTGCGTTAATATAATAAGAGGATCTCCGGGTAAGTTGGTATAAACGACGCGTCGTGTCGGTTCAAGCGAGAAATAAGAAGAAAGAGAGGTGTGTGTATGTATACGAGGGGGAAAAAGTGAGATTTATTTATCAACACGTGCCAGACTCATTTCAACCAAGCTCGTCGGCTCGCTATGGCTTTTAATATCTTTACCACAGTGTGAGGGAGCGGAATAGCTTAACCCCATTTCTCTATACATACTTCGAAACTTTACTGTATTACGTTACTTATGAAGGATTGAGTTTTCTACTTAACTTCACGCCGATGTATTATTGAATAAATGTGTATATATACCGGATTAAAAAAAAAAAATAAATGGCTTTTAATATTATGTACGAGCCGGGAGAGTTCCATAACCATTTTCTCTAATGCTTGTTGATTATTGTAGAGCGGACAAAACAACAACGGCTTTTAAGTTAACAGAAACGTAATAAAAATGAAACATTTATTAATTAACATTAATAACACCATGCCGGGGGGAAAGGATGACAAACGTCAAGTAAACTACGATTTACACTCACCTCATTTCACGTTAACGGTGATGGAATGTCGAAGCGTAAAAAAAAAACCAACCGTTTCGATTTACCACAAAGCACCACCGCCGTCGAACACCTTGTCGTCGTAAAAGGGGACATGTTCGGTTTCTTCACGTCTTCACGTTTTATGAGTGAAATATTGTCATCTTCATCTTCTCGAGTGATATCCACGGATTGTACGTGTGTACATCCCAACACAGAGGGATGATGCTTTAAAGGATGTGCGTAAATATGCTTAGAATGCATATTCTGTTTCGCGAGGCGGATTTCCTCTTTTGCATTCTGCCTTACGTTATATATAGTAGAGTTTCGGTAAAGATTGAAAGTGTACATGTGTGATGTACGTGTAACGGATCTAGTTACACATATACATACACGAGTATATCATGATATTACTGAAGGATAAAATAAGATCATTTCGTTGTAAAATCGAAATTTCTTCGTCTATCTGACTATCTTGGAAAATTGGAAAGACAAAGATCGAACAACCATGTTTATATCTGTTATATGATGAACAATATTTAATAAAAATTAATGTTAAAAGTTGTCACAGCAACGCATTTTAAAATGGATTGTTAGCAGCGTCGGTATTACAGAAGATTTTATCAAGACTGTAAGAGGAAAATTAAAAAATATTAATTTTCTAGAAAAAGTTATAGATTACAGTATGAAAATTAGCCACATAAATAGTCAACTAACAAAATATTATAAAGAGTTTACCCCTTTTGAGATACTATCTATAAATTATTTAATAATTATAAGGACTAATGCTAAGTTGGTAAGTCCTTTGGAATTTGTGAAGTATTGTTCGACAAATATGGACACATCTATTTGTGAAGAAGCCTCCCAGCTGACACTGGATCAATCTGATTGCATCAAAAGCATAAGAAGCAGCCCATAGCCATTCTTTCGATGGATCTTTAGTGGAAGTTATAATAGGAGCTTCAAAACTAAAAGAAACAGAGGCATTGAAACGAGGAAGATCTTTAGAAAAAGATGCGTTGAAGGAAGTGGAGAAAAAGACAGCGATTAAAATACACAAATGTGGTTTAAGATTGAATAAACAGTATCCTGTTATTGGAGCAAGTACTGATGGTGAAAGTAGTCATTACAGTATTGAAGTGAAGTGTCCAACATCAGATAAGACTATGAAGAAATACATATATATCACATTGCAAAATAAAATTTCTGCAATGTACATGGCACAAGTCCAGCTATGCAGAGAAAAAAACGCTTTGTCTGTGTAGCGAGCAAAGATTTTGAAGCAACAAAATATGTAAAAATTATAGCAGTAGAATATGATGAACAGTATTATTGAAAAATGTATATTGTTTTGGAAACAAGCAATATTTCCTCAATGATGAATGTATTTTAATTTTCGTCTCTCAGCTAAAATACTAATACCTAATATTTAGAAATGTGTGATCACTGCCGTTTAGCGTTTACTGTTTACATAGCATCTGACGTCACTCAATGCGCGCGCAAAATGGAGTCGTTTAAATTGTACAAAATTTTATTTTAAGTATTTTTGGAAAAGCGACTATCGCAATATTTTCAATAAAATTGGTTGTTTTGAGATTGTAATGACTACAGTAGTTTCATCAATTTACGCAATAAAAAAATACATGTACCGTGACTTCAAAATCTTTCCTCATTAGAGTCGGCCATGCTTTTTTTAATGGTTGGCCAGAGTGCATGTACATAAATCTGTCAAAAATGCATCATTTTCACAGTTTGGTTATGTCATATAAATGTGTATCTGTAATAATTATAGAGTAATTAAGTTTTTGAAAAAATATTTATTGCAAAAGCCAAAATTGAGAGAAAATAATACTAAAGCAGATGTTGGAAATGTTGACCGTTGTTTTGTAGACAAAGTTGAACTCTACGCTTCATGCTTTCAAAACCATTTATTAAGATTTCTTCGGTGATGTCAGCACAAGAATAAACAATAGCATTACGAAGCTCTTCGATTGTTTGATGTCTGATCTTGAAAATCGTATTCTTTAAATATGGAAAAATAAAATAATCTAATATTGTCAAGTCTGGAGATCTTGCAGGAAAATTAAAAATTCTTGTATCGAAAAATTGCTGTAAAAAAAGCCATTGTTTCTCGAGATTTGTGCGCTGGTGCATTGTCTTGCTGGATATATCCTACCGTAAGTTCATCATCATGAAGTTCGTTGATAAACGGTTGTAATAATTCGTTTCGATATCTTTCAGCAGTTACGGTTTGGTTAAAAAATATAGGCCCAATAATTTGTCTTCTTGAAACTGCTAGCCAGACACCTATTTTTTGCGGATGCAACGAAGTTTCAGTGAATTCATGTGGATTATCTGCAGACCAAATTCTCATGTTTTGCTTGTTTAAATAGCCAGAGAGATGGAACCACGCTTCATCAGAAAAATAACATTTGTCAAGAACATCGTTATTATTTACGTTATTCAAAAACCATTGACAATACTGTGTTCTCGTACCAAAATCTATCTCTTTAAGTTCTGAATAGCTTGAATTTTATAAGGAAACAATTTTAAATCCTTTTTTAAAATCGTACATGTTCCCACTGACAAACCAACTTGTTGCGATAATGTTGCGACAGATTTTTTGTGTGAGTGTTCCATTCGCTATTGAACATCTTCGATTAAATTTGCTGTTCGTTGTTTAGGTGCTCCACCGCCAGGTTTACGTGTTACTGCACCTATTTCGCCAAATTTAATAACGCAAGCTAAACCCATTTTCCATTTTCTAATTTTTGCTCAGTCCTATAGTAACATTGAATTATAAATATTATATTCTAATTCTATAATAAAATAATTAAAAAAATATAAACGTCAATTATTTGAATTTAAGTTTGACAACTGTCAGAATTTGAAGTTTTGAAAAGCATCGCATTTGCACCAACCTATGATAACTAAACTGACAAAAAAAAGCCTACTCTAATGAGGAAAGATTTTGAAGGCGCGGTATATTCTTTATTGGGAAGAGTGAGTAATTGGCAGCAATGATAGCGTGAACTAACTTGTACAGTCGTGGCCACATAAATGTAGTACAAACTTAAATTTCATATATGTCAAAAATTCGAAATTTTATTATTGTAAGACGAGCTTTAGCTTAAGTTGCTTGTCATAAAAATCAAATGTCAGTTCATACCAGAATACAAACTTACACCATACAAATTAAAAAAAAAACGCTTGTACTACATTTATCTGGCCTCGACTGTACATAAATTGTTTTGACAGATTCTGTAGAGGTTAGGTATACTGCTTCAGTAATCTACAAATATGCAACCGGAAACGACGAAATGACAGCAAACGGAAACAACAAAATGACAGTAAACCAAAACAACCAAATGACCAGAATGAAAGTACGTATTTATTCAATGTAGCTAACTGTAAAATGAAAAAATCAAGCGAACCAAGCATTTTTATGCTACCACTACACTTCACTCGAAAATGCTCGCATTGTATCATAAATATTGTTGCCAACTGGAGGGAAGAATCCAGTTTTACGAGATTACCTATCAATCTGACATTTCATATGACAAATCAAACTAAAAGAATTTCAATTTTGTGTTTATTGCATCGTTTTAAATTTTATTTAATTCATCATTTATGTACAAATACTATAGAGGCTATAAATGATGATAAAAAAAGTTAGGATCCGTCTGTACGTACAGCACAAACTACACTTCTACCGAACAACTTGAAACTACGTCTTATCGAGATAGCGTTAGCCTTTTAGGAGCGAAACGAGGCTCATAAAAGATGCCGGTGTGTAATGTCGCGTGAATAATTTTTATTGGGCCATCGCCGCAGACACAATTACGTGTCTGCTATACTACAGAGTCTGGGGTCAATACATGCAGCCGCCCATACACATACATACATATGTACAATGTGAAAAGTCGCTCTCTTTAAGATCACCTGCAATAGAGATGCTTAAACACATCAAACGTTCCCATGGTGAATGGTCGGTGTTGATCCGGATTCGACAAAGCCTTTCCGCAATTCATACGCTCGCTGCGACAAAGGGCGAACGACCTGAATTTCTCGCTGGTAAACTGAAAATGGATGCTGTCGATTCCCTCTCTTGTACGCTCTGTTCTATATACATACATATGTATACATATATAGGTTATATTATGTAGTCGCCTATTCACACTTGAGATTATATAGGAAGAATATAAGCTGACATAGTTCGCTGTTTTATGATGTAAATATATGGAGGAGGATTGGTTCGATGGGGCGTTGCGGTGCGCTTCGACGCTGATTACTGATTAGACGCAAACTTCCGGAACTTGCATATATTAATCAAGTTGTCAACGACAGTTTTAACGATGTAAGTCACGCATACAGTACCTACAAACCGGGTTTTTTCATATTTCGATGCGGTTACCGCACACGCTTTGGTCTCACTTTCTTGCACTGAAATTTGCTGCCAACAGTATAATAAATAAATTAAATTTCCTAATTAGATATGTTGAGTGTTAATGCCCGATTTTTGTTGCTTTAAAAGTTCAATGAGCTTTTGAACTTGAACTGAACCCCTTGTTTGCTTTTTTTCTTTTATTGAACCATTTTAAACTGGAACTGAAAATTGAAATACGATGTTGGTCAGTCTGATACAAGGTAGGAACCAATCAAAATGCCAATTCCGAAATTCCGAATACTTTAGCGCCAAATTTGAGTTTAAAATTTAACAACGAAACTAATTAATATATTCACTCTAAATAAGTATATGTAAAAATATTTTATTATTGTGTGCTCTTCAGCTCTAGCGTTGTTATGTATGTTTATGTATTTGGTGAGATTCATCTGTCTCTCTTTGTATATTTAAATCAGCATAATATCGGATAATTTGATAGAATTCTCTTTTGTCATACTCCTATATTTCTCAGCCCTTATCACAGGAAAATACCACAAACAACAACAACAAATCCACTTAATAAACAATACTTATGCAGTTTTTTACAAGAACGACTGCCTACAATAGCCCATATTGGGGTTATATTAACATGTTAATTTTTGGTTCATATCGAAGTTCAGATTTAAGCTCTATAGATAGTGCGGCTTAAGCTTAAACCAATTTCTAATTCAGTTTAGACTTTAACTGTCACTGTAATACACTTTAAACTCTGAACTTGAACTTAAACCAAAAATTAGATAGGGCCGTTGTCACAGTTCATTACACATAACTTATTTTTATATATTTCTAAACTTTCGAAAACATTTAGAAACTTACAATTGTTTATTTGTCTAATTAATTTAACATTCGTACGATCGATGTTGCGATCTGTTTCGAAAATATGTTGGGCAACGCTCGACTTCTCAATTCTATTGAATCTAAGATTAGCCATATGCTCTTTGAATCTAGTTGAGACTGTTCTCCTGGTTCGCCCAATATATTTTTGATTACAATATTTACAATTGATTACATTTCTAAAGGTTGTATTTTATCTTTAGGGTTACCGATGAGACTTCGTAAACTAGTCGCGGAACTGTAAACTATTCTGAGATCTAGCTCTTTGAAGATTTTACTCAAACCTTTAGTGATAAAGGGAGCGTAAGGGAGGGTCACAACGGGTGAAGCTTTAACATCCTCTCGAAAAGTCGTAGATTCTTTCACAGTTTTCTTATAATTAAACTTCCTAATTAACTTATAGATATGCTGAGGCTGGAAACCATTACACTTGGCCGCATCTTTTATAATTTTAAGCTCTTTCTCATACCTCGCCTTGTTCAAGGGAAAAGTGAGAAGTCCGTGGACCAAAAAATTCAGACTTACCATTTTATGTTGAATACAATGATGGGAATCTAAAGGAATGTAACGAAGTGTACTGGTTTCCTTTCTATACACGTCAAACTCTAATCTATTGTTATTTCTAATTACTAAAGTATCTAGAAAGGTTTGACCTCTTTCTTTCAAGTGAACTTTATGGTTTCGAATCGATTATTTAATATATTGAGAAAATCGTCAATATTACATTTTTTAGTATCAAATATAGCGAAAATGTCATCCACATACCTCTACCAAACCCTAGGAAAGTATTCGCTATCAGATTCTAAGTCCTTTTCAAAACGGCTCATGAAAAGGTTAGCCAAAAAGGGCGACAAGGAGTTACCCATTGCCGTACCTTCCAGCTGTTCATAAAAATTCCCGTTAAATTGAAAAATGTTCTGTTTCATGCACATGTCAGCTAAGCGAATATATTCCTGGACACATTGTTGACTCAAACTATTTTGAAGAAACAAGTCCTCAAGGTATGTCAAGGTATCTGGAACCGGTACACTAGGAAAGAGAGAACGAACATCAAAAGAAATCAATATTTCACCCTCCAGCAACTGAATATTTTGAATTTCTTTAATAAATTCTAACGAATTTTTTACTGCAAAACTAGGTTGCTGTATTGGCAAATTATTAAATTCATTGGTCAACCATTTGGAAACCTTATAAGTCGGTGCGTCAACTGCTGAAACAATTGGCCTTACCGACTTGCCAGGTTTATGAATTTCAGGTAAACAATATAATTTCTGGATAACAGGTTAGCTTCCGTCTAACATCGGCAGTAACAACAACATTGTGTTCAACACAAAATGGCAAGCCTGAATTTTTCGGTCCACAGACTTCTCACTTTTCCCTTGAACAAGGCGAGGTATGAGAAAAAGCTTAAAATTATAAAAGATGCGGCCAAGTGTAATGGTTTCCAGCCTCAGCATATCTATAAGTTAATTAGGAAGTTTAATTATAAGAAAATTGTGAAAGAATCTACGACTTTTCGAGAGGATGTTGAAGCTTCACCCGTTGTGACCCTGCCTTACGCTCCTTTTATAACTAAAGGTTTGAGTAAAATCTTCAAAGAGATAGATCTCAGAATATTTTACAGTTCTGGGACTAGTTTGCGAAGTCTCATCGGTAACTCTATAGATAAAATACAACCTCTAGAAAAGTCAGGTATTTACGAAATCAATTGTAAAGATTGTAATCAAAAATATATTGGGCAAACCAGGAGAGCAGTCTCAACTAGATTTAAAGAGCACATGGCTAATCTTAGATTTAATAGAATTGAGAAACCGAGCGTTGCCCAACATATTTTTGAAACAGATCACAACATCGATCATACGAATGTTAAATTAATTAAACAAATAAACAATTGTAAGTTTCTAAATGTTTTCGAAAGTTTAGAAATATATAAAAATAAGTTAGGTGTAATGAACTGTGACAATGGCCCTATCACGCATTCGTCATTGTTTTCGTTAATCGGAAAAAATACTTTGTTATGGTGAACGAATCTTCCATTTTGTAGATTGGTCGTATTCAAGTTGAGCGTAAAAGCACTTACAAAGTCTTAGCCAGATTAATTTAGATATTGCCAACTCAGGATACCCCGAAAAAAAGAGGTACAAATTAGAAATGTCATTAGTGTCAATGTCATTTTTATATGAAATATCAAACGTTCTATTAAGTAGTGATGAAACCGCATTAATCTAACCTAATCTATTAGGAATCAAATATAAAGCTGTCAATTTTGACAGATAACTAAATATTGACATTTCAGGTAATTTTTAAAGCCGCATTTATACTGAATAATTTTCTTGTATGTCATGTAGGGGTAGTAGAATTAGAAGGAGATTCAGCGACAACAATCGATAAGGGGAAACGTCTTCCTCGACGATTTTTCTAATTACACTTATATATAAGAGAGAATGACGCTTTGAAATTGCACCGCGATTAAAGCAAATTGAACCCGGATAGAAGTGCCGTAATTAACGCCGGCTAAATTAAGACTACTTTAATTACATCATATCACCAATTAGAGCGAGCATTTCAAGCTTATTTACTTCAAACTTTGCAAACGTAGGAGTCGTATCTGCAGTTAGCACTTTCCACCGTCGTATGTATTAGGATGAATTTGCATCTCTACGTTCCCGTAAAGTGTCGCTGTAGAGGATTCCAATCTAAATATTACTTTTCCGTATTATTTCTTTTAATTTTTTTTTGCTCCGCAACTCCA
Source organism: Holotrichia oblita (assembly GCA_023690525.1). NCBI lineage: Eukaryota > Metazoa > Arthropoda > Insecta > Coleoptera > Scarabaeidae > Holotrichia > Holotrichia oblita. Next base: position 137,216,920 of record CM043019.1, on the reverse strand, counting down.
TTTAATTTTAACCACCTTACGTCGTAACACAAAAACAAATCTATAAGCAAGAAAAATTTTAATCTCGCGAAGATGTACGCAAACCGAGTTTTTAACATTAAATCTGTTCTGCTCCAGTTTTTCCTCATCGCCGTACTATCTCACAATAGAGCGTCGCGTCGGGGGTTCCTACTATTTTTATCCTCTTTTCTATCTGTGCTGCCGTGCGTTTCGTCGCAGCAAGAAAAGGGAGTAGTTATAATAATAATTACACCGTAGTTCGTACAGAGGCAGAAGCTTTTATACGCGGATTACACGAAATGTGCCCCAGTCGAGGATTCGTTAGCGCGAATTTAACGCTTAGATAACGTTATTGTTCCGTGGAAGATGTCCCCGTTTCCCTCCGGCTGCGAAAAAAAATTATATTTCCGAGATAAAATTTAAAACACTTCGTTAACGTTTAAATATGGCGAACTGAACGATTAATAATTTATCGGACAAATTTGCATGACATAAATTGAACACGTCGAGATAAGCTGTGGATTTAAAACATTAACTAAAGTTTAACCTCATCAAAATTACACGTGAGCATTGTCTTTAAATGTATGTACATACTTCAAACGGTAAGGGATAGAAGAGTCGGGATAAGAGTAGAAAGCTGCCTTTCAGCTATTCAGAGCAAAACGGAGATTTTATATGAGAGAACATGGTGTAGGGCAGGGGAATAAATTCGTGAGATGAAGATTTCGTTAAAGCGATGGTGGTAGTATTCTTAGCACAATAACTTGAACAAATATTAAATTAGAAAATAGAAGAGAGGAAGGATACGAAGGCAAGAGCATCGCTGAATGTGCCAGATTTCCATATTGTTATTAATAGTGAGGGAATCTACAATTTAGCGTTGTTTGTGAGTGAAAGCATCGCTGTTCGTAGAAACGTTTTCGCCGATAAAATGTTTTAATATCTTTTTTTGCAAAGAATCTGAACACACATTTACATTATCAGCATCGTTCTCTTTTGCCTCATCTTTATCTTCGGACTCAAAGTGAAATTGTAGAGTATGTAATTGTAATGTTCTCTTGACAGATTTATTATTACTTAGACTGACACCTTCCATGATTTTGGCTACATGGGATCATATATGAAATAGTTTCACTGTTTTACTATACAAACAAATTTCGCCGTTGAGTGATTGAAAGAATCTTACACCAAAAGACTCTCGTTAGTCGATAGAAAAATGATGATATCTCGGTTAGATCGTGTGGCATTGTAAAACACTTGTCAAAGGTTTTTACTAACAGCTCTGCTGGTGGCAGCACTACGTTATCATTTTATCTTTTTCTTGAGTTTTATTCTCCGTCAATTCTTTGAGGTCTTCTTCACTAAGTTCAAGATTATTATTACGTAATATAATTTCTTTAATTTTGTCAATTTCTAGCCATAAGTTTTTCCAGCATCCATTTAAAGACGATTGCTTTAGTTTACCAAGCTATTCTGTAGTATCAAGCGAACAATTTGCAATTGTGTACTCCTACCATTATTGTTGATTCGCGTTCCAAGTTTTCAAACTTTGTAGGCGGCAATGATAGCCTTGATCAGGAGGCTATTTCTAGGTCAAGAGGCATTTCACGTAAACGGGCAGCTACGTAACTACTACTTCTCTGGTATAAAACACTTCTCAAACCAGTTACCACGTTATCCACGAATTGGTACAGCAAAACAAGCACCACCAACTAAGGTTTAATGAGACGATCTTCAAATGTATTCGAACATGCTAGAAGTATGAGGCGATCCTAAATCCTAAATGTGTGGTGTGACATCTTGGCGAATCTTAAATCTTTCGAATTATCCTTTCCTGGTTACTGATTTCAGTTTGTTTTGTGTTTTTTGACAGCAGCAAGAACACACTGTATTAAGGGATTCCAAAGACTTTGAAAGACAGAAATCAATCATCATCATTTTGACCACCCACCAGTTAATTTTTATCTGGTCTTGATGTTATATATACTCTAATATATGCTAAAAATGATAAAATTTTGCCTCACCTACAAGAGAATTTACAGAGTTTGTTAAACTTTTCAAGGGCTTTCAGAGGTAATCTAACATTAAAAATGTTACAGTTTGATGTTTCAGGATCACAGGAAATCAAAGATTATGATTGGGCCACCCACCGGTTATTTTTTATCTAAAAATCAAGTTATAAACAATAGCATTTCCAGAGCCTGTTATAGATTTCAGGGACTTTCAAGAGTGCATCAAACGCTGAAAGTGGTAGAATTTGTTGTTATGTCACTAGAATATAAAAATTCGAAAATTATTGTTTGACCACCCACCTTCAAGTTACATATACGCGAAGAACAAAAAATGTGTGCGCTGACATATTTTAATTGTAATCAAAAAAATGGGAAAACTAAGCTTGACTGTTATTGACAACATCGTACAACAATATCGAATATAACGTATGAATTCTTTTGTGTTTAATACGAGCCAAAAAATTGATAACATATATTTAAATAGACGTTAAATAAGCATACAATTATAAATATACCGGCGCATCCACCATTTCTCCACAATTTCCCATTTATTAGCGTAATAGCATTGTGAAGTCCTTTTTTATATTTTACAGAAATAAGAAGGAAATTATTTATTTGTTTTAGGATAAAGATTACTGTTTCATTTATCAATTTCCCCTAAAAATATCCATCACGAAAACAAAATTATATTATGAAAAAAAAATGCAACTGACACACCATTTAATGCACTTCCACAAATCGTCTATAATTACACATATCATATTTAATGAGTGTTTTGGCAAGTGCCCTCTGATCTCGTGCGAGAAATTCTTGAAATCGAGCCAACGAAAGGAAGGAAAATCACGAATATATCATATCAACACCAGAAAACTAGATTTTTTGAAAAAGTATTCTGCACCATTTATCATATTCAGTGTTAAATTTACTTAAACTAAAAATATCTTCTACATAATATTGTGATAATCAATTAGTGGAAACATATTACTCAGGATTAAATCCGAGAAAGAACTACGATATTGTTGAAAACTACAAAACCATTTATTTTCGTTCGCAGTTCAACTCGACTACAAATAGTACAAAATAATTTTTGATTTATAACGACTCCGCCATTTATCTTGTCAACTCAGACAGTTCTCTCTATTTCATCCATTCCAGCGCATAGAATTATATTAATCCACACTATTATCTATTGTATAGTTAGTCGAGAAATGTTTACTTCTTTTGCCCTGAAACGATTCGATACATGACATAGTGCGTACGTCGGATTTTTCCTTTTAATAAAACAGTGAGGATTGCGTGCAATTTATAAAATTAAGTTATCGTCCCATTAAATCCGATGTAACCATTGTGAATTTTACGTCACGCTAGTAGGAAAAGGTGGATTTTTGTTTGCCGAAAACGCCCCCGTAAAATCGCTCTTTCGTTCATGAATAATTTATTAAATCACATTTAAATGTTACCCGTACATTTCGACCGATGCGAAACGATTGAAAAATTGTATATTGCGCGATATAAATTGTGTAATCTGACATGATTATGAAATTTATTCCAACAGTAGTAAATTCGTTAGGAAAATGCGAAAAGAGATGAATGAATATTATTAAATATTTTAAGATTTAAAGGCGGTTGTTCTTCACCTTTCACATTATAAGCTCGATCTCATAAAAAAATCTTGTTAGGGGTACTTAGTTAGCGTTTATTATTTTAATTTTTTATTCTTGTTTTATTAAAAATAATCTCCTTCTGAGTTAATACAGCGCAAGAAACGTTCGATCGACGTCTTTTGGATGGTACCGAAACGATTTCCTTTCATTGCCAATTTCAGTTTAGTCGCACGGAGCCAAATCAGGTGAATACGGTGGATGATCGATAACAACGATGCTCTTTTTTGGTCAATAATTCACGTATTATGATGACTATGTGCGATGGTGTCTCTTGTAGTGCAACAAAAACCAACCGTCTGGTTCTCGATATTTCGGTCGAATTCTAGAACCCCCAGATAATATTCTGCGTTCACCGTTTGACACCTTTTGGGACGAATTCACTCTTGTGAACAATTCCCTTTGAATCGAAGAGAACGGCTAACATTGCCTCGATTTTGCACTTCTCGTTTGACTCTCCTAGTGATTCCCATGCCGCACTCTGATGTTTTCTTTTTGGCTCGTATTGAAAACATCAATATTTTGATAGTAAATTGTAACTAAACGCAGAATTAAGATGATCTTAATTAGTGGGGTTAGCAACCAATGGTAAATTCTTAAAAAAAAATAAGACTCATTAATCTTGACCTTAAGCTTTCGAATTTTATTAAATTCTTCATCAGAAGGTAATGATAGAGTAAGAAGCTAGCACTAAAACAATGTAACCCTTAGTGAAAAACATTAAAAACTTGAACAGTCATACCAGAGAATGTATAATCACAGTTTAAAACATAATTATAAACAATTAAAATTGTGTTGAATTTTCACAAGACCACATGGTCTAAAAGGTGGGAGATGAAGTACATAATGGATCAAGTACACTTATGTGCTTGTAATATTGTTTTTAATATCTTTACTCTACAGTAAAAAACCTAAACACGTCTTTGCATTTAAGCTTGGTCTTCAGATTTGCACGGCTGTGTTTTAATAATTTCAAAAATGTATTTTTCTTCAAATTTACAACGTCGAATAACTTTAATTATTTAATGTTATAGTTCTATTGTGTAAGTATCCTTACTTATAATTCTGTTTTGTATTTCTTACCTTCTATTGTTATTTAACTGGGCCTTTTCATTTTGCCTAAGATTATTTGGAGTATCAAGCGTTAATACTATTTTAATTACCAGTATTCCGTTATTGTCTTCCAATTACATCCTGTAGAAGTTTATTTAGAGAAATGGGTATTATGTCATTGCCATTCATTTATATTTTTCAGTTGTTGTTGTATGCAGAGAAAAACGAAAATAAATTAGTAAAACTCAATCAGTATCATTCATGTAACACTCGAAGTTCTCAGAGATTAAAAATACCTAAACACAAGTTGGTTTTCAGCGAGCGGAGTTTCGTCTATGTGTCCATTAAGGGTGGGTTTGTCAATGTGAGGATAAAAGTGTTAGATAAGTAACAGACAGATATTGCTGACTGGCAGATAAAATTTAGGAACTACAATGCTTTATCTTGCAGATAACTTCTATTTAACACTCAATAAACGTTTCATTGTAATTATCTTACGAATAAAATTTTATCTGCAAGTTAATTTATTTATCCTCACATTGATAAACCCACCCTTAGTCATACAATAAGTTACCTGACAAATATAAACTTACGCCACATAAGCAATTTAGCAAAAATATTAAAAAACTACTCATTTCGAAGTGTTATTATTCTCTGGATGAGTATTACGATGATTCCTCTATGTAGAGCTCCATCCATTATCATCCATTATTGGATGGATGATTTTGTATTGTTGTTGTTATTTTGATATTGTTTGTTTCTGCTATTATATACAGGGTGATTGGTGAGAATGGCCTATTAAAAGTATTATACAAACGGAACGGAATTTGAAAACAAAATTTTGCAGTTGGATATGGTTGAATATGAACTATCACGTGAAAATATTCTTAAATGAATATCACTTCCGGTAAACCGGAAGTGGGCATCAACTTTGATTTTTTAAATAGCATGCTATAAAATAAATTACAGATTCGGCTTCTACGACAAATTTTACACATATTTCATGTACCATACTCTATACCTAAATACCATTCGTCCTGAGTTATTCGCAGTTAAAGGAAAAAAGCGACAGATACCGATCTTACTTTATAGTAATATTACGTCACGTAGGAGTAAAAGAGACGAATGATATTTTGCATACGCGCAGCTGATATTGTGCAGTTACACAAAATTTGTAGTTCTTCTCTGTAACATTATACAGGGTGTTTAAAATCTTAGTTGCTTATAAATAAGTTCAATCTTCGGAAAGTATATTTTTTTAAATGGAAAGGTATATATTTTCTTAGATATTCTGATTCTATAAAAGATTCTCTTTTAATCCGTATTAGGTGTTCCTATACCTAAAATGGAAGGTGAATAAGTTATAAACGATTTAATTACCCTCTGTACCTAACATGCTCAGATACGTCAATTTACGGAAGCAAGGGTGCTTAGCTTGTTTGTTTTTCATACTTACTTACTATTTATTTTGACATCTGTCATTTCTGTTAATCGTTCTCGCATACACCGAGAGAAATAGACCTGCACTGTACAATAACTATCGTACCCAATATGAGAATGCATTTTACAACAAAAAATTATTGTATTTATTATTATATACATATTGTAATTTTACTATTTTTTCGTGTTGTATAACAATGCAATTAATAATTTTTACATTACCTATAATAACATACAGATTGTGTCGCTTCTGTACAATACATTTTCCTTAGTGTAATTAATTAACATTGAAAATACACTAAATTAAGTAAGCATGAATTTATTTATTATGCAATGTGAATATATGTACATAATGAAATAGTAGAAAAAACATATCAAACATTTAGAGAAAGATATCATTTACAACCAATGATTAGCGAGAAGTTTAAAAACGATTTCTGAGAATTTTCAGGGATATAAAAAAGGTTTTAACAACCGATATGTTCGCAGAGCAATGGTAGGGAACAACATCAGTAAAAAATTTAGACTACTAAAGAATTTTCCCAAATACTCTCAACAAATGCCATTTTAACAACCAATATAAAGTAAATTTACATCAAAGGTATACATAATTAGTAACAGTAGTAAAAGGTACAATAGAAAAAGCACAAGAACAACAATAATAATAATATAAATAAATAAATTATCTAAATAGTTCGATATGGCCACCGTTTCTGTTGAGGCATTCTATAATTCGACGACGTACCTACTAAATTTTGCCTCGTCAGTACAAATAATATTAGCCACAAACGTAGGATTCTGTTGGATATGCATCAACATGAGTTCAGAAAATTCCATTCTTGCCATATTATGATCACATACTTTAATCTCTTGTACTGGCATAATGGCATAATCGCACATTTTGTGCTTTTTCAGAATTTTTTGTATTGTAAAATAGGTCATTAGACGCACTTCTAATAGATGCCTGTGGATATACATTAAAATATGCAAATTCTTTTAAACTTCTTGCTAGTCATTGGATTTAAATGTTGATATTTTTCGTTAAACGTTCGGTATCTTCGTTCTATTACTTTCTTACATTCACCATGTATAGTAAATAAACACATGATTTCTTCATTTGTATATGGTCTATTTTCCATAATTGAGTTGCAACAGTTTACTCAAATACGATTAACAAAATGACAAACGTCAAAATAAATGGCAAGTGAGTATGTAAAACAAATGAACTAAGCAGCTTTGCTCCAGTAAATTGACATATCTGAGCATTTTAGATATGGAGGCTAATTAAATCGTTATAACTTATTCACCTTCCATTTTAGGTATAGGAACACCTAATACGGATTAAAAGAGAATCTTTTGTAGAATGAGAATATCTAAGAAAATATATACCTTTCTATTTAAAAAAATCAACTTTTCACGGATTGAACTTATTTATAAGCAACTAAATTTTTAAACACACTGTATAATGTTACAGAGAAGAACTTCAAATGTTGTGTAACTACACAATATCAGCTGCGCGTGTGCAAAATTTCATTCGTCTCTCTTACTCGTACGTGACGTAATATCACTATAAAGTAAGATCGGTATCTGTCACTTTTTTCTTTAATTGCGAATAACTCCGAAGTAATGGTATTTAGGTATAGGGTATGGTACATGAAATATGTGTAAAATTCGTCGTAGAAGCTGAATCTGTAATTTATTTTATAACATGCTATTTAAAAAATCGAAGTTGATGCCCACTTCCGGTTAACCGGAAGTGATATTTATTCAAGAATATTTTCACGTGATAGTTCATATTCAACCATATCTAGCCATAAAATTTCGTTTTAAAATTCCGTTCCGTTTGTATAATACTTTTAATAGGCCATTCTCACCAATCACCCTGTATTTGTATATTATGTTATATTGTATAAATATTGTACCTACATAAATGACATATCCTATACCAGAATCTGGACAAATATATATTATTATTATTATTATTCAGTAACGTAATAGAAGATTGCCTGTATAATATATCATTCGATAACACTGTGGACGTTTTGAATTATTTGAACGACCTTTCACAATTAATAGAACACCGATAATAATAGATACTGGAATGTTTAATAACCTATTCAATTCCTGTAACGGAGTAACTATCAACCACAAACATAGCTTGCGGTTAATTTATATACCGAGAGGTGGAAATTAAACCTCACAGCTTCAGGTGGTCTTAAGCCTCGGCTTACCTGCTAAAATATGTATATGCGCGAGTATAAATTATTTGGATTCATCCAGCTTCGTACAGTCTTATTATGTATTTACAAAATGGAGTTTGGCGGTGGTAGTAGCGAGATGAGTATAATTCCCTAACTGTAGATCCGCATTTATTTTTATTTACTAAATTTATTACATGATTTTATCGCTCCATCCTCGATTATAACTACCGAACTATAGCTGTAGATGGCGTTGGAGTGAATTACGTTTAAAATTATACGTTTTTTGAAATTACAACTATGACCGACTTAGATAACTGCCAGGCCATAATAAATCTAACAGCTTTATTACCTTCGGTTTCATTCGATTCCAGAACGTTGCTGACTGTGAGGTTATTGCTCACGGTAGCTACGTACATACATACATACATAAGTCGGTTGTAGTTGTTCTACACGTCCGTAAATATCGAGTTTAACTGCGTCAGCTGTATAAATTCGTACATATTACGACGCTTCCATAATATTCACCTGGATTTTATTCGAGTAAGCGTCGACTTTTGTCGTTTATGTAACATCGGACGCGTTTTGAAATTATGTTAAAACGCACGAGCGGGAAAATCTCCCTGATTTTACACGTTTTATGTGTCGACGTTCACGTTCGATTAGGGATAATAATCTAGTAGGTGCTGAGAGAATCATATTTTATTTATTTAACGTTTGCTAATTGAAGACACAGAAGAGAGACTTTATAATCACCAATTTCTTTTATTATTTAGTTAAATAGAAAACTTTCTAGTTCACCTCGTATTTTCCAACTGCATCTACGTACTTATATGCAAATTTAAAATTACGAAATGTATTCGAACCAACACTATATACTGTAGAACACATCTATGCTTCTGCGGTTCTATTTTCTACCACCGTATCCCCACGTATACATACATCACTACGGAAACATCCAATTTCCATTTGCAAATTAATGGGTATTTGTTGCTATTCCTCTACCTTCTCAAACTTAAATAAGGATTTATTCGGTGATTTATAAAGTTCTTCCTTACTTTATATGTATATACATATACATACATAACAGTAAGCAAAGATTGTCGCAGTTTCTAGACTTCTTCATCTTCTTGAAAGAAGAAATATTCCAGCTTTAACTTTGTAAAGTTTAGAAACGCTGAAACTTACACTGAATTAATTAAGCGCAATTAAAGTTTGCAATTTATATTGCGTAATTTTATTATCATTCGAAACTAGAGACTTCAGCATTTTTTTGTTTTGTATCAACATCCGTTTCGTACATCAAAGACAGCCAGTTCGATTCCGACTTTGACATAAATATTTATAGCCCCAGTCTCCTCGTGTATAAAGTGTGGCAACAGATGAGTGTTGAATTTTATTGCCCCAGAATGCCCGCCAGCGTCAGCAATTCATTTAAATAGATGAACAAAAATTCGCTCTGCAACACAGTCGTCGCAGAAAATACTACAATTAACTGCGAATATATTTAAAGGAATTTAGTAGGCGTGCGAATAAGGGTGTTTTAAATTACGAAATAATACCTCTTTCATTCTCTCTTCCTCTCTTCGCGAGAGCAATAACATTTACATAACGGAATAGAATCGTGCAATTTTATTTTAGCTAATTGGAAAATAAAGGAATTGAGGGGGGCACGTCCTTGTCTGCCTATCGAGATAAATCCTGTCGGACCCTATTTTATTCCTAATCGTGGTAATTTAAATACATGTGGCTCTTAAATTATTCATAAATTCGAAGGTGGCTTATTATAACTTGGGCAATTTTAAGTGGAAAACTGTATTGTAGGGATTATTACTGAAGGTATAATCCGAATAATACCAACAATATTAGAGCAGAACTTGTCGCCAACAACGATTACATTATACGTTTGGCGCAAGCTATTGCGTTTGCAGAAAATGCTTCTAAAGTTTTTATCGTAGTTGGTCAGTTTGCAACATTGTTTTATTCCTCAATCCAGCCACTCCAGGAAGCTCAGGATGATAATCCCGAGGAGGTTAATAATGTTTTATCTTTCTGTACATACAATTTAAAATAAAGGAGTTGGCAACCCGAATACATTTCGTTACCGTCTAACATTATTAAAATTGTAAGGAAGATTTCGCGTTTTACAAACATGTAAAGAATCCACTTCAATAAAAAGATGACAAGAGGTCAATTGTATTTTATTCCTATATCTCCGTTGCTTCGTTTTTTTCCCCCAGTAATATCGGAGCTTTGTATGGAACGCTTATAATTAAATCTTTTGTAAAATGTGATCCTTTACATTCTTTCCTTTTCTTGTTTTTAATATCTGCATGCCGTACAAATCTTTGTGAACCACTTCTGTGTATGTATTGTTTTGTCAGTTTTAATAAGATATGCTAAAAATAAAATAAATGAGACTATCAATATCCTATAATATTCTATAATATCAATATATTGCTTTACAATTGACAATATCGTTTGTATAAAATATCTACCGCCTTCACGAATACATTCTTCTCTTATTTTTAGCACTGAAAACAAAATATTACATACGAGGAGGTTAAAACAAGCCAATATCGGACAGGATATGCTATTTACGACTATTTACGACTATTTACGAAAATATAAGAAAATAAGCTTTGTTATTGGACAGGCATCAACAGAGGAGAAAGATTTGGAGACAAAAAACGAATTTTATTAGAAGTTAAACGAAATAATGGATAATATCCCGAGATATTATATAAAAATGATAATAGGTGATTTCACCAAGAAAGTAACGAGAATGGAAAAATGTTGATCGAATTTGCGGCAGAAATGCAAATGAAAATAATGAGTAAGTACCCATTTTGACCATTACATAAACTAAAGTGGACTTCCCCGAATGGACGGGCCAAAAATCAAATCGACCACTTATTGATAGAGAAGAAACATGTCAATACAAAAGAAAATCAAGAAGGATAGGCGAAAATATGACATAGTAAAGTTACTAGAAGAGAAAACAGTAAAAAAGGTTAAGAAGGAAACGAGAATAAAACTGGAAGAAGCTTCGCAAACTAGACAAACAGTAGATGAAGAATGGGAGAGAATTCAAACAGCCATGATAAAAGTAGCAGAACAGTGTCTTGGAGAAAACGAACAGCAGAGAAAAGAAGAGTGGTTTGATAAGGTAGCCTTAATGGAAAGAAACAAAGCAAAAATTGAATTAAATAGAAATAGGACACAAGAAAACATACAAATTTATGATGAAAAAAGGAAACTAGCTAAAAGGATTTGCAGAAATAAGAACAGACGACAATTAGAAAATTAATTAGAGCTAATAGGGGAAACCTACAAAAGGAAAGAAATTCAAAGCTTTTATCAAGAGTCCAAGAAAGTAAGACAGACTAATAAACAAAGAACAACGTCTTGTAGAGATAAAGATGGACTTCCTTTGGGAGAGACGAAACAAAAATTAACTACAAGGGCGCAGTATTTTGAGAAGTTGTTAAATGAAGAGGAGAAAGAGGGAGAAACGTTAACACAGAAACTAACAGACGAACCAAGAATATGTGATCAGAACTAAGTGGCAGAACCTACTGTAATAAAAGAACTAAAAAATAAGAGCGCCGGTGAAAATGGTATCCCAGCAGAACTTATAAAGGGAGGAACCGAACTGGATGTAAAAGTCCATAATTTGATTAAGGAGAGTATGGAAGGAAGAGGTAATGCCAGAACAATGGAGCAACTCAGTAATATATCCGATCCCAAAAACAGGAGATATAACAAGATACTGCGAAAACCACAGGAGGAAGGATTAGGAGGAAATATGAAAATGAAATAATAGCAGAATATCAAGGAGGTTTTAGAGAAGAGAGGATCGACAGTTGACCAAATATTTACATTGAAAACAATACAGCACAACAGTTATGAGCAAAATCTAAGTCTACAAATTCATAGACTTTAAGGCATATGACTCAATCTCCAGAAAGTGTTTGATCGAGGCTCTCGGAATTCTGGGAATACCAAATAAGTTGGTAAAATTGATAGAAATTACTCTGAATCAAACAAATAGCAAAGTCTTAATAGAAGGAAGTTTCTCAAGGCAATTTGCAGTGAGTAGTGGGCTCAGACAAGGTGACCCGCTATTGACAAATTTATCTAACCTGGTTCTTGAACTGGTTATGAGAAAAAGCAAGATACAAAGAGAGGGTTTGATTTACCACCATAAGGAAGAATGCATTGCGTACGCCGACGAATTCCTGACCAGAAAAGGCATCATTGTTATCGATCGTCCACCGCATTTACATGATTTGGATCCTGGAGCCTTTTCCTAAACAGAAATTAGCGATGAAAGAACATTTTTTCGGTTATCCAAAAGACGTCGACAACTATACTGAAAGCATTCCAGCTCTGATGATTATAAAACTGTTTTCTGCGCTGTATAGATTCAGAAGAAGACTATTTAGAATATGTATGTTGTTTTTAGACTATTCTCAATGGAGATGGGACAGACTGTTTAGTCTGAATTGTTAGATTTATAAGATGCTAACTAGCAAAGATTTTCTCTCAAAATTGTTTTATTCTATTCTATTTTGACAACTATTTATAATTTAACACCTGTCAGGAACATGACAGTTAAAGCTGTCAAAGTCGTAAGCAAATATTTTGAAAGTTTGATAATCGTAATAAAAGTTTAAATTGGTGCTTTTCTTTTTTATATATTTTCTCAAATAAACCCCTTTAATTTAAACACAATCCTTTAAGTAAATAGTATAAAAATAACGTAGTAGAGTAAAACGACGTAAAATGTTCGTATGATTTAATTTTCGTCTGCCCTAGATCATTTCTAACATTCAAAGAAATGATACTTCACACTTCAAAGCGGACTTACTCAGACATTTCATTCAACACAACCACTCCTTTAATGCTCACGATTAAATTAAAATTAAACTTTCCCTTAAAATTCCAAATTAAATTTGCGAGGCCAAAATATATTGTATCATGTTTAAATTTACACTTAGGAGATGAAACGTTTATTTTAAAAGGAGTTTCTCGATTTCTAATTTGTAATATCAAAAGAAATTTTTTTTTGGGGGGCGCGAATTTCCCGGTACACACCTAATTATAATCTCATTATACATTTCACTCATTAATACATTATTCACAAAGTCTCCAACCTACTTACCCTTGTCATACGCCCTCGATTTTATTCATAAAAAAATTATAAATTCCGCGAACCAAACGTTTCGAAAGCAGATTAATTCATTCGGCTGTACTGGAGAGCTGTAACAAGGAAAAGCATTAATGAAAAAGGGAGAAAAATGTAAATACAGTGTATAAAAACGTGCCCGTACTGCATACTAATCATTTTAATTAATACTTCTACTCCGGGCCTTGTTATGATTCGAAAGATCCTAGCGCCAAAGATTCGTCGCTGTGTCCTTTTTTTCTTCGATCCAGAGCTTTTTCTGGTATAAATATTCAAATTATTACCGATATTATAGATAATATAATAACACAGAACAACAAATTTTCATTTTTTTATGTTTCTGGTACGTCTGGTATTATAAACAAATGAAATTCATATTGCTCATACAATACTAACAACAACTAAGTATATGCTATTCTGGGATGTATTTAGAAAGTCTTTCTTTTCACTTTTTTTCACTTTGGGATGAAGAACATTCCGAAATTAAAGTCCAACAGTAATCAGCAAGCATCACGCTATTACACTTGCCCTGATAGCGTTTTTCAATAGTGGAAATATCCTGATAAAATCTTTCCCCATGCTCGTCAGTCACTAACATCGCCAAGATTCGGGGGAAAGAAGTTCAGGTGCAAATGCAAGAAATGTATTTTAAGACTCATATTACAGCCTAATGCATGGTAAGTTCTAACAGGTTCACTAACAATTTCTTCATCATCTTCAGATTGTTTATTTCCTAAGAAATTCTTTGTCACACTTCTAAATGCATCCCAAGCAGTCCGTTCTAAATCGCTCAAGAGTACGTCAAATTCTCGATTCGGTTGTAACAGATTAATCTGGGATCCCATAAAAATCCCCTCTTTAAGTTTTGCCTCAGATGTATTAGGAAATTTTTGTTTAAGGTATCGAAATCCTGGTCCCTCTTTGTCCAATGCTTTGAGGAAATTCTTCATCAGACCTAATTTTATGTGTAATGGCGGTAAAAGTATTTTACGAGGCTCAACCAACGAATTATGGACTACGTTCTTTTCTCCAGGAGTATATTGTATTATGGTTGGCCATTGCTTAACAGTGTAGTGCAAATTTCTCGCTCGACTATCCCATTCACAAATGAAACAGCAACGCTTTGTGAATCCAAGTTGTAGACCAAGAAAAATTGCAATTACTTTGAGATCAGCACTGATGTCCCATTTATAGGTTTTGTAATTGATTTTATCAAGGAGACGTGTCATATTATCATATGTTTCCTTCATGTGCACGACATGACCAACAGGAATAGAGGGGTAGATGTTTCCTATATGGTTGGTGTTTGTAACCTAATTCTTGCATTAAACCGTCAATATGTTTGCAAAATGAAAGACCTTTCAGTTGAAACATACTCTGACAGTTTTTGCGATTTTGTACCCGGAGCTAACAACTTTCATTCTTGCAGTCTTAATCCTAATATATCTGCCTGCGTTTTTGATAAATTGAGATCTCGAACTAAATTATTTAATCCCAATTGATTTATTAAATGAGGCGTATCCTCTTGAGATGGCAACTATTCTTCATCTGTGTCCGGCAACTCTATCTCGGTTTCAACATGTCCGTGGTTGGAAACATCCCTAAGACTTGGTACTGGCAAAGTTTCCGAATGAGGAACTGGACGAGTGGCAGAAGGTAAATTAAGATCGGTAATTTTATCCTTATTTTTACTGGAAAATCCGAAGGTCTTTGTGCAGCAAAAGTAGGAGTCTATCGAATGATCCTTTTGTTCTCAAATCATAGGCCTACCAAATGGCGTAACTATGCTCTTACCTTTTATCCAGCTCCTCAAAGTAACAGCACATCGTGCACAGATGTTGTAAGGGGTCCACAGCCTGTCTCGATTTATAATTTTTAATTTAAAATAAGAGTCATAAAACAATAACTTTAGACATACAGTACATTTAATACATATATGTGTAAAAAAAAACATTTCTCATAAACCTGACGTGATAGCCAATTTTTGAAAATATTTTCAGAATTACAATGAAAAAGTCCATAACGTACGCCGTATAAGAGTGTAAGAAAAGAAAACCCTATTGACCAGTGTTATATATCTGTAATCCACTTGTAGGTCAATAAAACTACAATTAATTAAATACCAATTTATTCCAGAACATAATATATGTTCTGAAAACTAATTTGAAAAAGATGTCGTCTATAAAATAGACTGCAAAGACTTAACCCAAACTAATCCCATCTTATAAATCTCTATTGCAACTACTCAAATGTAATTATTGAGAGGACTCAAGCTGTACCGTTTCTAAACAACTAAAATACAAAGCTGCAACGTCTGTTTTAACAAGGTGACAATTTAAATTGGAAAATCCGTCGTTTCACGAAGTACAAGACGCATTGGATCGAGTTGGACTGCATCTAGTTGTTGTTTTTGTTCTCTAAAGTAAGATTGAGTCTTAATACATCTCTCTCTTTCTCTTTAGTCTAGTTACAGGGTTGAAACCTTGTCTGTTAGAAAACTAATTTATTTCGCGGTTAGATACGATACAAAGAAAAACTTATATCCGTATTAAATTGTATCGACATAATTTCAATAAGAATTTCCCGGAGCGTACATCTAATTATAGCTGATAAAGTCAGCCCACAGCTATTGCCAACCCTTTTTGGGAAGCATCCTTAAACTGTTGGATGGAAATTTCATCAATAACTTCCCTCCTACTTTATAGTTTCACTCACTCAGTTATAGATGGGTGAAATTCTGTTCCAATAGAAAGTTTTGTAATTAGCAGGGAATATTTTCGATCCTATAATAGAATCATGAAGTCGGTACTACTATATGGTAAGCATATCGATTCTGAAACTGTACATAACAAACAAAAATAAATGCAAATTTCAATTTATTTTTGTTTGTTCCCTTTGTGGCGCAGCTCATTAGAATGAAAGTTATCACATGAATAAGCTTGTGACGTTAACTAGAGCAGGAAATCCTGTACGCAGTGTCTCCTTTCTTGTATATTTTATTCGTATTTCGCTCCTTTAAATCAAGGATTTGAAGGAAATTTTATATCAAATTAGGAGTTTCTTCCGCGAACAACTGCCGATTCTGTTATACGAGGAGTAGCTTTTATTGCGAAATAATAATAATAATAATAAGGTAAAGCCTAATTTACACGATGTCAGAATTTAATGACGTGACAATATAACCTCTGAATATTGTTTTTGATTGACACCCGTATTATATCCGAGCGTATAGTAAATTAAGCACATTACTATGCGAAAAGACAAGATTAAATAATATTTTTATCTTGCTATTCTAAGCATATAAAATTTTAATATTGTGTTTAGATATGGTAATGGACACCCACCAAAATTCCGACAAAATTAAACACATAAAAGAAACTCATACGACCAATGGCCTCTCGAAAAATTCGGACATCTACTACTGTCAAAATCTGACAGTAAAATTTTTAAAATACTGTAAAACCTGTATTATTATAGTTTTTGATAATTGTAGGCAAATTTATGATTGTTACAACTGTCAGATTAACCGTTTTTATATGATAAATTATGACAGTTACATAAAACCACAAAATCGTGAAATATAGCTGATTTTTTGGCACCTGTTTGAGTCATCTTGGAAATTATAAAATAACGATTGTGAAAAATAGCTGCGTTTGAAGTTTGAAAGATTTATTGAAAATTTTTGAACAGTTACCATTGTCGAAATTAGTTGCTGTTCAATTTCAAAAAAGCTTGATGGAGTTTGACAGCTGTTTAACTCATGGTCAAAAAGGGAGGAAAATATTGAAATAGGCAGCCAAAATCGAACGATGATTTAAAAAATCCTCCTTTTAATATTCTAAGCTTTCGGTAGTTAGTTACTACTAATTAACGAAAGCTTTTTTAAATCATCGTTTGATTTTGGCTGCCTGTCCCAATATTTTCCTTCCTTTGTGAGCTTAACGTTGTACAGCCAGTACTTCAATTCTACTTCTGTTTAACTCAATTTGACAGTAATTACTCATCGGATTAGAGAAATAGCATGCTAAATTAATGAGAATAATCGATTTTACACAAGAAATTTTAACAGTTACATTATAATTTTATAACTGACAGAAACATTTTGACAGTTACAAAATAAAAATCCTGAACAACTCCCATCTTTCTGTTCTAATAGCTGTCTAAAATTCTGTCAGTTTTAAGTGTAAAATTAACGAAGATAAATGTTTTCATACAAAATAAAGATCATGAAAAATTCGAAAAAAAAATTCTATGAAATTAATAGAAATAATTGTTTTTATTGAATGAATTTTGACAGCTGCAACTGTAATTCTATAATTCTAAGCAATATTCTGACAGCTACAAACTAAAAACCCTGAATAATATCTAATTTTCTATTCTTAAAGCTGAGAGAAACTCTGATAGTTGACATCTGTCTGACCCAACTTGACAATAATTATTACTAAAATATTTATGACAGTTGCAACTGTCAAATTGATGAAATAACTGTCTTTAAAAAATTGTGACGATTACGATGATAAAAAATACTGTCAGAAACATTTTGACAG
The DNA here is from genome assembly GCA_023690525.1 of Holotrichia oblita. Taxonomy (NCBI): domain Eukaryota; kingdom Metazoa; phylum Arthropoda; class Insecta; order Coleoptera; family Scarabaeidae; genus Holotrichia; species Holotrichia oblita. Next base: position 137,198,818 of record CM043019.1, on the reverse strand, counting down.
TTACAACAGTGGACGTTGTAGGATAGGAAATGGCTGATTTTCTAATCCGACAGCTGAAGCGAAAAGTCTTGACAGATACTGTCGTTAAAAATAGCTGCGTTTATAATTTGATAGTTGGCCGACAAATGTCAAGCAATTGCAATTGACAAACCTTAAAAAAATTTGTCGGAACTATTTTAAGAGTTACAAATATCACGTTAAGTAGTTAAATCTTTATGTAGGAAATAAAACTGAACATCGTGAGATAAAAACTGAACACCGTGTATATAAGAAATATTTGACGACAAAAAGATTAAATTTATTTAAATTAAAATAATTGAAATTGCGAAAATCGTTAATCAGTAAATTTTAATTACAGATGGACTCGACATCAACCACTACCATCACTATCCAAATCCAACGATGAATCTCCACAATTAACTCGAACAAGAAGATAATCCGAGAATAATATGAGGCAGTCTATAATACCGCTACTAGTGACATCTTGCTTGATTTCCGGTTATACACACTTGACGGATCGCGAAGGCGACGACCGAACAAACCGACCTACCATCGAGGAGGACGATTATTACAATTACACCAACACAAACGATACCGAAATTCGACAGGACGATAACGCGATAAGACTTAGGAGCGGAAAAATCTCGATAGGAAACGATACTCAATCTAGCGTCGCTAATTCGAGTTATATAAGTGAATTCATCCACGCGAAGTACGGTGGTGAAGATGAGCACCCGGAACAAAACGATGATGAAATAGATTTACGAGGTATAATCGACAATCTCAACGATTCAGATACGTTTATGTTGAACGAAACGTTATTAGTATATAATTTTCCGGACGGATTAAACGGTATAGATGCCGTATTCAATCAAAATGTTACCGCTAATTCGAAATCGATAACGGATATTGGCAGGGATTTTAATGTGACTGACGAATATGGGGATATCGAGGAGATTGGTCAGCGACGCGGTGAAAAATCGTTTAAAATTAGGCGAAATCGATTAACGGAGACTATGACTGATAATATTGAAGCAGCGATAATGAAAGACGAGGTAAGTTTAATCTGGAGCTTATTTAAGCAATTGAAACGAATAAAATTTGATTGAACCGATATCAGTTTAATAAAAATATTTGAACGCAACAAAACACAGGGTGAATGAGCGATAGAGATAGTAAGAATGTTTTCGTCGTTGTTTGGATGAAACAACATTGTCGTAATAGTAAACTCAACCGACCATTTATTTGTATGTTGTATAGAACGGGGAATATAGCGAGACAGCGACGTAGAATGTATGTAGATATTGTCGTAAAAGTTTTAGTTTACAGAATATGAGGAAAACTCTCTAGTTGTCCCTTGTACATTTAACGATCTTATATATGCAGATAGTCGATAAAATAGAGGAGACGATGTTTCCATTTTTAGTTTTATTCGAAGAACTGGAGAGAAGACAGATTCCGTCTACTATCTAGTAGCTAGAATTGGAATAGGTTAATTTTGTTTATGGTGGGCATAAAATACATCCATATCTGAATCGACTTGTTCACATCTTAAAATGTCTTCTTACGAAACGTGAATGAGATAAATTGATTTAATTTGGACGTTTCCATAATGGATGTTAGATAATCTTACTTTATCGAGCTTGAGAGCTATTGTATTTATTTATTGCTCGTAAAAATCTTTTATTTCCTCGAACTATTACAAATATAAGTTAGTAAGACGACAATAAATGCTATTTACGTGAGTCGAATTAAACACTATTTAAAAGAAAGTGTCCTCCAAAGGAGCCATCGTGAAGCTGTCGCAGTATTTTTGATATCCTGTCTTTATGAACCACCACTTGCATCCTACATTTCGTACTACCTAAATTCTCCAAAACACGCTTAAAGATGCGATTATGTGCCCAGTATGGTGTTAAGTTGTGCGAGCAGGAAGCAATTTTTTGCCAACTTGGTGCTTGTCTTCGACGATTCCAATCCAGTATTACTTACTAAGATCAGAGTCGGTCTGTTCTGGTCCTTTCGTAATTCGTCCGTTAGCCATTGATCGTCAATCACGGTGGTACTGCAGGTGTTGGCTAACTTATTCTCTATTTTTGTGCAAGGACATCGACATTCTCATGTTTCTACCTGAAATTGTACTAAACTATTTGTCCTTCAGGCTTTCTGAATTACTTCAAATCCGCATGATCAAAACTACAAATTTTTTGAAGTGTCCTGAGCTGGTAACAAAAAAGTCCCTGGATTCATAAAAATTTATTAACTGTCATTTGTGTGTATTGTCTTGTTGTAGTGTCTTTATTTTCATATTTTCTTTGTATTTTAATACCGTTTTTCTCTCTTTTTAAATACAATATACCTCAATGTCTTTTACGACACAGCAGGATACGTTTATAGTAATGGCCCACTTTCGCAGTAGAACATTAAAAGAAGATGGATCATGGAAATATTCCTTGGATTCGTGTTTTCAACAATTTATGACGGAATATGCAGATCTACACATAAATTTGGACACACACCTGACTTTACCCCATTAGACTTCTTTCTCTTTGGTCGTCTAAAAAATAAAGTGTTTCGAAATAGACTACATAATCTAGATGAACTTGAAGAGGCAATTACAATAAAATTATAGAATAATTTTAATTGTAATCTATTTATTACAATTTATAATAAAAAATAAGGTACGTTGACATTTGTTACAAGTAAAATGTAAATAATAAAGCTAACCATAAAATATAGATAAACAGGTTCACCAATTACACAGTGTTACCATATTAAAATCAGTATGACCAACTCAGGTCAGTTCAAAATGATCACTTCGTAAATACTTGTACAAATGTTTAACAGACTTAACCATCGCCAGTAGTTTTCGTCTCGTAAAGCAATAGTTTCGTTTTGGCTTTGCAGGTGTCTTGTCGAACTGTCCAAAGACCTCTCATTTCCGCCTTGTATCTAGGAAAACACACCTTCAATGCCGACATCACTGGCATCTGTATCCAGGATAAATTCTTTAGTTAGTAATGCATAGCTTCAGACTGGTGCGCTCATAAAGGTTTGTTTCAATGATCGATCTTCCGTTAACTGAATCAGTGGTTTTGCGATGTTGGTGAATCCTGGCATTACATAAGCAGAGAAAACTTCTCAGCTCGTGTTTATCCTTAGTGACAGGCTGTTTCTTCACAACCTCCACTTTCTGTAGATCGATTGCAACTCCACCCTTGGACACCACATGTCCTAAATAATGAACTTCTTTGTGAAAAAGGTGACACTTTTTAGGACTTAGAAAGAGAGAGAAATTTAGAACTTTTTCTAAATTTTTTTGCTCTCGAAATGTTCTTCCGGCCTCATCGTCACATCATCGAGATACACCAAATAGATTTTCCACGAAAGCGTTTTTAACATCATGTCCATCAGCTGTTCAATGGTAGCAGTCACATTAGACAATCCAAACGACATGACTGTAAACTGCCACAGTCCAGTACCCATAGTTGATGCTTTTTCTCCTTATCGTTCGACTCCATCGCGACTTGCCAGTAACCGCTCTCGAGAAAAAAATTAATTGTAAATATGTAATTATTGGTGTCGGGAAACATGATTATGTTGCGACAGTATGTTGATTTTATTTCATTTGTTTTCATTCAAAGTTTATTTTCAGAAATTGCCTAAGCATAATTAAAAGTCTGAGTTGTTTCTCTTTTCGTTTAAGCTAGAATTTTTATGTTCTACGTGATTGAACGCCCAACGTGAGGCTGATTTCTTCGGAGAAATTGAATTCTGGTTTAGAATATACAGGAATAGTGAAGGGACGAATATAATAAAGGTTGAAAACAATAAACTGTCTTCTGTTTTCATCAATTTTTTTCGAACGAATCAAATAAGTAAAGAGGTACATACCTTGATATTTGTTTTCAGAAAGTGGTCATTCAACGTTTTATTTAGTGATGTTTAAAGAAAACTGTGTCAGCATTGACATGATTCATATTATGACTGTTTCGGATTATTTAAATAACGATTAATTAGCTGAACTAAGAACTACTACCTTACTTAACGAAGGATTGATATCGTATTGCTGCGGATAAGTATGAACTGGCATCTCTCTCATTCTTCTGCATCTAGTCTAACCTACGATCAAAGCTTTTGCGAAACTCGAAAAACATTGTCTCAGATTATTATTTAGTAAAACCTGATGATTTTTCGCTCAGCTTATTCCCTCTAATATTGAGTTGGTAGATCTTGAGAAACGTCTCAAGATATTTCTAGCCAGAAGATCCTGAAAAGGCATGTCAGGCATCATGTGCTTTAGCCAGATCAGAGGATTGTTTGGTCGTTGAAAAGTTGTAACAATTCAAGTGAGGGAATAAAGGAAATGAAAGATAAGCAATCGATTGATGCAATAGCCGTTAAATTCTAGGAAAACTTTCTTTTTTTTATATCATATCTCGTTTAACGACCGTTTAGTTCTATACGACGAACTAACGTTTTAATAGCGACAAAATTTGCGTCAAGTCAAAATCGAATTAATATGTAAGGAGATCATAAAACGACAGTTTATTGTCAGTCTGGACATAAAACCTTAGATCTTTCCTAACGCATCGTAAAAACGCTTGTTAAAACTTAATGTACACACACAGAATAAAATTATGGTGGAAATATTACACCAAATATGTACATATCTAGACATATTATACATGTAGGTCTTCACGCTTTTGAATGCAAAACTTCCTTCGAATACTTTCGACTTTAACGAAGCATTTATTTACATAGTATTATATATTGTTACTTCGAAGAAAGAAGACCGATGCTTATTGGAAAGTTTCGCTGAACTTTCATCGTATTAAGGCCGGTTATAAATTCCGATTCCGATGCGCCGTATATATAGGAGGGACATCGTAAAATTCTTTCGCGTCGGTCGTCTTGCTTTCGGCGGTCTCTATTTAAAGCAAAACAGTCAGTACGGAGAATGACGGGAGCTTTTGATATTCCGGAATTTGACCCGGTTGTCTCGGCGATGGAATCTTTAAGTAAACAAAAAGTTAACCAAAAAAAAAGAAAAAGGAATGTTACGAAGGCTTTTCTCTTGGAAGTTATTGAAATTTTATTACCATGTGATGATATAATACAGGGATAAATTTTTTCTTCCTTTTTTTTGTCGTCCATTTACACAAGCGTAAAATACACAACAATAAAAGCATCTTATAATCTAATAACAATAAAAGTAAAGCTTACGAAAATGTAGTCGAAACAGAATATAAATCAAGGCGAAATTGCGCTAAAAAGCATACGCGTAAACTTCCTTCCCTTTCCTCATTTGAAAAATTACCCCAAAACAACTTCACACATACACATACACATACATATAAAAGAATTCTCGCTAGAATTCCGCTGCGTTTATAACATTTTCTCTCGCTAGCTTTTCTTCTGGAGGGAGGGAAACTGAAAATAGCGGAGTGAAAGAAAGGGCGGCAAACTTTATTAGGTTTTCGGCGCTTTTTCCTCCAGCATACGGAGGGCTACATTTCATTCTCAGTTTTGCGCTTTTATTGTTGCAGAATTCCACGGCCGGGATACAGGAGACGGCCGACACGACAGCCGTAACTACAACGACGAAAACTACCACCTCACGTTCACGAGCGCTCCCCGCATTTCCGAGGACGATTCCCAGGACGCCGACGTACGCCGCGCAATCAGAAAACGAAAAAATCACGTCGAGAATAAGTGATACGTCGATGGTGAAAGTCGTAAATAACGATGCTACAACGGAAATCGACGTTACGACGATGGAATCGTTTAAACCGAATTTTGACATTTCTACTTACACGGTCTTAACTGTGAGCGAAATCGCTCAAACCACAACCGACTCGATCGAATTATCATCGGTGGAAGTTTCGAACGACACGTTAATCGCGTTAAACGCGTCTCAAATTCGCCTGTCGTTGCAGGAATTTCCGTGGCCGGTAAAGAAGGAAGCCGTAGTCGAAGGTGATATAATTCTAGGCGGACTTATGATGGTTCACGAACGCGAAGATACGATCACGTGCGGTCCAGTAATGCCTCAAGGTGGTATTCAGGCGCTAGAAGCGATGTTGTACACTTTAGATAAGTTAAATGAATCGCAGATGTTGCCGAATATCACCATCGGTGCTCATATCCTGGACGATTGCGATAAAGATACTTACGGTTTGGAAATGGCGGTGGATTTCATTAAAGGTAAGTGTACGAGTAGAACATTGCGCTTCGCCGGCGATTCCATCGGATTTGTCGTGAATGTGTAATTATTCTTTAACCTTAATGCTTTTAATGGTGTATAATCGAGTAAATGGACTGATTTTTATATCCTCCGCAGCAACGTCTGAGGACTATAAATTCAGGATAACTTGATTAAGTTCGGGCTTAAATTTTGAAGTAAATTTGATCCGGACGTTTCGTTTTATGACCTATTTTCAAGCGCAGTTTATTCGTAATCGATACTGCATGATTAGTAAAGTTAGATCATTTGTGTATTATTAAATTAACAAAACGATACAATAGAAATTTAACAATACAGCTAGTTTATTAAAAATATAGCAACTTTTGTCTGATGATTAACTTTTATCACGTGATGTTAATTTGACGTTGCTGATGTCAAATATATCCTCAGTTTTTTTTTGTAACAGTTCTTTTTTACGATGTGTTAATTTGCTTGTAATTAAGAAAATATTAAGTTCTCTTAATATAATTTGATATAGCATCGTCACTAATAGTTTGTGTCAATGATCCAAATCACTTGTGTTTCATTTGGGGAGAGTACTATGTCACACACTGGAAATGAAAGATAAACCTTGGATTCCTCAAAAGGTATGCAAAACGTGTGAAATAGCTTTAGATACGAAACTGAAATGATCTGGACTGAACCCTTGAACCATCACGACGAAAAAAGTCGAGCCAAATAGGAATATCCTTCCATACGATCGGCACATACAGTGTGTTTCACTTTTCATGGGGACACCTAAATAACTTTTTTATTTTGAAAGCAATCAATATAAAATTTTTATCAGTTATGTAGGCCACGACAATGCATCTTTTCATATGAATAGAGTTTTTATAAAGTCAAAATCTAGCCAACTACGATTAAAATAAAAAGTAGCGTTTCAAGTCGGGTCATAGTAGCGATTAAGATAGAGCAAAAAAGTATTAAGAAAAGTTATTACAAATCACTCAAGAACTCCAAATACCAAATTTCTCTGAAAAATTTGTAATTTTATATTTTTCTCCATTTTTATGCCATCAGCAGATGATAATTTGTTATTGCAATAATAAGAGTGCCATGAAACAAGAAAACGATTCATCAGTTCAAACGTCAAACATCAAACGTCAATTCACTAAACAGTTTACTTCAGTTGCAACTATCGAACTTTGCTAAGCAATGGCCGATAGACATTTAAGTATTGCTGAAAAAGTAGAAATTATTCGAATTGTTGGTGACAATGTACGTTCTATCCGAGAGGCGGCTAGAGAGTTTAACGCGAGGCACCCTGAACGTCCACCCATCCGTCATCGAACTGTTGCATACTTGAATAATATTTTCAACACTACTGGAAATGTTACTAAACCATGTCCACGAGGATTGAACAATCGAGAACACCATTTAGATGCAGTAATATTAGCAGCGTATCGTAATAATCCTCACACGAGTTTACGAAATATGGCTAGAAATTTAAATATCTCTTACTCTAAAATTTGGGGATGTCTCCGTCGTCACAAATTGAAACCGTATAAGCCAAAATATTTACACACTCTTGAAGATGGAGATCTCCATAGAAGAATGGAGTATTGTCTATGGGCTCAAGGTAATTATCTAAATGACAGAGAATTTTTGAAAAAAATTATGTTTAGTGATGAAGCTACATTTACTACTAACGGTGTAGTTTCGTCCCAGAACTGTAGATACTGGGCAACAGAAAACCCAAACTGGGTCATCAACTGTAAAAGACAATATTCACAGAAAATTAATGTGTGGTGCGGAATTTTAAATGCACGAATCATTGGCCCGTTTTTCTTTTTTGACACGCTAAATGCAGAAAGGTTTTTACATTTTTTAAATACTGAATTAATGGATGTGCTTGATGATTTACCACTGGACGAGAGGCGAGATTTGTACTTCCAGCTAGATGGATCCCCGGTTCATAACGCAAGAATAGTGCGAGCATGGTTAGACGAGAACTTTCCGTTAAGATGGATAGGTCGTAATAGCCCGTTAATAGAGTGGGCTCCTAGATCGCCTGACATTACACCACTTGACTTTTTCCTTTGGGGAACTATTAAAATTGTTGTGTATGCATCAAGACCTCAAAACATACAGGAACTGTGTCAGAGAATCCGACAAGCCTGCCGAGAAATTTCCCCAGAAATACTACGACGAGTTGTACTGAATCACAAAAGACGATTGGAAAAATGTATCCGTCTTCAAGGTGATCTAGTTGAAAAAGATCCTATTTAAAATATTGTTCGTTAAATTGTTGCTATATTTTGTTCTTTAATACTGAATAAAATTTGCGAATCGTTTTCTTGTTTCATGGCACTCTTATTATTGCAATAACAAATTATCATCTGCTGATAGCATAAAAATGGAGAAAAATGTAAAATTACAAATTTTTCAGAGAAATTTGGTATTTGGAGTTGTTGAGTGATTTGTAATAACTTTTCTTAATACTTTTTTGCTCTATCTTAATCGCTACTATGACCCGACTTGAAACGCTACTTTTTATTTTAATCGTAGTTGGCTAGATTTTGACTTTATAAAAACTCTATTCATATGATAAGATGCATTGTCGTGGCCTACATAACTGATAAAAATTTTATATTGATTGCTTTCAAAATAAAAAAGTTATTTAGGTGTCCCCATGAAAAGTGAAACACACTGTAGACGTGTATTGAGTCCTACAATATCACTTGAGCGTCAACCTGAACTTTGTAGATGATCCTGGGGCAGTGAAAGTCGTTTTAAAAAAAGGAAGCAAGGATGCTTTTAGAGCTATAGTTAGTTAGTTAGGGTTGGACTGAGTGAGGTTTGGACGGATCGAAGTTTACTAATTCATTAAGCGGTTGGTTGGACGCAAATATATTTGAAGATTGATTCTACGGCATTGTTTTACCATATTTCCGAAACCTAGATGGAGAGAAATTACTTATTGGAGACAATTTAAGCAGCCACATAACCGTCAGTGTAGTCAGAGAATGCGAGATTTGTTTTACTTCCGCCCACCTCCTACAGCTACTGGACGTAGCGTACTTTCGACCACTAAAAGCAACGTGTGGAGAAAAGTTTTAGAAAAATGGAAGATAAAAAATAGAGGCGTAGTGCCTAAAACACTTTTGACGATGTTGGATTAAGATCCCACGCAAATTCCATTGCAGGATTTAAAGCCTGCAGGATTTCACCCTTTAACCCGGATGCAGTCTTAAGAAAGCTCCCACGAAAACTCACAGAAACGATGAACACAGAAAAAATTTGGGCGGACGTAATTGTTGACGATTTAAATGAGCTAAAATCTGGACCTTCTCAACAATCAAAGGGAGGAAAGAAAATCATTATTGTAACCGGATAAAATATTCGTAACAGTGATGTTATTTCGAAGGAAGAAACGGAAGAAAAAAAATTGTAGCAGTAGCAGAAGTGAGATGGAAGAGATTGCCCTTTCGGAAAATGACCCAGATTTAATGTTTCAATTTCCCCAGATCTTCGCAATGTCGAGGATACGTTAGAGTTAGAAAATGTGAGAGAGTTTGAAATTGGAGAGTCGTCAATAGAAATCTAAACAACTTTGGAGGTTGCTGCTAACAATGATATTAGTGATAACGAAGAGAATTTGTTGGTAAATAGTTTTGTAATTATCACATTTACGACAAAAAAACGAGACCGTTATTATATATTACAGGAAAGGTGGAAGAACTCTTAGAAAATTCAATAACCATCAACATCTTTAGAAATAAAGGTATGAAGGATATCTTCCCCAAAATTCGGATTTGGTAGAAGTAACAAGGGATCAAATTATAAAAATAATAAGAATAAATAAATTGCATAGAGGAAAACATTTCTTTGATTTACCTGAAGGTTTTATGCTGGAATAATTGCTGTCGTGTTTATAAACAAAACACTCATCGTTCGTAAGTTTTTTACTCATCTCTGTTATTTTGTTTGTAGAATTAGTCCTTTACCAAAAAGTTTAGTTTTTAAATAAAAAAAAGCTTTGTTTCCAAAGAATTTAAAAATTAGTGCATAATAAACGTTATGTTTGTTTTATTTGTCATATTTTATGTACCGAAATCTTTTTTGTTGTACATAATAATTAATTATTTATTTACCATTGAAAACAAAAAATTGGTAGAAATGCCACACCCAAAATGTCATTTCACCAGTGCTTCTTATGGTTAAAATATCCAGGATGATATATTTTTTTTGCTATGGGCAAAAAATATCATTTTTTGATCGACTTTCACCCGTTTGACGGTAGGGGAGCTTGGGGCATACAGGACTTGCTAGATATTTTTGATGTAATTGCTACCATCTGTTTGATACTTCTCTATGCTGTACCTACCACATTATTTTATCATGCTGCAGTCAGATTTATAGGCTAAACAAGCGCTTGCAGTTACAGTGCAAAAGAAACTGTTTTATAAGCTAAGACTTGCAATATTTTCTTGTTATTATATTCCCTCATTTGAACTGCTATTCATAAGGTTTCAAAAGATCATAATAATTTAGAATTGTGAATCAACTAACCTATAAAAATTTATTTAACAGTTGGAAATGTACATTTGGGGCAGAGGGGACCGACATGTGGTCCTCTGTGCCCCATGGATGGATTCAGTGCCAAGAATGTCATCACTGGGCCCAGGATATGCGTGCAAGTGCATCAGAAAATGACAATAAGTTCGTATGCACAAATTGTGACGAAACTAGTTTCTATTTTTCATGAAAATAAGTATTCGCTTTTAATTCTTTTTTTAATTACATAAAGCAAACATTTAGTTAATATTTTTGCCATATACTTTATTTAAACTATACATCCTTATACCGTTAGGTGTCGGATTTTATTACTACATTTCAAGTTACTATTGCATTTATTCTTTCCTTCCACAAGTTTCTGTTCTATGCCAAGTTCCTTGTTTCACACCATTGTATACCACGTTCTGCGGCTGCCTGTCGTACTTGTTCTTCCCATTGTAATCTAGGTCTTCCTATTCTGTTTTTCCCCTGTACTCTGGCTTCATACACCTGTTTAGACGGTCTATTTTCGTGCATCCGGTGCAAGTGTCCTAAGCAACCCAGCTGTCTTTCTTCAATAACTCTCTTAACCGGTTTCAGGTTCCTTCTTTGTAGTATTACCTCATTTCTAATTCTGTCTTTCCTTGTAATTCCTTCAATTTTTCTCAAAAATCTCATTTCTGCTGCTGTTATTCTGCTTTTGTTTCTATCTGAAATCGTCCAAGACTCACAACTGTATACTAATGAAGGTCTTACTACTTTTTTATATATCTCTGTTTTTATTTCCCTTGATACTTCCTTTTTTCCAAAAAATGTATCTTTAAGCATGTTATAAATTCTTCCTGTATTTCCTATTCTCTCTGCTATTGCTTTATCTATCCTTCCATTTTCTTCTATTACCGTGCTTAAATAATTAAAACTTTTAACTTGTTCTAGCTGTCTTCCCTCCAGGCATATTTTGTGAATCTTTTCCTTTCCTGCCATTATCATCGTTTTTGTTTTGCTTATGTTAATTTCCATGTTTATTTTTCTGAATTCCGATTGGTATATATATAGATTCTGTTGTAACTTCTTTTCTGAGTCTGCTACTACAATCATGTCGTCTGCGAACAATAATTCGCGTAGGGCACTTTGGTGCATTCTCCAGCTACCCACTATCAGTTTCTCTGTTTACAATTTTTTATAACATCATCCATTAATATCGTGAATAGAAGAGGGCTAAGAACACAGCCCTGTTTTAATCCTATTTTTGTTTCAAATTCTGTTGATTCTTCGTTATATGTTCTAACTTTATTTTTATTACCATTATACAGGGCTTTTATTGTGTTGATAATATATCCTTCTATCCCCCTGTTTTCTAGAGCTTTCCAGATGTCCTCTCTTTTAATTCTATCGAACGCCGTTTGTAGGTCAATAAAGCAGATATGTATTTCTTTTCCTTTTTTCAGAAATTTCTCTCCTAGTTATCTAACTATGAATATTAGCTCTTATGCACTTCTACCTCTTAAAAAAAAATGTATTTTGTGACGAAATATAGCTACTTTCTTTCATTTTTAATATGACTTGTTTTCTTTGCATATAGTTAAGCTGACGGTCCCATGTGCCCCGAAGTATGGGGCACAGGGGACTGACAGTATAAACCCACTTCTTTAAAAATACAACCAGTACTAGTTCCTATTTGTTAAAAATATTTACATGAGACGATAATATACGAGTGTAGTTCTCACATCCTACGAATGCAGATTCCAATCACAAACCATATCCAAATACCAATACTTTTTGTCTTAAGTGGTCCTCTGTGCCCCACTCTCCCCTACTTTTGCGATTACATCTTAAAAACCTATAAACAAATAGTATATAAAACATTTAAATAATTTAACATCAAAATTAAACATTCTCATTCATTTATAGAAAGTAGAACAGTAGACTTATTTGAGGTATATTTTCATCTTTCTTTAATTTCCTTAAAATTCTATTTAACCTAAGAAGTTCTCCATAATAAAAAACTATGTACCTACTACTCGTCTTATCAAGTATTTAACAGTATCGTCAAAAATGTAGATAGCACTGATTTTCTCTCTAATCGTTTTGATGGTGGTGAAATTAACCTTTTGGTTTTATATTCATGAATTTTGAAGTTTTGAAGTTTTATTATCGCCTTGATAATGACAGCATTGCTGTTGAAACGAGTCGGTGTTTTTAGTTAAAACTTGTTTGGTGTTTAGTGGGTTAAAGTGTTTAGTGTTAGAGAGTAGGTTGCAAGCTAGGCTTTACAGTCATCGAGATAGTAGCCGCCCGATTTTTGTACAGTCACCTGCATTAACCAAAATCTACTGATGCTTTATAGGGAAATGAAATCCTGTTTAATAACCTCCTAGTGGTGATAAAACAAGTATATTTCACGCCGCTGCAAAATGATATAATAGCTAGGTATAATGTTATATGCGTTATGAAATCATAATACGCACACATAATTAATGCGAAATTTGAAAGCACGTCTCTCTTAATTATAGTTTATACGGATTAATTCCCCATAAAACGGTATCGCTGCAGTAAATTTTCACCAATACTACCCGAGCCGTGTGTGATACAATATTAAACGAAACGACAGCGGAGAAACGGAGTGTTATAATTTCGGCTCGTATGATGTTGTAACCCAACCATTATCATCGTAAAATCACCCCATCTATCCACCCACCCTACATTAAATAAGCAAACTGCCCTTAAATAAAGCGAACTAATAATACGAGGTCGACCGAAGTCCTAGAACGCGTATCCTCCTCGCAAAATAACCGGAGAGGATTACGATGAAACGGTGGTCCGTCCTCGTAGTTTGATTACCGCAAGCCGAAGATTCTCGTCGATTTTATACTATATGCGTGTGTGCGTGTATAACAGAATGGAGTATGCGAATTTTCGTTTAATTGCTCTCGATTTGTAACGGTAACGAGAGAGGTTCGATAATTGTGGCGTTCGCAAACAGAAAAAATTGTTCTGAAGGGAAGTTATGATTTCGTTCCGAAAAATAACAATTCGAAAACGTGTTTTAATGAGTGTGTGTGGGTTGCGAAACGTGTGATATTAAAATGAGTAATTGAAATCGATGCGAAAACGAGTCGTTAGCGAAAATGTTCTATAACAGTCTATTATTACAATGGACATCCAAAATAAAAGCATTTTTAGATAAGGGAAGGTGGGGTGGAACGGGGTAATGTGGCCGAAATCCTTCTCACCGTGCTTGTGCTCCAGCTTTCGTCTAGTAGGCTATGTTGCGGACGTCACAAATTTTATTAATATTGAACAGAACGGTAAGTTATTTTCCTATTTATTTACGTTAATTTGGAATTACTGACAGATATAATACTTGTTTACCTTTAATTTGATCAAGTATTTGGTTTATTAATGTTTTCGTATAGAATTATAAATCACTTTTAATCAATTTGAAAGTCGTGGGGCACAATGGGTTGGGGCAGAATGGGGTAGTACCCCGTTACGCCCCTTGTCTGTAACGACAGCAAAGCTTTTATAAATTGAATTACTACGTTAACTAATATCTACACAAGGTTTTTCATTTTTTTTACAGATGGTACCTACGTAATTATATCCGTAAAACAAATCGGAAAAACTGATTTGACAGAATCAATGAATGAAGCAATTTTATCGGTCGTTAGCGGACGGATGGCGTTGAGAAAAGCTGCCCAGCAATTTGGTGTCCCACAGACTACCTTAGAGAGATATGTGCAGAAAAAAATCGATAAAACTGAGGGTAAATTTAAAAGTGTTTTTTCAACTGAACAAGAGTTAGAATCAACCTGCGGAGCTCGCTCAATGGGTTTTAATAGAGTTGCCGTGTCTAAATTCTTTCGTTTGCTGTTCTACACTATTGACAAACATAAGTTAACCGGTGATCGCATCTACAACTGCGACGAAACTGGATTGACTGTAAATTCAAAGGGACATACAAATGTATTAGCCTTAACAGGAAAACGCCAAGTAGGTGTCTTAACATCTGCACAACGCGGTGAAACCGTAACTGCCGAAATTTGTTTTTCTACTTCAGGAGCATATATGGCACACCTATGCTTATTTTTCGAGATAGGATTGCCACCTGGTTCATTTGTAGAAGACAATGATTAAGGATGGATTACAACGGAGCTATTTATTAAATGGTTTGAATCATTTATTATCTTTTCCAAAGCAACTAAAGAAACTCCCACAAAAAATTTGGATCTTATTTTGCGTGCACGTGAAAACGGAGTTATTTTATTGTGTTTTCACATACCAGCCATAGAATCCAATCATTAGACGTATCATTCACGAAGCCCCTCAGCACTCAGCAGCAATCCAGGTAAGTTGGTGACTCTATCTCAAATTTCTACTCTTTTTGAAAGTGCATCAAAATGTCTTCACTGAAGCAAACTATTTACCGGCTTCTACCACAGATATTCAATCCCATAATGCGAAGGCACTTGAAACGAGTAAGGATGAGTCGCCTCCCCCAAGAATTTCAAATAAAAATCGATTAACAAATGTTGATAATCGTACTTCGAGTGAAGAAACGCCAACCAGATCTCAGGGAGTAGACACAATTGAAGCTCCCAAGAAGTTGAGGAGACAACACTTATTGCAAGCCATTTTAAATCCTCAACCATAATGCTCTTCTTCGCCAGACATCTAAACTAAAAAATCAAGTTTTCCTTGCTTATCGTGAGAAGTAGCTTTTGCAATTCCAATTCGGAAAAGAATCGTAAAAGAGGCAAAACTGCTGTATTAGCATCCACTCCTTATAAAAATGAACTGCAGGCGGTACTTTTTTCAAGAAAGCTTTGGGAAAAAAAAAGAAAAAGCAAAGAGAAAAATTAAACGTAATCCTACATATGATGAAAAAAACAGCTGGAAAAAAGGGACACAGATGCTTCTGATGCAAAATGCCTTTATTGTGGAGAGTGGTGGTCGAAATCTGTTGAAGGATGGTTTACGTGTTCAGCGTGCAAGCGATGGGCTCATAACGCTTACGCAGGAGTAGACAGTGATGACGACGAACATGTCCTTGTGTGCGAGCATTGTCAATAATCTGTTTAGTTGAAGTTTATAACGCCTTTTATAGATTTTTAAAATATATGTTTCTAACTGAAAATAAACCAAGTTGTTTTATTATAATTAATGGTGCCCCATTCTGCCCAACCTGTGGGGTACAACGGGGCACAAAACATCAAAGATTCAAAGATTTATCTTTTTCTCTTGCAATATGATAAATTTTATTAAGTTCACGCGATATATGTTGACAGGCTAACAACTTGAACGTTCCTATTGATAGGAAAGGTTGGGATAAAATTACTATTGTCAAAATGACAGGGATGATTATGTCAAATATTTTACCCAACCATCAAACTTTATCGGTTTTATAATTTGCCATAGTATTTAACATAACCACTGACATTCCTGTCATATAAAGAGTTGACAATAGTAAAATGGATACATTTTATTTTACCCCTCTCCCTCCCACTACCTTCTCCTATCAATAGGCGTTCGTAGTTCAAGTTGTTATCCTGTATAGTGTAGGTACTACGTTTGTACCAAAATATGTCTAATAAACAAGTAATTGAAACAACAAGTAGGTAATTAGAAATTAATTTATTCCAGAACATTTTTGTTTAAACTACTTCTGTAGCGGAAGAAATTAGCATGTAACATGTGTCAAATAAGCCTCCGAATTAAATTAAATGTTTCAACTAACTCTCTGCTTCCAAACGGATTGGTGGATCGGTGTTCCCCAGGGCTCTTAACTAGGACCCGAACTTTTCATTTATTTTATACAAGCGATATTCGATATTCTACGCTCTCCAGAAGACCAGATCGATTTTTAATTAATTTATTTGATTTACAGGTGGAAACATATCTGAGATTGAAACATTTTAATTAATTCGTGCGCATAAGTATAATAAATCAAGGATTTTTATCCAGAAAATATTCGAAACGACAACGCTGATTAAAACAAACGAAACGAGAGGAGAAAAAAAAGAACAATGACACCGGCGATGAATTACAACTGACCGGCTTACCTTCAATAAATTCTCCGTTTTTAATTAGAAAAATTTTTGTCCCCCCCTCCTTCTTCCTTCCATTGTATACGCGTCCCCCGCTAGATGGCGCAAATAATAATATCGCGCGCGAACGTAATATATGGTTCCCCCGCCGAATTATACTACAACAGCATCTCCGGGTGTTTCCATTAATCTTCAGGTTTCCCTCCTCGATAATTTATGGCGACGCACGGCGCTTTGTCTAACTTGCGTCCGGAATATACATACGTATGTTGAGGGCCGTTATACAGAGCCGTGCCGGCGATTACGAGCCGACACGCGGCGGCATGTGTTTTGTATATCCGCAGAATCTACGCATAGTTAATCCGTATTCTAAGAACGGGTCGAATCTCGGGTAAATTTGGCAGTGATAGCGGTAGATGGGACGACAACAACGGCAACGATAGCGGAATACAAATCGGAAACAATACTACGTATATAGTAGAGGAGGTACAGATTACTTGCGGCAAACGTTACGGAAACGATTTATTTACTCTTGATGATAACGTCCTCTATTCTAGTATAAATAGATAATTCGCTAAAGCGTGGAAGATTTATTTGTCTCCTTTAAAGTTTCCGAACCTTAAACAAAGACTATCCGAAGAAGAACCAATTAAATAATAATAGAATCTTAATTAGAGAGGTCGGAGATGTTCGAGAAAGGATCCATTCAACGATCGACTCAACAACAACAAAAAATACATTAACTTAGATTCACTTGTTGCTCATTTAGTTTTAAATGAAGTTTCAGAACTAAGCTAATTACTGCGCCCCCTAACCTCGGATCTCATTCTCCGGAGTATCCAACGGCACACTCTACCAACACCTACTACATCCACCGCCTAGTTTCGACATATTCTACTCTAACGCAGAGAAATAGTGAGAGGGAGAGAGAGATGGTGTAATGTAGCGGATCTAGTTTTAATTTAAATTAGAATCGGACGTTGGGGTTAATGGAAAATTATTGTCCGACGAAAAGGTTTTTCTTTAATTCGAGTTCCTAAAACGGGCGAATGAAGAATATCAAGTTCGTAATAATATGGTTCCGTTTATTACGATTTTATGAGTTGTTTCGGCCACAAAATAAAGGTAGGTCCACCCAATTCTATACTGCTTTATGCGTTTTTCTGTATATTTTACCGGAGGATATTCATAAAGGTTTCCGACTGAAAAGTTAGATAAGTAACAGTTAATTTGCTGATGATTTAAAGCTTATAGAATTGCAGACAACATGAACGTAAAACGTAGAAAAACAGTTTTGTCTATCAAGATCATAAAAAAAAAGATGTTCTACTTTAGTAAAGTGTTACGACTTCAAGAGCAGATTCTTTTGTGGTAGTAACGTCTGAAAGAACTATAAAATCGTCCACGTTTGACACGATAGATGACGCTGTGTACTAACTCACTTGGTACATATATTATTATAATCAATAAACCTTAAAATTACCCTAAGGGTGTCAAGGTTGTAAATGAATTTTGCCCATTCTTTCCTATTTTTTGCCGCAATCTCTGCTTCTCTCCATGTCTGTATTGTCCCATGTATTCTTTGGCCTGCCTCTCTTCCTTTTTTGTATTGTCTTAGCTTTCCACGTCCGAACATGTCCGAACCATTTCAATTTCTGTCCCTCTATATTTTCAAGGATCGGTTCTATATTTAGGTCTTGCCTTATCACTTCATTTCTTATTCTGTTTCTGCGTGTAACTCTTTTGAGTGCTCTTATGTAAATACCTCATCTCCATCGCATCGAATTTAGATTTTGTTTTGTTATTTTGCACTTTTGCCTTCGTTCTTATAAAAATCCTGTTGAGTGTATAATACAACTTTGTCGTACTTTCAATTCTGCCATTAATCTCTGTGTCTTCTTTCCCTTCTGTTTCAACTTGTTCGATGTCCTTTCATCCTACTTTAATTGTTAACTGTTTACAGTTTTTATGCTAGGTACCTATAACGATGTAGAAATAGTTTCAACACCCTAAAAAAAATGTGTCGTCATGGACTACAAACCAGTCGTTCATCTCTATAATCAGTGTCTCTATAATCTGGAGAATAGGGCGACTATTGATGTGAAAATTTTGAAGGAGCATTGTCCTGATGAAATAGACAACCACGTCTGAGTTTTCCCCTCGTTTTCTCTTGGATAGAATCATGCAGTTTTGAAATTGGAACAGCATCATATTTCAGACTGACGTGGTAAAATTGGCGTGGTATAAGATTAATTTCTTCGGCATCCCAAAAAACTGTTACACGAAACTATCGAGGGGATGGTGCCTCAAATCCATGTTCTGCATTTTTAATTTGATTCAGGATCATAATGGTGAACCCAGATTTTGTCCAAAGTAATACATCTTGCTAGGAAGTGTTCAGGATCTCTCTTAATGATGGCTAAATTCGATCAGTCTAAAGTGACCTGTTAAATGCGCATTTATTTTGGCGTCAAGATTTTCGATACTACCCAACGTGCAGCTGCCTTTTTGAGACCTAATTCGACAAGGAAAACAGTTTCTACGCTACCACTTGCAAGGCCACAAGTCTGAGCTAACGATAAGTGTCGTCACAGTATTCTTGACCCTATTTTTAAGTTCCTTTAAACATTTATTTTCTGTCGTGTTAAAACCGTTACCGATAAAAATTAGTTTTCCTTTTACTTTGTTTCCCATTGTGATCAGTGCTTTATTCTGTGTAATTTTCCTAGTTTCCTTTGCCTTACTATTTATTCTTCTTAGAAACTTATTTTTTTAATAAACCAGTTCTGTTTTTAGGAGATTTTAATTTGCCCTGTTACTACGATCACGTCAACAATAACATACCTAATTCTACTATCCCTTTTTTTGCTTGATTTTTTGCGATTTTTACGCCAGTTCAGTAGTGTTTTAAATGCCGAACATCGACTACTTTCTAGTCTAGAAATTGTGAGGGATGAACATCCAGTAGTATCCTGCTTTATGTATAACAGTTGATCTTTTAAACACCCCACAACATATTCGATTTCCTTCAAATAACAAAGTGTTGTTATAATTATCGTAAAGCTGACTTTCTTAAATTAGATGATGATTTGCTTCACATCGATTGGACCTTCCTGGAGTATTTTAGTGATGTTGATATAGCTGTTGATCAATTTTATAAAATTCAAAACTTTTGATGCTTCGATTCCGAAATATTCACCTTCAACTTCACGTTACCCGTCGTGGTTATCTTCTGAAACTCGCCGCAATCTTAAAACAAAGGAACTATATAGGAAGAAATGGAAACACACGAAAGAGCTCTGACAAAAGCTCAAATATCGAACAGCTAGAGATCTTATCTTACTGAGATTGAAGACGCCATTAAGATTGAGCCAAAAAAGTTGTGGGGATTTGCTCAAAATAGAAAAGGAACTACACGAATTCCTGGTAAAGTTCTTGTAAATGAGGTTCCTGTAGAAAATCCACAGGAGATTGTAAATGCATTTACTACACTTTTTGCAGAGGCTTACGCTATTGATGACCAATCTGATCTCAATAGCTCTTCCCAGCTTCCATCATTCATCATCAAGGCGACCACCACATTGATTGATATCATGGTAGCATTCCAAGACAAATGCACTGCTGGAGATGATACACTATCCAGCTTCCTGATCAAAGAGATGTAATAGTTGACTGGCCAGAAACTAGTAATTTAATACTAAATGCTGATAAGTGTCACTTTTTATCATTTACTAGGAAAAAAAATCCTCATGATTCTACTTATCAATTTCATGATCACTCGCTCACTAAAGTTACTAATATTAAAAATCTGGGTGTTTTTTTTTGACCCAACACTGTCATTCAATCAACATATTGAAAAAATTTGCTCGTCTGCCTCACAAATGCTAGGCTTCCTCATGAAATCCTCTAAATATTTTAATGATACCTCACTTCTCAGATCTCTACACTTTGCGTTCGTCTTATCCAAGTTGGAATACGCATCCATTATTTGGTTTCCATTTTATGCTTCACAACAACGGCCACTAGAACGTGTTCAACGTCGTTTGCTCAAGTTTCTTTCTTTAAAAATGGATAGAGCGTATCCATCCTGGATCACATCTTACAGCGATCTTCTCCAGGCTCTTCAAATGCGATCGTTGACTTACCACCGTAATTTACATAGTGCAAAATTTCTGTACAAGCTGTTGAATAACAAAATTGACTGGTGTCGTGTATTTCGTTTAATGTTCCTCGTAAAGCTTCTCGAAACGCATCTATGTTTAATTTACCAACATCGAAGACAAACCTTTTATTGAGATCACCAGTGTATCACATGACCAGGAATGCTGAGAAGATCTACAGTGATATCTTTATCGGAGAATTAAATATTTGATTTTTTTTTGTATTGTATTTTTTTTTTTTGAAATATGTATTCACAATGTATTCTTTATTTGTCCTGTAATTGTGGTCACCTATTGGGCAATAAATGCATATTATTATTATTATTATTCCAATCATTCTGAAATCTGTTTCTCTTTTTCATTATTTTCTTTTTCGTTTATTTCTATTCCAATTATTACTACCTATATTGTTTCTGCGTTTCTAACAGTATTTCGAAGAAGTTTAGATTAAGGATATTAAACATAATTAAACTCAATTAACGATAAAATTACATCCTCTAGAAACATTAAAGAGAACGGTACACAAAGGATATAACCAAAAAGAAACAAAAAAGAATGCAATCGTTTACGGAGAAGAGAGTTTCAATCCGAACACATTCTCCGAATTTGAAATATATAAAGTTCACTCATCTAAATTCACTCGTCGAATTATCATAATATTAATTAAAACTCTCACGTACTTGTGTTTGTACACGATATTATGACAGTTAATCTCAAAGTTGTTAACGCTATCTTAGGTGGGGCAACGTCAAATATCATAACCATCATTAACATGATAAATTCGTGCGTAATTTGGCGTAAACAATTTTATTTTGCAGTGCCGGACTTAAAAACATACAAATTATACGCTCGCTGGTGGGAGGGGGAAGGGGAGGGGCAACCTTTTATACGTGCGATTACTCGCTCCGTGTATGGATGTACCGGCTTTCGGTAGGTGGTTTCTCGGAGACTAATACGTCATATTCCATTAAAATACATATTTGCGGCCGGCCACACGAAACCAAACGCCAACTTTCCATAATTAAATCAGAACTTATCCGCTCGGCGTTGTATCCCGAAAACGGTCCGGTGAACCCTTTCCAAAGAGGTATCGTCATATCGAGAGGCTACGCTCTAAACACGGTTATTTTCCGTTTGGCTTTGAGAAGCTTACCAGAAACGAGCATCGAGTAATATACCTTTAATGATATGTGTGTTTTAATACCTTTACAAATAAGCTGGGTAATAAATATTTTGGTGCTTTAGGTATAAACTCCGTGTATGTATATATATATAAAGGTTTAAATACGAGGGAATTTATCTCTGACAATCGTGGAAGCTGTATAATAACATAATTATTGTATTAAAAATATTGGTATGTACAAAAGCTGCTTTTGATAATGCCTTTATATGGAAATCAAAAATCTAATTCAAATAGACGCAAGTTTATTGCACAACACTATTTATGTAAATGCATAAATTACACATAAATTTCTTAAAAATATAGATGAGGAAAATGTAGCTTCGAGCGAACTATCTAATCTAAATTAATTAATTTCTGAGGAATATAATTAAAGATGATACAGATTTGTTGATGTGGAGAGTTGTTTGTCAGGATTTATTCCTGTTTATACCAAACAATATAATCTCGTCATTTTCAGAAATGTAGCGTTCTGAAAATAAAAATAAAATGGGAAAATACAGAACGAATAAGAGGAAACATCTATGTATTATTCCATAGAAGTTTGTTAAAGCAACTTACCAAGTATATAAAGTAGGAGTTAATATAATAAACAAAAAATTTCACAAGGCATTATTTTGTCGACGAGCCTTAAACAACAAGTTCGTTTTTGTATACAATTTTTTCTATTTTCCAGTTGTTTCCTTTTGGCTTGGGGTGAAAAAATCCCAATTAGGCGTATTAGTACCTTGTTCCAGAGATCTTTAATAATACACTTTTTCCATTAAATCTTATTACTTGAATTGTCATTTGTTGAAACTACCATTTCTGATGTTAAAACATTCTTCATCTAATCAGAAAAATGTTTTTTTAATGCTTAACACTACATCATATGTTTTAAAAGTTGCTAACGCTCAGCGCCTTTCTACAACCTGGAAACCCATTATATGTACATATCTGAGCGACGCATAAAAAATTAAGATAGAACATAACATCGCAAACACACACGAAGGACACATCGAAGCTCCACCACCTTCCAGATGCAGGAATATATAATACCGACCGAGCCGACTGAACGCAACGTTTCTACTCGAACACCCTCCAGAAAAAGATGAGGAAGAGCTCTCCTATGTGTATATATTTATTCTTTTCAAGCAATTATTTTTTTTGAAAAATAACCACATTATCTGCATATTGAAGAACGAAACAATGCGATCTGATTGTCGATTCAAGTAAACTCATTCTCAATATTGGAGTCAGCGTCGACCCTTGAGGTATGAAACTTTTGACATCCTACTTTACTGGGTCTTTAGTAATAAAAATAGGTTATGGACGTTCTAGAAGCAGCATTGATGTTGAATATACGGATTTGCTGAATTATATAAGGATTATCGACTAACCGACGAAAATAAACAATCACGATTACTATTCGCTTTGAATAATATCAATACTAGAGCGAAGTTGTTAGTGAATTACATATTTTAGTGTAGCATTATACGATGCGAGATTTGATGATCGTGTTATCCATGAGCTGATGACAGTGACAGTAGTTTATTAATTATATTTAAAATAGTACTGCATGTATGATTTTGTCTCTGTACTATTTAGATTAAAGTTATTCGTCCTAATACCACCATCTTCTACTGAACCATATCTCTAACAGGTTATGGGCCGAGAAAGAAGATCTGAAAAGGTCACCAGAAAAGGTAGAGGGAGACCTAACCTAATAACAACTAGATTTAGGGGAAGACCTCGAAAAGAATTCAAGGTGAACTTAGATGAAACAAGTTTAAACCTTTACGTCCTACTGGTTAGTCCACGTAACCAACGATTTAAAAATTAGCTGGCTCAATCATAAACTGCCCCGTCAATATAACGCTTATGACGCCATCTGTTGCAATAAAATTCACTCCGCTTGATTTGATGGTAATGATAGCTTGGGTGCTGTACTACTGGAACAAATTTCAACTGGTTGAGTGAGCTGGTGATAAGTTTCATGTTAATGTTTTCTTGTGCTCGTTTTCGGAAGAATTGTTTGACTGGATTGGATTCCATAGCAACTTATATGCTAAGCAGATAAATACAAAAAAGAGGAAACAAACTTTCCAGCCAACTACATGCGAGGAAATGAAAACGCTTTTTGGAGTGAATTTGCTGATGGGTGGTGGGTTAATTCCGTAACGTTAATTCCGGACGCAAAGGATTAATTGAGACAGATGATTTGGCGTTCGTATCAGAAGTTCTTTTGAAGCAAGCCATAACAGGACCTAATGTGAATGAATGGTACAAAGCGATGCCAGAAGAAATGACATTGATTCTTAGAAAAAATACATGGGAATTTGTGCAAAGACCCATGGACAAACCGAATTGTGCTGAGGGACAAATATAATGCGGATTGTAGTTTGGAAAAACGAAAAGCTTGTTTGGTGGCACAAGGATTTTCGCAAACATTTGCTCCTGCGGCTAGCCAAAGCTCCATACGATTATTGGTTGCCCTGGCTGCCCAATTCAAAATGACTATCAGATAGTTTGACGTTACAACGGCTTAACTGAATGGAACCTTAGAAGAGGAAATATATATGGAACTTCCACAGCTATTGAAGGAAATATTAGATATAATAATCGATAGTGAGGACGATTTAGAGATCGGAAGAATAGCAAATGATCATTTACGATTGTTGAAGAAGAAAATCCGGAAGACGTTGGCACATGAAGTTAGACTCCATATTGCTAAAATATGGTGCAGTACCAACTAATTCCGATCCATGTCTGTAGAGAATTGGACAAGGGAAAGATTTAACCCTGATTGCTACTTATATGTATCAAAGAACGATAATGATATTACGAGTTTAAATAATCGTTTGTTAAAAGAATTCGATCTAAAAGATTTGAGAGAAATCAGTTATTGTTTAGGTATAGAATTCGAGAAAGTAGATCAAGGATTTCATCTACGACAGACAGGATACATAAAGGATTTATTAAGACGGTATGACATGAGCGATTACAAACCAATTAGAACTCCTTTAGAAGTTAATCTTAAATTCAGTAAATTTAATAATTCTACTGCAGAAGTGGAAGAAGATGTTCCCTACGAGGAATTAGTTGGAGCACTTACTTACTTATCTGTATGTACTAGACCAGATATTAGCTACACAGCAAGTTATTTAAGTCAACTCAATAACTGCTACAAAACACAGCAAATGATAACAAGCCAGTAAGAGGATTTGCAGATGCGGATTGGAGAGGATGCATAGAAGACAGAAAATCCTATACCGGATGCTCTTTTTTCTATTGAGGCTGAATATATGGCATTAACTGAAGCAGCAAAGAAAGCCATATACTTATAAAAGCTATTAAATGAGTTGAACTTGAAGAAAATGGCGGTCATAACTATTCTTGGTGACGATATGGGAGCCTCAAAACTTGCCGAAAATCCCATTTTTCACGTAAGAACCAAACATATAGATATCAGACATCATTTCGTGCTAGATGCAATCCAAAATAATTTAGTAACAATTGGACATATTCCTACTGTAGATATGACAGCTGATGTACTCACTAAAAGCCTGCTTAAGCCAAAACATTACAGATGTTTAGAGATGTTAGGAATGACTTACGACCATCCTCGCTTCGAGAGGAAGTGTTATTGAATTACGTACGGCGGTCGTGTTATCCATGAGCTGTTAACAGTGACAGTAGTTGTAATTATATTTAAAATAATAATGCATGTATCATTTTATCGTTTTTACACAACACAACTAGACATTGTCAGTATGATTTCAAAAGTTTTAAAGTTAAGTTTGACATTCATTTAACAGTAACAGTTTGTGAACAACAAGCTAGAATTAATAAAATAAACAACTATGATACAATCGATATAACAAAGAATTTAAAGCTAGATCCAAACATGTTCTTGATATAATAAATAATAAATCAGCACAACTATGTTACGAAAGGAATCGTAGAATTTAAATGTGTGTCACATCTAGGTTTCCAATTGTATGTATGTATATAAAAAAACAAGAGATATTGGAAACTCCCTCGACCGCGCTCTTAAATATTCATGACCCATCTTCTTGCTCCTGAAATGGAAAGGGAAATTCCCCAGTTTACTACGGCATTCCCCCTTAAGATGTTTAAAAATTACATAAATAAACTGACAATCTTTTGTTTAACAGTAAAGCTTAACCAAACATAAAAAATTGTCGAAGTAAATTCCCCGCATAAATTACTTTCAATTCCACCATAACGGTTGCACACACATAAAAGAAGAGAGCGCCCTACCTAATTTAATTATATCATTCTTTTGATAGCAGGGATGATCCAACATTTGCTTACGACCGAAGACGTAAGACAAAAAAATACCGTCTTGAGACTAAACGAACTCCACCCTTCAAAGAGAAGAAGAAAAAAAGAACTGTCTGCGTCGTCGATCTTTCCCAGTTTGCGTCTGTCTTCAAACAACAAACGAGAGGAAAATTAAATTTACGAAAGTCCTCATTTTCGGTGAAAGCGATAATGTTGTATCCCTCCCCGCTTCACTATTATCTTTCATCCTAAAACCGCCACTTTCAATTTAGTGCGTCCTCCCTAAGGGACGCAAAAGGAGAAAAAAAATTAATTTATACAAGCTAGGTCGTTTTCGTTAACGCGATATTCCGAACGCGGTACGTTTGGCAGCTTTTTAGGGCGGAATTAAACTGAGAAAGGCCGAAACTAGATGGATTAAGAATATAATTAAAGCGGGGTTTAGAATTGAAGGACATACGCGCTCGAATAAAAAAAAATAAATGACATAAATTAAATTGCTTGTAGTTCGCGAGCTTTACGCTGGATGGCGCCACTTGTCGCGATATCATAGCACGACGAGGTTTTCCCTGAGCTTTAGCAGGACACTACGCGAGTTTAAAATATCAATACTTAGTTGGAAGCGCCATCTCGATGAAGGTGTTCGAATTCTAACGGAGTGTTCAAGTGGAGGATAACTTTTTCTCGATTGTCGGGAAAACAGGGAGTTAAGATATTGATTTATTTTGTTGAAGAGTAAATCTACTTTATCGGCTTCTCCGCTTAATAAATATATAGGTATATATGTATATTTTATGTTGCGTTTTTTTAAATGTAAAAAGAACATTGAAATTGTTAAATATAATAAGATTAGAAGAATGAATTACACTTAATTACATGTTGCTTTGATAGCTGCGTGAACGTGGTTGATTGGGAATAGCATTGGAATTTATTAAACGTCGATGAATCGGTTAAATATATTTGATGAAATTGTAAATTCCCACGTTGTCGCTCACGTTCCCAAAATATATTAGTTTAATATAATCGGTATATGCGTGTTGGTATTTTCAATTTACTGTTAAAGCTGTAAAGGATGAACGCAAATATCATTCCAGAATGGAAACGTTATAAAAGCGATATTGATTATTACATATTATCGTTACTTAGCGGTATTAATAATTCTCAAATTTTGTTTTTGTTATTTGTGGTAAATATTAATGTTCTTTTGTTTAGCTTTATTGTATATTATTTGATAATGAGCTTAATTGTCATGGATCTTCTTTTTTGGCTTTAACACACGTCTGCAAATCTGTTTTGCTTGATTTCCTCAGAAAAACTAAAAACTGTTTTAACTTTTCCTTCTTAGCTGCTTGTTTTTTCAACTTGTCAGATTTTCGTTCTTCGATACACGTACATGTAGGGAGTTGAAGTCAGAACTTGACTACATTCAAGAACTTTTCTGATGCTGCCACAATGGCCGTCGAATAGATTTCTACTTCTTCTTTCTTCTTCTAAGTTTAATCGAGCAACTCAGTTGGAGCTTTCAGTGATGATATTGCGACTGAATGAAGAATTTTAATTTTCTGAGACGTTGAGGATGAAGTTGTTGATGGTTGACAAATATAAACAACGCAATGTTCTCCTTCTTGCTGATTAAATTGTAGTAAGAGTTTCAGGCAGCTAAGACTTCAAGGACGAACTTGTTGATGGTTGACAAGAATTAGCGTAATGTCCTTTTGCTTGTTTATGAATTTGTTTGCAAGTTTGACACAGTTTCAGGTAGGTGATTTGATGCTGTGCAATTTTCCAAATCCGTCAATTTTGAAGGATGAAAGTCAGTTCGGTTTCCTCGGAAACCCCGACCACCTACTCGTGAGGCTTGTGTGCGCCTAAAATTATTATTTATTGCCTCTTGTGTTGGAATATTGATTTGAATTTTATGCATTTTGTACATTTCGGTTATCTGTATATATTTATTATTTTGAAACCTGTGATTTTGTCTATGCCATATTCTACTCGACCTACCTTTAAATCCTCAATTCTCTCTGGTTACCCCATGCACGGTTGAAGTTGAAAACATTCGAGGGAGAAGATCTATTTCTTTCTTCATCTATGGCAGTATTAATTGCTTTCTTAAGCGATTTGCAATTCTTTGATTTAAGGATGGTTCTTAACTCTTGACTTCTTACCCCATTGGGAAAGGAATTCATAACAATCTTTTCATTTACCGGTCGTAAGGAATTTAATAGATTTTCATTACCGTCTGCTTGTGCTAAAGTTAAATCACTAAGAAGTTGTTCAATTCTTTGCCCGAATTCGCTTAAAGTTTCATTCTGCTGTTTCATTTGATGCAATTGAGTTGAAATTATTGTGGCTGATGCAAAATTGTCTCGAATGTCTTTTATTAACGCGTCAACAGAATCATAACTTTTGTTTAACCGAATTTTGGCATTTTCAGATATTCTAGTTTTTAAAACAAAATTGATTAAATGTTTTTTATCGTCTGCGTCTAATGTAATTGATCTATAAGTTTTTTAGTGGTATTATCATTAGCATCCATACACTGCAACAAAGAGCTAGCAGGTTTTAAGCTGAATATCTCCATATTTACATTAGATTCTAATCTACTCTCTAAAATTTTTTTTTTATCACACATTAATTTTACAATGTTACAATAAATTTCATTAAATAGCACTTATAATTTGGCAAGTATAATACCATCACAGTAGAAACCTATACTAGAAAATTCATTTTCTACTATTTTCAATCTGCACAGTCTGGTGTTGCTTCAGAAACTAATGAAGCAGTATCGTAATCTGTTATTCTGATGCCTGGATTCTGTCTTATCCAGAAAGAACAAGCTTCTTTGTAGCCATTTTTGAACAGTTTCATAAAGGTTCTGTCTAAGGGTTATAGTTTATGGCTCGTGTGGGGTGGTATAGCCAGGATATGAATGTGATTCGAGCATGCAAATTTACTTCAAATCTATTCTGTAGAAAGTTTTGCATATTTTGCGAAATGTTTCCGCATTCATCCATCCGTTTGATTGGCAAAACATCTATGCTTTCTTCGGATACATGCATCATAAATCGTTCATGACAGTAATATTTTTCCTTCTCTCACCAAAAGTTAATTTACCCACTTGTCGTTTTTCTTTAGTTTGACAAGACTTTACTATTAACGTGAACACACGACACTCCAGTTTCGTTGCATTAAAAATCTTGGACGGAGGAAAAGAAAACTTCTTCATCAAAATCAGAAAACACTTGCACTTGCGGCCTATCAAGCCCAACAGCTTTCCTGTTCTTAGGCTGAGTTCCCAGGTGTTTTTTTCATTAACTCATAATAAAACTCTGCCATTCGTTTTTCCTTATTATATCTGTGCTTAATGTTTAAACGTTGTTAACGACACCAATCCCCCATCTATATTCTCGATGTCCAGATGGCGCTCTCACCGAATCAATGTCTGTCAATAAAATAATCTTACGGAAATGAAGAAAATAACATTGTGACTTGGAAGAAGGGAAATTATATTATTATAACCGAATTAAATCGTCGATATTTCCAAAATTGATAGGAGTTATATTTAACGTCTTATTGTACCGGGTTTCCGGCCGATATATAATAACACCGATACGACCTTGGGAGCTTTTCGCGTCCGGCAAAAAACTTCGTTGGGTGCCGCAGTTTCATCAATCTAATTCGAATATAATTTCCTGTCCTATTCTTCTTCCCGTCAAAAGTGAAACGTGTAACCGAACGGGTTCTATATCGCAATTAATCCTTTCGCCACAATAAGAATTATTTATTATAATATGTAGATAGATTTTATTATTATTTCAGACTTGTTAGAATTCTGTTAATTCTTTCTTGTTTTTCGCAGATGATGAATTGCTTTTAACCTTCTTATATTACGAATATTTCGCTAATACATAATAATAACTAGCGACCGCAGACCAACAACTTCCATTCTTCGCGTTTCAGTTCCTCGACCACCGACACTATATTATAACTTGCCGCCTATACATACATAACGGAGAACATATCCCCCTTTTGCCATGATTTATCTCACCGACAGCAGCGGTGTGACACGTGCAACTAACACTTCATTAATCATTTTTATGGGTTAACGACAGGCGGGTTTCAACGCCCGAACTCGAACATTAATTATTTAGATTTCGGCGTTGTGGTTCGCTTGAAAGCACTGGAAGGCTACAAACGCTTTTGTTGCGCTTCGGAAGTGCTCACGAGGCCCGATCAAAAATTCAAAGTTAATCCCAGTTAAGCGCCGTTGTTTAAAGTGAAAACGTTTTAAAAAAATCCTTGAATAATATATATATATACAGCGGCGGTGGAAATCCGTGCACTCCACCTTAAATACTTATCTTTAAATCTCAGATAGATTGATTTTTAATTAATTACTGATTTATTCGACGTACAAGTGGAAATATATCTGAGATTAAAGGATATGTGATGAAAGAGGAAAATAGGACAAAAGACCGACATGTTGCTATACAAATCGCTGTAGTTACTACCACACCATACTCTTTTAAAACGACAAAGTGAAATATGCTTTGATCTTGGAAGTAATGCATCCTGAAATGAAACGCTGCTATTACACGAGTCGACTATTATAGAAACCGCTATTAATATCGAAATAATTTTTACCTAAATTAATTCAATTCTGATCGGGTAAATTTCAGGTTCTCGTCAATAATACAGTCGCTAAAATTAGACCCAGAGGACGTTCGTCGACGTGATTATTGTCGGAGTCGCATCTGCACACGCATACATACATACATGCATAGGTAAACCCACTAACTAAGCAAGCAGTGCCTCAATTTCGATAAGAGAGCGTTGTTGCAGGTTACCGTATTGTCATTGTGTTTAGCCAACACGTGTTGATCATCATCGATGAGGTCAACTAATTGACACCTCAAATGTTGATCCGGGTTCTTGTTAATTCGGTGCAGTACTAGGAATCCATTCAAATCGACCCAATACAATCGAAATACGAAGTGTTGTCGATAAGTTAAAATGTTTAGTTTACTTATGTTTAACACCTCATATCATTAATGACAAAATTTATCAGCAGTTCCAGTGTTACGTGAGCTTTTTAACAAAATAAACTCAGTTAATAGGGGTTAAGTACGTGAGTAACCCATTCTTGTTTTTTTGTGTTGTTAAAATTGAAATACTTCCATCTCTGTTTCTACAAGTTAGTCTTTTTTCAAAATACATAATTTGTTTGCGAACAAAGAGAAAAACAATCGTTTCTCAACACATTTATGAATCTGCCACTTACACATTCATTTAACTGGCTGCTTATTTAGAGCTCCTAATCATATTATATTTCGATTTTAAATTTTTCACCCTAGAAAATGCCATTGCAAACTTGCCAACATAAAAGACAACAGTCTTCATACACATTTCCAGTTCATGTCGATCACAATTTTTCTGTTTTGCAATTTACATAAAATGAAGCCAACCGTTTCTGCCTACATACCATTACCGATACGAAAGCTTTAAATAAGTTCCTGTTTTGTTCAAGATTTTTGCAAGATTCCTTTACAAAAAAAATTCTTTATCTAGTTCAATTAGCCACTCATTTATCGCTCTTACCACTTCCTCATCGTCTGAAAAATGGTTTCTGCGAAGAGTAGGTAGCCAAAATCAAACACATCAATAGTGAATAGAAGGGGTGGGTGGGCTAAGAAATTTAATTTTTTGTTAATTATTTCACAAAGTATGCATCATAGAAGGCAAAAACTTTGGAACCAAAACGTTCAAACAATTGTTAAATGGGAGTGGGGGGTGGCGGAGCGGAAAGGAAGCCAGTAAAATTTAATTTTTTAAAATTAGAAAGATAACATTTTGGAACAATCTAGAACAATCCTGGAATAAACAGGACAATAAGAACTACCTGGAAAGATTGTCTAAAGTGTTGGATTAAAAAAGGGGGTTTGAGGCTAGCAGCATCTATTTCTTCTTAATTATTTCACGAAATATGCACGAGAAAATGTGGAAACTTTGGAAAAATATAGAACAAACCTAGAACAACCTGAAACAACTCAAAATTTTAAATTTTAAAACAGGAGGTTCGTTTTTAAATTATTTCGTGAAGTACTCATGGTGGAAGACTAAAATTTTGGAACCATGAAGGAAAAACAACCTAGAACAACTCTCAAAAGTGATCGATTAAAATAAAAGGTCATAGGAGGCTGAAACGTTAGAATGACGTAGAACAAACCTACAACAATTTGACATAACTGTCAAAAGATATGATTTTCAAAAAAAACCCTGGAGGAGGTGGCTTACAAAATGGAATTATTTTACCAATAAATCCAGAACAATCTAGAAAAACAATCGAAATTTCAATTGGCAACGAAGGCAGAGTGGTGGTGGTCTAGAAATCTAGATCTAGGTTTGCTTCTCAATTATTTCATGAACTACACGTGGTATAAGGCTAAAATTTTGGAGACAATGTTCAAAATAATTATGACAATCTTGAACAACTATCAGAATTTAGGAAAAAGAAATGGGGGAACATCAGGGTAGGGAGATAGTGAGCTGTAATTTTTCTTAATTAATTAATTAATAACACGAACTGTTTATTCAACCAATCTGGAACAATTCCAAAAAAATCCTTTTTTCGTCATATCTTTTGACCAAGTCAAGTTTTGATTTTGAAATTTTGAAACAATGTTTGGAATAGTCGAGACAACCTAGAAGAACGTCTAACTATTCATGGTAGACGATTGAAACTCTCTTTTTAGATAAACAAAACTCAAAATAAAGAGAACAACCTCAAAAAGTTCAAGGAAAAATGGAGATTGATTCTAGTTTATTCATGTTTTGATTCGGAAATTTTGAAACAATTTCTTCAAAATTTAGTTTTTCTTCATTATTTCACGAAGCATGCATGTGAGGAGATTGAAATTTTGGGACAATATAGAATAACCTAGGACATCAAAATTTCGAATTTCAAAACAACGAGGAGAGCTAACTAGATGTCGTTTATCTCAATTACTTCATGGACTATAACATGGTACAAGGGTAAAGTTTTTGAACAATGTTCACAACAAATTAGAAGAATCTGGAACTTTAGAAAATTTCGAAAAACAAAAGGGATTGAAGGAGGGTCACTTAGGCAAGACCCAGAGGAATACTATTACTTGCTACCTTAACCTCGTGCATTTGGAACACACATCTGACGCAGGAGATATATTACCAAAGATAAGAGAGAAATCGCAGGATAGTGATCATACTGTTTCTTGTATCTTTATCATTTTTGACAAAAGTGCAACCAATGACAATTTAAGAAAAAATCATTTCTAAATATTTTTCGAGATGAGCCCAATTTTGATCGGAAAGTGTTGGACTAATGAATCAATTTTTACGAGAGATAAAACGTTGAATAGCCATAATATTGTTGTTAGAAAGTTTGGATGGGAATTATGATTAAACTATCTTAAAAATTTCTTTGATGATTTGTCATTAAACGGAGCTTCAGTTCACAACGCACGCAATGTAAGGGAATGGCTTAATATTAACTTACTAGAAGGATGGATTGGTCGTAATACTCAATTACTGTAGCAGCCACCAAGATCACCAGATCTTAACCCCATTGATTCATTTCTATGAGGTTTCAATAAGCATTATGTTTATGTCATGCAACCTGGAAATATAAACGATTTGAGGCATCTAAATTGCACTATTTATTATTATATTATTCATCAGTTTTTAAAGCAATGTTAAGAGGAAGCAATTCAAATCGAATTTGCATTTTAGATTAAAACAAAATGGCTCAGAATAGTTTTATAAGATAAAACCGAATAATTGGGAAGATTTTTATTCTATTTAGTTTCTTTCTCGACCTCGAAACGTCCATTCCTAACTAGATAAAATAACGCATCCTCTAGAGGAAGAAATGCGTCAACAGCACGTCAGTCAACCTTGTATATCTATTCCTTTCCATACTTTTTCTTCGTCTTCTTCATCTAATACGATTATTGTTAGCAGTATTCCTAAACCGCACCACGTTTTACATAACAACACGCTAGATCCGATCGCTACGCCCCCTAGTGCAGGCGCCTAGTGGTCTCCGTTGAAAGCGCAGTCTCTTCAATCTAACTTGCGTTTCGAAAATTTCCAACTTTGGTCAGTTACGAACGCGTTCGCGTAGCAAAAACACAACACAACCCCCAACGCACAGGCTGTTCCGTTAAAACAGAAACAAAAGAATAAACAACGCTCCGTTAAGAAAGAAGAAAATATATCCGCACGAAAATAAATATTAAAACGGAAGAGAGCACATCTTAAATGTTAAATGAACGATGAAGGAACTTTTTAAAAAGTTTTTCGCGTTCGAAATAACTTTTTAAAATAACTGTTTTTTTGTGTCTTTGTAATTTTTATGAGATTTCAAAGAAAGATGGTAATTTTTTTAGCTCTAAAGACTCTTACACTCTTCCCTCCAACAAAATGAGATGAGATAATGGTCAACATTCGACGTGAGTTTCAACGTCTTGGCAAATGTTTGTCGAAAGTATGTACTTAATAAAATATTAAATATGTATAGATTTTTTTTGCGTATTTTGGTACAAATCCGTTTTAATCGTTTAAAGTTTAATGTGGCTAACATTTAATGAGTTTGTAAATTTATTAATTTTATACAGGGTTAAAATAAGAAGGAATTTTCGAAGAAATTTTTTTATAAAAACAGCTTTTTTAAATATAATTTTTTTCTTTAAAATATAGTATATCTACCTCATGTATTTTTTGCAAAAATAAACTTCAATAACCGCCTCATTAAATCCTATAAAATTGACTCAGCTTACCTTACATTTTTCTTAGAATAATTTAAATTTTTCTTGATGTTTATCAAAGCAAAATTACAATTTAGAAATTCTATTTCCGTTTCGTCATTTCGCAAATCTGTTTATTCAACCAATCTGGAACAATTCCAAAAAAATCCTTTTTTCGTCATATCTTTTGACCAAGTCAAGTTTTGATTTTGAAATTTTGAAACAATGTTTGGAATAGTCGAGACAACCTAGAAGAACGTCTAACTATGGTAGACGATTGAAACTCTCTTTTTAGATAAACAAAACTCAAAATAAAGAGAACAACCTCAAAAAGTTCAAGGAAGAATGGAGATTGATTCTAGTTTATTCATGTTTTGATTCGGAAATTTTGAAACAGTTTCTTCAAAATTTAGTTTTTCTTCATTATTTCACGAAGCATGCATGTGAGGAGATTGAAATTTTGGGACAATATAGAATAACCTAGAACATCAAAATTTCGAATTTCAAAACAACGAGGAGAGCTAACTAGATGTCGTTTATCTCAATTACTTCATGGACTATAACATGGTACAAGGGTAAAGTTTTTGAACAATGTTCACAAAAAATTAGAAGAATCTGGAACTTTAGAAAATTTCGAAAAACAAAAGGGATTGAAGGAGGGTCACTTAGGCAAGACCCAGAGGAATACTATTACTTGCTACCTTAACCTCGTGCATTTGGAACACACATCTGACGCAGGAGATATATTACCAAAGGTAAGAGAGAAATCGCAGGATAGTGATCATACTGTTTCTTGTATCTTTATCATTTTTGACAAAAGTGCAACCAATGACAATTTAAGAAAAAATCATTTCTAAATATTTTTCGAGATGAGCCCAATTTTGATCGGAAAGTGTTGGACTAATGAATCAATTTTTACGAGAGATAAAACGTTGAATAGCCATAATATTGTTGTTAGAAAGTTTGGATGGGAATTATGATTAAACTATCTTAAAAATTTCTTTGATGATTTGTCATTAAACGGAGCTTCAGTTCACAACGCACGCAATGTAAGGGAATGGCTTAATATTAACTTACTAGAAGGATGGATTGGTCGTAATACTCAATTACTGTAGCAGCCACCAAGATCACCCGATCTTAACCCCATTGATTCATTTCTATGAGGTTTCAATAAGCATTATGTTTATGTCATGCAACCTGGAAATATAAACGATTTGAGGCATCTAAATTGCACTATTTATTACTATATTATTCATCAGTTTTTAAAGCAATGTTAAGAGAAAGCAATTCAAATCGAATTTGCATTTTAGATTAAAACAAAATGGCTCAGAATAGTTTTATAAGATAAAACCGAATAATTGGAAAGATTTTTATTCTATTTAGTTTCTTTCTCGACCTCGAAACGTCCATTCCTAACTAGATAAAATAACGCATCCTCTAGAGGAAGAAATGCGTCAACAGCACGTCAGTCAACCTTGTATATCTATTCCTTTCCATACTTTTTCTTCGTCTTCTTCATCTAATACGATTATTGTTAGCAGTATTCCTAAACCGCACCACGTTTTACATAACAACACGCTAGATCCGATCGCTACGCCCCCTAGTGCAGGCGCCTAGTGGTCTCCGTTGAAAGCGCAGTCTCTTCAATCTAACTTGCGTTTCGAAAATTTCCAACTTTGGTCAGTTACGAACGCGTTCGCGTAGCAAAAACACAACACAACCCCCAACGCACAGGCTGTTCCGTTAAAACAGAAACAAAAGAATAAACAACGCTCCGTTAAGAAAGAAGAAAATATATCCGCACGAAAATAAATATTAAAACGGAAGAGAGCACATCTTAAATGTTAAATGAACGATGAAGGAACTTTTAAAAAGTTTTTCGCGTTCGAAATAACTTTTTAAAATAACTGTTTTTTTGTGTCTTTGTAATTTTTATGAGATTTCAAAGAAAGATGGTAATTTTTTTAGCTCTAAAGACTCTTACACTCTTCCCTCCGACAAAATGAGATGAGATAATGGTCAACATTCGACGTGAGTTTCAACGTCTTGGCAAATGTTTGTCGAAAGTATGTACTTAATAAAATATTAAATATGTATAGATTTTTTTTGCGTATTTTGGTACAAATCCGTTTTAATCGTTTAAAGTTTAATGTGGCTAACATTTAATGAGTTTGTAAATTTATTAATTTTATACAGGGTTAAAATAAGAAGGAATTTTCGAAGAAATTTTTTTATAAAAACAGCTTTTTAAATATAATTTTTTTCTTTAGAATATAGTATATCTACCTCATGTATTTTTTGCAAAAATAAACTTCAATAACCGCCTCATTAAATCCTATAAAATTGACTCAGCTTACCTTACATTTTTCTTAGAATAATTTAAATTTTTCTTGATGTTTATCAAAGCAAAATTACAATTTAGAAATTCTATTTCCGTTTCGTCATTTCGCAAATAAGAAAACGATTTGCATTAAAAAAAAATCAATTTCCTCCGTTGGAATTAAGTCACATTTCGTTTCATCTTTAATCAAAATAATATTGCCGTAATTTTAATCTTAACAATTAAGAGAGACCCTTTTATGTTTCGTACATTTCCGGATGATGCTACGAAAGGAAAATGTAATATTTTGTGTGTGTGTGTGTATGTTTCGGAATTGTTGACTCAATCGATAGACGTTGGTACCGGTTGAAGTTTGTTCCGTTAGTAAATGCGGGTTGGATTACGTTACAGAGCGTAACGCTGTTGACAATATCGATAATTTAATAGCTTATGTGTGTCCTCCGCGTTTCTTTGTACTTATCCTTTTGCTTGTACTGAAGTTAAACGTAAATCCAATTAGTTTAAGCGGTTGCAAAATCGAATATTGAATCGTTGGTTTGACGATTAAAATAACCAAAATGTTCTATTATTTTTTGTATTACTTCTTGTTGTAATTTCGAGCTTTATTTTGACTGAAACCGTATAGTATTATCTGAACCATCAGGACCATTATTGTTTGCTAACCTTTTCAGAAACGGCAAATATATTTCACCTGTTAAGATTCTTCCAAAGGAGAAACGTCTTATGATTCTATTGTCAACTATTCCATGCCATACGTTTAATTTTTGTGGGGGTTTGTGTCTCAACCATCCAATATCTACAATGTTGACGGTTCACTGTACTATTGAGACAAAATCTAGCCTCAATTGAAAAGAGAATTTGTCCGTGCAAACGTCGATTTGCTTGGTATAAATTCATCATTATCTCACAAAACTACAGTCTCTGATCGCGGTGAT
Source organism: Holotrichia oblita (assembly GCA_023690525.1). Classification (NCBI taxonomy): domain Eukaryota; kingdom Metazoa; phylum Arthropoda; class Insecta; order Coleoptera; family Scarabaeidae; genus Holotrichia; species Holotrichia oblita. The sequence continues at coordinate 137,160,338 of CM043019.1, read as the reverse complement.
CTTCGCTTAAGTTTTGTAAGAGTTGAATTTTATAAGGACGATGTCTTTCCTTCTTCGTGACATGTAACACTGTCGTCTGATTTACCTCTTTTTCTAACGCAACTAATCGAGACGTATTATGAGGATTATTTTCAATACTACAAACAAAATGTTGATTTTCTAATTATCATTAAGCTTTTGACGACCTGTCACATCACCAGTTTCACTAAATTTAGACTCAATTTTACTAACTGTATGTAGTGTCATGTTATGTCATTTCGATCATTTCCAACAAAAGTCATATATTAAACACTGTAAATTTGGGATGAATTGAATTGTCAAAATTACACGTACACGCATATGCTACAGCTATTTAGGAAAACTTTAAAAAAAGATGTCAAGAAAAACAAGAGGACAAAAAGATATTTTTTTTAAGTTGATTAGGATAAATAGAAAAGTCAGGTGAAGGAGAAAAGTTCTTTTTAAAAGAAGAAAAGACGTAATAAAATAGAAGGTCAAAAGTTTGAAAAGAAGATTGAAATTTAAAGAGAAGGTGAAGGAGAAACGTTTTGAGAATTGAAAGAAAAAAGATTTGTACTGATTTTGGAAAAAATGACGATGATGATTGAAAAGTGAGAATAGAAAAAAGAAAAGAGTAGACGAAGAAGAAAAGATTCAAAGGAAGGAAAAGGAAAAGAAGTAGAAGCAGGAAGAAGGTGTTTTGAGAATAAAAATATTTACATTGAGGGTGGGTTTCAAAATTATTGTAAAGTGTTTAATACATGTTTTCCTCTTTATTTTATTGGATTTTTATATTGAGCACTGCAGTAGATTGTCTAATAGTGCGATCTGAATATTTGACTTGGTGATTTCTAGTCTTATTTCTGCATCCAATAAGAATTAAAATTTCAATCCTTTGTGTGATAGTTAAGTGCGCCATGGTGCATTATTTAAACGATTGAAGTACTTAGAAAGACAATACCAAAAAGTTGGTAAGTTTAAAAACTTACAAACAACTTTGTTTGTTGCTTGAAAAACTAGGTTCCCTTTATTGCTAATAAAATTTACGTTTTTTTTTAACATTCAATTGACACAATTAATAAGATAGAAGAAGAAGATATTTTTTCTTTGTCTATGACGTCTTTGCCTAGATGATTGACTCGGGTATCCGTAATAGGAGTGCAGTTTGTTACACATTGGGTTTTACTTTTATTTTAGATACACAATAGACTCTTCAATCAACTAATATTTTATTAAGTAAAAAACGTCTAACAAAATATTTTCGTTTCTGACACTCTACATCAACTGTTTTTTTTTAATATATATCTTCTTAAATAATTATAGCAGAATCGCACAATCTGCAGTCGCTATTCTGTTTGAGACCTCTCCTAGTTGTGACGGCCTTCATTGCTAATAGACTAGCTTCTTCGTTTGCCTCTGATTCTAGTATGTCCTGGTATCCAGCATAATTCAACTCTGATTTCTTTGCCTAGGTTGTTTAGTCCGCTAAGGCACTCCCGGACTAATTTCGAGCTGACAATGTTAGAATTCGGTGGTCGGAGTAGGTGGAAAATTCCTCCACCCATTCTTTCCTAATCATTTCATCGTTCGATAGACTTAGAAATGGGGGAAGCCCGGTTTGAAAATATAATCGGAAATAATATTTATTTCGGTAAATGATTTTAAATTATATCATTGTTATTATTACGTAATCCGAGAATGAAACTTATTAAAGACAAGATGGTTTTGTTTATTTAAAATTTTCCACTTGTTGAAGCAAATCTACAGTTACAATTATTTACAAAACGAAGCTTGAATACAAAATAATGAAGAAAATATTACGAGATAATTCAAATTTAATCCGGAACGCAAACAAAATCCTCCGACCACATCATATTAGGCGAAGCAAAAAGGACGCCGTTAGCGAGCTTTTATCAAATTTACTCCCGATATAATTCATTTAATGGTTAATTTCATCAGCCGGGAGTTGGCTCAGACGCATATTAGTACATTCCCTTTTCATATATCAAACGGACGGTATACAAGCCGTCTCCCGGCCTTGTCGTCTGAACGATCCGGATCCTAATTCCCGAAATGAATGGGCGCCACTCTAGATTACCGGCGGCGGACAGCTACTAGAGAGACAGCGTGCCCTAAATTAAACACTATCCGTCGCTGGCGTTGGTAACATCAACATTATTATGTATTTCCTGATGTGTTCCGTTCCGCGTTTCCGGCTCTGGCGTATTTAATACGTTTCAATGTCTGCAACAACAAACAACTGCACGACTATTACTACATATTACGAAGATAGATACGTATGTATGTGCGGTTAACACACCGGGATCATCTGCGGTTCATTATGCAAATAATGTTGCCTCTACGAACCGTAAATGGGTTCCTCTTTTTTTATATTCTGCCGTTAATTATCTGCAGTGTGGAATAGGTGAAATGCTCCGTTTATTTATTCTAGTTTTTACTGTGCGCCAAAAATAATATTATTCTGTTTTTGAATACATTCTCCCACCTTATATGTATTTGAATCGGTGAGATCAGACACATCATAAGTCAGGTATTGGTAAATGTCCAGTAGATGTACATGTCAGAGTTAACAGTTTTAGTTTGTTTGTAGGTAACTGAAGTAGGATTTTACCCACATGTTCAAACATCTTAGTAAAAGTTACATTAAGGCAATTATGATACAATAAAAACATAGACTTAAGTTGTTTCTGCTCCCAGTGTAGGACTTCAATAACTACTACAACTAAGAAAGCTCATTTTCCACTTCTTCCTCTTGTTCAACGGTTGGCCATTGCAGTATACGCTGATAAAATTCTTTATATTCATGTGCAACGTACATACGTGTAAAGCTGTGCAATGTCGGTAAGCTTTTTCTTTTGAAGAGGCACTTTTAATAGAGCATACGCTTTTTCAGTTCGTAAACTGACTTGGTGAAGAGTTCGAGGTTTGAGGAGATTGAAAAAGTGCATAGAAAGTCCATCAATGAATTTATGCGTTACGACAGTCCCTTTATTGCAAAAATTATACTCAAAAGCCATCAATTCTGTTGTTGAAAAGGTTCTTTTCATGGAATTTGGTACAACATTTCCATATGATTCTATGGAGAGACAAGACCTTTTGTAAAATCAAGTCCACCATAAAGAGAAATCTAAAACGTCTTCAGAGATCTGAATGTCTCAACATCGAACTTGGACTTGCATACTTCCTTAGTTTCCTTTTAATGGTGCGGTCATTAGGAAGAAAAGAATGCCCTCTGATGGGAAAATAGTGTACCGGGTGTCCGGATAAGGGTACGGAGCGGCTGTATCTCGACAATGGTAGTCAGCAGAAGTTCTGGAAAAAAATTCTTATACATAAAGTGGGTAAGAAAAATTGCTGGAAATTATTTTTAAGTGTGTAAATCGACCGCTAGAGGGCGTAACTGCTGCGAAGAAACATAAAATCTACGCTATCTCGGAAAGTCAGGTAATCACCTATAACTTTGAAAACATCATTTTATAGCTTGGGTAGTACTGCATCATTTTGTCTTGTGAAATTTTTTTCTATCAGCCATAATAAAGGAGGGGGAAACCGATGAATTTATTAATCTTTATATTGTAATATCTCTTGAACCATTCACCCGATTTGAATATTTTTGATTTCGTTAAAAAGAGCATTTTGTGGACTCTTAAATCAATTTTTTCTTAAATTTTTCTATTTAAACCAAATAAACTAGAGGACGTTATCTGCAACGTTCTTACATTTTTGTGATTTTTGGAATAAAGTTAAATGGAACGATACTATGTTCCTGACAGATTCTTGGCCACAATATAATTATCCGAATTTTAGTGAAAACCGCATCGCGATATGTCCATTTGTTCTCGATTTATAGGAGAAAATGTTAAAAATTAGAATACCTCAATCGTATCAAGTTACCTTAGTAAGAAAAACAAATCAGGTAGCCATGGTTACCCGTAAATTGAAACGTTTACGAGTTTGACAGCTGCCAAAAGTTATTTCTGATAGTTTCTGTGACTTATAGTTATTTTGTAATCGATCTTTTTTTCTGTAAAAAAATATGCCGTTTACTAACGCAGAAGCATATGATATGCTACGTATTTATTTTCAATGTTTCGAAAATGCTGTAATTGCGTCGCGACAATATGCAATGCAATTTCCAGAAAGAAGACATTTTTCTCGAGAAGTGTTTTCAAGATTGGCTACTCGTTTACGAGAGACTGGCAGCGTGCAGCCCATTAGAGCACCAATAAGAAGGCGTGGAACATGTAACGAGGCAAATATTATTAACGTTTTAGCCTACGTGAAAAACGACCCATTCTTAAGCATAAGAAAAATTGCCAACGACCTAGGAGTCCCAAAAACAAGTGTCCAAGAGATTCTTCAACGCAATAATATGCATCCTTACCACATTGTCCTACATCAGGCATTAAGAGACAGTGATTATGATAGAAGACTGAACCATTGTCACTGGATGTTAAATATGATTCGGGAAAATCCAAATTTTTTGTCGCAAGTATTATGGACGGATGAAGCGTCTTTTTGTAGCTCAGGGGTGTAAATTTGCATAATATGCATTATTGGTCGGAGCAAAACCCACATTGGATGCGGCAAGTAGCATATCAAAATCACTGGAGTTTGAACGTATGGTGCGGGATCGTGGAAGGAAAAATTATAGGCCCATATTTTTTTGATCAATCCCTTAATGGAGAAAGGTTTTTAGAATTTTTAAACGTTTCTCTTCCACCACTTTTAGAGGACATCACGCTGGAAACAAGAAGAAACATGTGGTTCCAGCTCGATGGTTGTCCGGCGCATTACAACCGAAACGTACGTCAGCATTTAGAGGAGCAATATGCAAATCAGGTTATTGGAAGAGGAAGTCTATTTCCGTGGCCAGCGCGTTCGCCGGATTTAACTTGTTTAGATTTCTATCTGTGGGGTAGACTTAAAGACTTGGTGTTTCAAGAACAACCGACAACCCGAGGAAACATGATGGAAAGAATACAAAATGCCATTAGAAGCTTGTCTAGGGCTGAAATTGAAGCGGCAGTTTTTTCTACCGAAAATAGATTACGTAAATGCATCGAGAAAGATGGACAACATTTTGAACATTTTTAATGTAAAATAACATTTCTAACGTATTTTTGGATGAACTTTAATTATAATTGTTTTGTGTTTATTTTGTTTTACAATTAAATTATGTTCTGCTGGCCTGTGGCTTTGAGATTTGTTTTTCTTGCAAAGGTAACTTGATACAACGCAATTACAGCCTTTTCGGCACATTACAAAGTTTTGGCAGCTGTCAAACTTGTAATCCTTTCAATTTACGGGTAACCATGGCTACCTGATTTGTTTTTCTTACTAAGGTAACTTGATACGATTGAGGTATTCTAATTTTTAACATTTTCTCCTATAAATCGAGAACGCATGGACATATCGCGATGCGGTTTTCACTAAAATTCGGATAATTATATTGTGGCCAAGAATCTGTCAGGAACATAGTATCGTTCCATTTAACTTTATTCCAAAAATCACAAAAATGTAAGAACGTTGCAGATAACGTCCTCTAGTTTATTTGGTTTAAATAGAAAAATTTAAGAAAAAAATTGATTTAAGAGTCCACAAAATGCTCTTTTTAACGAAATCAAAAATATTCAAATCGGGTGAATGGTTCAAGAGATATTACAATATAAAGATTAATAAATTCATCGGTTTCCCCCTCCTTTATTATGGCTGATAGAAAAAAATTTCACAAGACAAAATGATGCAGTACTACCCAAGCTATAAAATGATGTTTTCAAAGTTATAGGTGATTACCTGACTTTCCGAGATAGCGTAGATTTTATGTTTCTTCGCAGCAGTTACGCCCTCTAGCGGTCGATTTACACACTTAAAAATAATTTCCAGCAATTTTTCTTACCCACTTTATGTATAAGAATTTTTTTCCAGAACTTCTGCTGACTACCATTGTCGAGATACAGCCGCTCCGTACCCTTATCCGGACACCCTGTACAATTTTATCAAATCAACCGATATCTACATGTTGTTTTTGTTTTGTCCAGGACAACCATCAGATAAAAAGTATAATTTACGAACATTGACACTGACAGAAGTGTCAATATACTTTTTTAGCTTTGAGCACTCCTCATTCGCTCCCTTTTTCTCTTCACCTTCATGGTATAGGTATAATTTAGTATTTGCTGTTTTTAAATCGTGTATGCCAAACAATACAAAGATAGCTGTCTTAAATAAAAGACATCCTGGACAGGAATGTGAGGCATAGACATGTTTTGCATAAAGTCAAAATATCTGCTGCATCTTTGAATAAAGTTTCTTTGCGCGTCTCTATTTCTTCAGCAACTGCTGTATGTTTGACGGCTTCTCCTAGAGAGGGACTTTTAATTTTTATTAACAACTCTTCACACTTGATACAAGTGTCCACCTGAGGACGCCCAATTTCTTTAAAATATTTTAAGTAAAATTCATATTTGACTGGTATTTCCTTTTGCGGAAAGGCTTCAATATGAGTGTGAATTTTTTGACATCTATCACCTGATACAGCATTACCTTAAAGATCAAACACCTTATAATAAAAATAAATATTACTGTTACCTTTTGGATTTTATCCTCTCTTATCACATGGGATTTGTCCTCTTAACAAAAGATCGCACAAACGTCGAATTCGTAATACCATGTAAAGATATAAATCCTACTTCGCATACTCTGACTTTAACTGAATACCTCAAAACCACAAAACTTGAATCTACACCTTCTGCTCTTTCGATCGTATTTTCTGGGTCTACGTGTTTTTAATTGGCTTGTTTCAATAAGCTGTTGCAAGAAAATGTCTTGCTCATTTTAGTGTTGAAGCCGCGAAAACGTACTAATACGTTTTATCTATCTTCAAGCCCAAAACTTATCGAAATACTTCATCAGACATTTACAGACGGAACCAGTTTTACGTGATCGTATATCCTTTCCTTTCCAGTTCGTGTGTTGAATTCCTTTAACTTTAGACTGTCGAATTACGTTTCGTCCGTGCTTTTCAGGATTTTGTTTTCATTTTTTGACATTGGTTTTTGCCACTATGTCTGCACTATTACTATCACTTAGTATAAAATCCATAAAATTGTTCACTAAGTTTTTACAAAAACTGTTACAAAAGCTGTTTACATAAACAGGCAACAAGATGAATGACAGAGCTTATGTCGTTTCTACACTCAGTATGTAGCCTTATAGCTAAAGTATGATATTCTGACGTTAACTCATTCCCCTTAAAATATTGACTTACGATGTTTCTGATCTCACCGATTGAAGTTGTATTAAATATTCGATACAATTTCCGTGCACAACAGTACAGAATTCGATTTAAAAACATAGTAGGCGTATTTACCAATCGCAACAAATATCCGCTTTGCAATCCCCCAAACCGAAAAAATAAATTAATCAGAAAAGAACCGTGTAGATCCGCGGTACCAATCGTATAATAAAACCGACTGATTGATGATGTAGAAATCAGATCGCGACTGACTGATTGATTGATTACATTCTGTTTAATTAAGCCGAAAAATCAGGGCCCCTTTCCTAATTCCAATTTGACGTGAATTTTAAGATACTTCATCGCTACGCCCGTCTCCACGCTATCGACTAATAATGGAGAGATACGAGTAGAAAGAGGGAAGCAATTAGAGCTCGCGCATTCTTCTATTATTATCCGTTCAGATTGAAGGATAGACTTAAGAATAATTGTAACATTCTCGGGGGAGGTAGTTTTTCATCTTTTCACTGCGTTGAAGTGCCGTGATTAATACTCCATTATTCTCAAAACTATTTGAGAATAATGACCACCATTGTATGATGATGATGTTTTCATTTTTTTGTCGTCGAATTAATTCGTTCTAAATCGCTCAGAAGAGATTATTCGCTGAGGTTTACGATAGATATTCCATTTAATTCGGAAGTTAATCGCTGAGAAACGCATAAGGTAGGCGGGATCGTTCTCCGAACGACCGAAAGGTGATTGTTATGTTGTACCTGGCGCGTACGTGAAATTTTGTTGTTTACTAGCCACGTCACACCCTCATCACCGGTAATTGCTTTATTGCACGCATCCAACGGCTTGAGGGGCCGTAGGAATTACCGACAACAACGTGTTGCTGTTAATAACGATCCCGTTAGGTTAAAAGCGAAAGGTGAAACGTTCTGAGAAGACCGTTGTTGGTACTATTACATGCTATGACGTGAAATAGATGCGCGAAAGCTTTGCGGTTTAACGGTCATTTTCGGAGCGAAACGGGTTATTATTAACTAAAATCTGTTACGCTTCCGTTTCTATGTTTTGTTATGTTGTGGCTCTCGCAGAATTAAGGCTATTTGAAATCTGTGATAATCCTGAATCATAAATGAATCAAGTTTTAATTGAGAATTCTATTGAAGGATATATTTTCTATTAAATGCAAAACGTCACATTTGACAATTAATGTCAAGTTGACATTTCGCAAAATTTGACATTTAATGTCAAGTTGACGTTTCGTAAGAGTGAAAATTACTATATAGGTAGTACATTAAACTTCTAACATAATCAATCCAAACTTCATATTTATTAATGGTATTTTAACATAGTAGATGTCCCGAAACTTACACTACCACTAAGCGAACAATACACATCCGATCCTAACCATTAACATTAACAAAATTAATGATACCCATTCGAGAGACCGCGCAATTTAATGGCACCGGCTTAAGATTTCCGAAATATCGATCGCCTCCGGTTTCACACTATACCCCAAAAACCAAGATGTATACGTATTTGAAACGTGTCCAGACACCCCGGCCATATATCAAGGAAAATCCGACAAACCTCTCCGACAACGAAAATGATTACGTTGGGATTTATGTATACATATATAGTTGAGGGGGCTATCCAGAGGGTACTATAGCGGTGGCAAATTACCAGTTGAATTTATTAAAAATAGCACGTTAATGTAGTACCTACGTAATTTGTATCCGCTATAGTTGCCTGGTACTTACCGGGTAAGTATACATATTTTATCTTTGATACGTGTATGTAAATTTTTAGACGTTAAACGCAATTTGTTTGTATTATAGTCGAATATATTAGATCAAGGTTGAATTAGTTCAGAATTCTATTCAAGGATATATTTTCTACGAAATATATTTTCTATTAAATGCGAAAAGGAAACGTCAAATTTGACAATTAATGTCAACTTGACGTTTCGCAAAATTTTTTATAATTTATATTCATTAAATAGGATATTAACTAGAATTATTTCCGCTTATTCATCGTAATCCGATTATATCACGATCGGGTCCATCCCGATCCCATATAAACACAGTCATTGTATGCTCTGGATAGACGGAAAAGATTTCATTAACGGTTCTATATAGTATGTACTACGATAGCATTATAGAACGTATTAGCATGAAACGACGTTGTTTGCGGAATTTATTTTATTTTATACGGACGACGGACTTATCTAAATCGCACCCTCGGTTCTATATTACAAGGCGTAAGCGGTAACCCAGATCGATACCCCGTAAATAAATAAAAGGACATTATAACACTAACCGCAGCAGTAATGGTATCGGGTGTTAAAGGGCTTGATGACGTTCACTTTAACTCGCTAATGCCGCAATTTTCGTTATTGGGAGGATACTGCTGAATATTCTATTCGCGAGGGGTGCAAATATGGAGAAATATGGTGCTTTAACAGGTGTACAATCATCATTTTAAAATTTGAATCTTCATTCAAACGACAACGCCTTTAATTTCTCAATGAAATCGTCCGTCCGATTTAAATCCGTATTTAATAATCGCGCCCATATCTACGGCTGTAATCGAAGGGGAATTAAATGAAAATAACGGTTATTATATGAAATAAATTTAAATTAAATGTAGCGAGATGTAAAGCGGATTCTAAACCTTCATTCCTCAATCCTTACTATAAGCTTTGAGTTCAACTTATCTAAGGTCGTTCGTTCTAGTTTAATGACCCATTCGTGTCACATTGTTAAATTTAAAGCTCGAATGCCGTATTAAAAGCTGTTTATTTTTGCTTTATGTTTTTAATGTCCATCCTAACCCTTATTTAGGTATAATTTAAGCTATATTTGGTGAAAATCTTAGTAACTGTAAGTAAAATTAGAAGCCTTAAATGTAATTCAATATTTTCAGATTGGCAACACTGATGATGATCATTTTTTTAATTAAAAGTTTAAGGCACTGTATTGTCACTAAGTTTAATAATTTGACAGCAAAGTGTTAGGTTATGTTAGGATTAATTTTCGTTTACTATTCAGTCAATTAACTGTTCATTATCAAAAAATAATTAGATTGTTCTGCCATTGTTTACACAGTTTAACAAACTGTACCAACCTTCGAACCACAGTTAATCATTTGTAATGAAAAGCGACTCATCCAAAATTTTTGGTTGGGAACACTGTGTAATTCACAGCCGTTTTGGCTGAGTATCTATTCAGTGTAGCTAACTGTAGAATTGGTCGCATTGTCCAATCTGAAATATTGCATTCGTCTCCGACGAATTATTTTGCCAACCTTTAACATTGAAATTGCTCATCTAGTATTGCAAACTGTATAAAGATTCAAACGATAGCTAAGCATTTAATCTGCTTTATTCTGCTTTTTTTCACTAATTTGAATTATTTTGTTTGTTTAAATAAATTTACCTAAAATTACCAAAAAAAAAAAGAAAAAATTGGTAACGGATCTTTTTTTTTTCATTTGGCACAACTCTGAATTGAATTAATTTAGATACAGCAGCGTTTAATTCTATTTCGTACAACGAAATTACGTTTCACGGAAATCGCTTCGTATTCGGTCACCCCCGAATAAGAAAGGAAAGTCGATTTGCATGAATTTTCCACGGCTAAGCTTTCCGAACGAAGAACGGCTAATTTGTGGGTCTCCCTTCTATAGTTTCATTCGCTACCGTTTCGATACACCTACATAAAAGAATCGGTTCAAATCGAATAACACAAACTAATTTACTGGAAATCGACGGTGTAGACAAAAATTCCTATTTAAGATATTTCGGAATAAAAGCTAAACCAACTGACGCCGATAAATATCGACGCGAGAGATCTACTTAGCTCGGAGCTTTGCTCGAGATTATACCTGAGGGAATCGCATCGAGAGATGCATCCGCAGATTTCGAATTCATCGTATTCGATTACTGAATCCGTCATTTCCCCGGAGACTTAAGGTGGTAGTACCGTCGTGCATCGAGATGACGCCTCTATCTTTGTATTTTTCGCTATTCAGCTTTCGCGAAGCTTAATTTGTTGGAAATGCACGCTACTGGCTGCTGCTGCGATTTGAAGTCGAATCCTATAGCGTAATTGCTTTCAATAGTGGCGGTAATTACGCGAGAATGCTCGACTGAAATCACTTTAAGCTTTTGTTCTTAAGTGATGAAAATGTTTTATACATACTTTAAATTTTATTGCAAAAATTGGTGTATAATTCTTCCAGTCTTTAATTGAAAGCATAACAGTAGAGAAGATAGAATCGGCTAGTATTATTAAGCGACAAGAATATAACGCTTTCAGAAACTAAAAGGACTGATTCATAGAAAATTAACGACCCACAAATACGTATATATATATATATACAGTAACTAACATAGCAAGAATATAATAGTTAGGTTAGTTCGTGAAGTAAAGTAGCCTCAATTAGTTGCTGGCATTGAAAGCATGTCCCTCGTTCGAGGTTAATTTCGTATGTAATTTATGTTTTATAACTCCTATAACTCTACAGAATAAGCTCTAAACGGTCAATTTTAGAAGTTAGTCGAGTGACCCTTGCAATTAAAATAGTATCAATTCCCGATTAGAATAGAGCTTCCTAACATTAAACTTAATCTATTCTCCATTCTTTACAAAACAGTTGAAATTCTCTTATTTCTTCTTCAACTCGCGTGTTCGCCAAGCATTCGAATCGATCTCGAGCAGTTAAAAAGCGATTAAATTTAAACACACGCCTTCCGAAGCATCCGTTTAAGCGAGTAACCCCTCGGGGACGAGAAGTGTAAGTCGGAAATTTCCCGGCAGGAATTTCTCAGTTTCGCCCGCTTCCGACACTATTCTCCTTGTTGGTTTTCTTTTTCTTTTCTCTTTTAGTTTAGTGTAAAACGTACAACATTCGGCACGTATTTGATGCAGAGAACAAAGAAGCTCCTCTCGACGAAAGTCGAACTGCAGCGTTTCAGTAACCGACTATAAAATACGTTCTGATTTACTGCATTACCCGTCACTTCCTTCATGCTGAAATGGAGGTATTTTTGTAAGTGTATATGCTTAGCTAATCTATCGTAAAACTTAATGTCTTATTTTTGTGACTAGATTCCTGTAAATAATTTGCGAAACGCTTTACGATTCTGCCCTTTTTATTATTTTCTGATCTAAATATTTTTATAGATTTTGTTTGTTCTGCTGAATAGTATATCATCAATATAAAAATGAATCAATAACCCTGTATGTGTTGCGGATAGATCTTGGTAGAGGAGGCAATAGCGTAGTATAGGCCCGAAGTCCCGGAGTCCATGAAGATTTCCTCCCGACAAAAAAAATTCGCCACACATACATATGCTGACCTAACCTCACTTCTTCGTTTCGTTTAGCTTTCCTCTTCAATTACCCCTTCTGAAAGGTATTAAACTTAACTTCGATTTGGTTATAACCAAATGACAGATGAACATTTTCCTTTATTTAGAAGACAGTAATCGAGTAATGGTAACTTTTGATCAAAGGCTCACGTGGAATACGCCGATCCAAAAAATAACCAACAAAGCTACTATTGCCTTGGGCAGGTGCAGGAGGTTATGTGGAAAAAACTGGGGCCTTATCCCCGAAATGACTCTGTGGCTATATACCAGGGTAATCGACCCCACAGCCGCAATGGAAGTCATCCTAAACCTGTCACCGCTACAAATCTTTATACAAGGAAGCGCTAGATCTGCAGCTTACAGACTCATGCACAGTCAGACACCGATAAGTAAATCGCACGGTGCAGAACAACAAAAACTACTGGATGAACTCAAGGCGGGGCCCCTAACGGGGACGCCAAGTGACGCCACGGTTCAGAAATTTAACCTAGATAAAAAATATCAGGTTATAATACCAGATAAGAAGGACTGGGAATACGGCCCATAGAGCGGACTCAAGCTGGTATACCGACAGCTCTAGAACGGACCACGGCGTAGGAGCTGGCATTTATAGAAAGAAGCCGTTCAAGGCCCTTTCATTGAGCTTCAGCAAGGACTCCACAATTTTCCATGCTGAGGTTGCTGCGATTCACCACTGTGTCAGAGAAGTAGACAGTTGGGCCGAACCAGGAAAAAGCGTCGCTATTTACTCTGACAGCCAAGCAGCACTTAAAGCGATTAGTTCCGCAAGTGCTGACTCAAAGCTGGTTTGGAACTGCGTGAGAGCCCTAAATGAGGTGGGCACCCTAAGGAAAATAACCTTGGCCTGGGTCCCCAGCCGCACGGGAGTGAAGGGAAACGAGGCGGCCGATGAGCTGGCCAGACGAGGTTTGTCAAGGCCTCTCATAGGAGCGGCCCCTTCCTTCGGCATTACCAAATCACAAATTAAGAGGTCCATCTACGAATGGCCACAAAACAAGTCCAAGGAATGGTGGGAAAGATCGCCAGGACAAAGACAGGCTAAGGGAACAGAGCCCTAAGTTTACTGAAGACCTACTGAGCAAAGTCAGGAAGACTGTCAAAATGATAGTAAGTCTGATGACCGGTCATTTCAGACTGAATAGGCATATGTTTAACATAGGCCTGGCAGAAAATGCTCCTTGCAGATTCTGTCAAGAGGAAGAAGAAACCCCAGTTCATGTTTTGTGCCACTGTGACGGCCTAGCGAGGACGAGGTTTCTAGTAATGGGGATAGAGAACCCCACAACCAACGGCTACACAAAAGAGCCGCTCTCAAAAATGATAAGTCTGATTAAGAAGGCGAAACTAGAGAGCGTTCTCTAAGGTAAAGGGGATCACAATAGACCTGTAAAGGTCGCGGTGAAACAGGCCCGCATGCCACCCCACTTCTAACCTAACCTAACCTAATGATAACTAAAATAGTATTAACGCTTGATACTCCAAATAATCTTGATTAACCAACTCAAGACTAAAGGGCGTGTTACCGACGAAGAGGCCAAAGATCTCAAAACATATAATTCTATTTCACCTAAGTATTATAGCCCAGTCAAAGTCCATAAAGAGGGTAATCCTCTTAGATCTATCATATCTTGTACTAATGGCCAAACTCAAAGTCTTGGAAAATATATCACCAAAATAATTGACAAGGCTTTTGCTGACCATATCATCATCCATCATCAACTTTCAATTGCCACCTGGCTTTGTATTGGCTTCTTTCGATGTTGTCTCGTTATTCACTAACATACCTCCAGACCTTGTGATTGACATAATGACTTTTCTCTTTTGCTCTACTTATTTCTGCTACGACAAAACTTATTTTGTTTCGTTTTTAAATCTCTACACGGGTCTTTTTTTTTTGGATGTTATTGAATATTGTTTTTAATATTTTTATTCTGGCAAAACCTCGACATAACGTCTTTGCTTTTAAATATGGTTTTAAAATTTAGACAGCTGTGTTTTAATAATTTTATAATGTATTTATTCATCAAAGTTACAACGTCGATTAATGTTAATTATTTAGTATAAAAGTTCAATTGTGTAAGTAGTCTCAATTATTATTCTATTTTGTATTTTTTCTTTTTATGTTCTATTGTTATAACAGTTGTCCTGAAAAAGTTCGCATTCCCGAACGAATAAAGAACTGGGCCTTATTCATCTTGCCTAAGATTATTTGGAGTATGAAGCGTTAATACTATTTTATTTTCCATTATTCAGAACAACTGAATAAAATGAAATCGAATTTTAAAATTTGCCCAATACGTGAATTAACAGAAACAACAAAATCAAAATCCGGGTAATAAGAATGATATGACTCATGCAGAATCTTATTGACAATATAAAAATGTTTCTATTTCTTAATCCTTCCCAATTACACTGCCATAATAAATTATCACAGTCGTTTAATATTTATTGTATACGCCTTGCGATCATTTTTTTTTATCTGTCTTCACATTTATTTGTTTAATTTGTCGCCTAAATAAATAATATACAACGCAGTAATTATAAGACATTTATTCAAATTTACAAACTCATTATTTCCATAAAAATATAAAATTTGTACCAAAATAAGCCACTAAACTGTACGAATCCGTACAAAACCAACAACAGAATTTCCATTTTCAGGTAACAAGTTTTAAATTAAACAAAATGGAATAAAACATCGATACAATAACATATAATTTAAAACATATCAGAGCTACTACAACGCATATCTTCCAAAGAGATAATAACATGTACAACGACCATATCTAAACATCTAAATAAGAGAACGACGACGAAATCACGACACACACAAACACAAAGCATGAAATTCTCATTCATACACTTCCTGTACGCAATCAGCACCCTAATATACATCGTAGATTGTCGCAGGAACGGCAAGCACAGGCACAGATCGTTATTCCTGGTGGCGAATTACTCAAACTTCGGCTATCTCCCGCAAATATTCGAGGATTACGCCTTAGTCTCTGATAACGACAACGGTCGGGAAACGGCGTCGCTGGATTTCTTAGACGCCGGCGATGCTAATTTCGACTACCAGAACTACGAGGCTGAACACCACCATCTCAGGCATCATCGCCATAACGGCGTCGGCCTCCTACATCAGGATATACCGTGGCCGGTGAAGAAAGAAGCGATCGTCGAGGGCGATATTATCATAGGTGGTTTAATGATGGTGCACGAACGCAAGGATAACGTAACCTGCGGCCCCGTGATGCCGCAGGGTGGTATACAGGCCCTGGAGGCTATGTTGTATACGTTGGATCGAGTGAATAGGGATACGGTCCGGCTATTACCCAATATCACTCTAGGGGCTCATATATTGGATGATTGTGATAAAGATACTTACGGATTAGAGATGGCTGTGGATTTTATTAAAGGTTAGTCTATTTTTTCTTAATTACTTTCTCGTCAAAGATTAATAATTTTCCAGTTCAGAAGTAATAGCATCTACTCTAGGGATACATTTCCCATAACCCTTTAAAAAACTCATATAATGATAAATTTGGTTAGCAAAGCAGTCAGGTAACTAAATCGCTTTTACCAATTCAGTGATTAGGAAAATTATTACCGATGTAATTGTGAAAATTTAATTCGAAATGAGATTATGTTCCATCATGTATAAACAAAACATGTTTTGATGCAAGACTCGCTGAACCAAACAAATACATGTTTAGATAGAGATACAATATCTCAAAGCTAGGAAATGTAGTATTCTGATTACTTTATTGACTAGTCTTGGAACAATATGCAATATTTCCAATAAAAATACTTCTAACAAGTTGTAAATAGTCAGATTTTGAAAAAAAGGAAGGCAAGGGCTAAGGATATTTATCCTTCCTCGATTACTTTATAAACCATGCATAATAGAAGGCTAGAGCTTTGGAAAAATATGGCACAAACATAAAATAAGCGCTAAAAGCTCTTGAGAGTTCAATTAAAAAAAAAAAAAGAGGTGAAATTGGGGCAGCAAAATTTAGTCGCCCTTAATTATTTCATGCGTGGTAGGAGACTAAATAAACCTTTCGACTATTATGTAATATTCCCAGAAATAACTCTCTGAAAGTTAGATTTTGAAAAAAGAGAGAACGACATTTAATGTTTCCCAATTTATTTCATGAACGATGCATGATAGGAAGTTAAAATTTTGGAAAAATATATACCAACTAACGATGATTCTTAAAAGCTCCGTTTTAAAACAAAAGGAAGAAAAAGATGCAGAGAATCACCCTTAAGAGCTCAATTTTGAAAAAATATGTAAAAAAAAATATTCAAACTCCACTATTCTCTATTATTTTCTGAAATAAATATATGTAGATGATAGGCAGCTAAAACGTTGCAAAAATATAGAACAAATACAGAGTTTGGAAAAAAAAAATTAAAATGGAACAGTAAAATTTACCAAGCCTTTGGAACAATTTGCAACATATTCAAGAAAACTTCTAAGGCACTCTCAAAAAATTGCATTTAAGATATCTATAAAATTTGGCAGCATGTTGGCACCAAAATCTCATTTTTTTTGAAATTGTTTCTTCAACTAGAAGACTACAACTTTTTAAAGCAATCTGGAACAATCCCAAAGAAACCTAAGCCAACCCTAACAAGTTTAAAACAAGGTAGAAAAGATGACAGCTAGATTCAGTTTTTTCTTAATTGTTGAATGAATTTTGCAATCACTGAAAATTTGGAAAAATATAAGAATGAAATGACAAGGCTACAATCTTGCGGTAATCTAGAACAAATCGAGAGAAACTTGAATAAAAAATTCTTAATTATTTAATAAATTCTGGATGGCAGATGACTCAACATTTAGGAGAACAGAACCGATATAGAACAATCTCGGACGACTTTCGAAAAGTTTGATGCTAAAAAGAAGGGGTGGGAAGTAAAGTGGTAGCAAAATAATTCTCATCGACTATTTAATAAACTTTAGAGTAAATAATCCTTCAATTCCTGAAATATTTCCACTTGTAGGTCAATAAAACAACAGTTGATTGATTATTTATTTTATTTAACATATAATATTATGCTTTCGTTAATAAGACTTCTTCAGTGAAATAAATTGACAAAATTTAATATTAGTATTTTGAATTGATTTGATTTTGGAATTGAAAGATAAGTACATAAAGGTCACAAAATAGATATATTAAGAGTAAATAATAAAAAAATTATTACCTTGAACGATGCTCAAAAAGTTCGATGTTGAAAAGAAAGGATGGGAAGAAAAGTAAGAGCACAATTCAACCTTTTTTGTTTTTAATTTCAAACTAAAAGACGATAATTCTAAAACAATCTAGAACAATCTCAGAAAAATCTGAAAAACCTGAAAATAAAACAAAAGGAAGCAGCGAAATCTAGTTTCTCTAGACTATTTAATGAACTATCCATGTTAGAAGACTAAAAAAAATGGAAGCAATATAGAGCAAATGCAGAATAATCTGTAGCAGGAGAGTTCGTAAAACAATCAGCTTTTGAAAATATGGCGAGAGGTTCGCAAAATTAATTTTTTCTCCATTTTTTCATGAATAATGCATGGCACGAAATTAAAACTTTGATATAATACACATAACCAACACAAAAGAACTGTCGAACTGTCGACTGTCAGAAAGTATTCTGTTGTGTAAGGAAAAAGGGGGTGGTAAAAATTAATTTTTCTCAATTTTTTTCTTTCATGAACAATGCATGCTTGAAGACTAAAAGTTTGAAGCAAAATTAAGTAAATGAAGAACAATCTGGAACGAGTTTTAAAGAAATTAGCTTTTGAAAAAATGGTGGAGGGGTTGGCAGGGCATTAAAACTTTGATAAAATATAAATAACCAATCCAGCAGAACCTGAAGCTATAGTCAGAAAATATTATTTTGTATAAGTAAGGAGGGGGGTGGCAAAATTTAATTTTTCTCGTTCTTCAATTTATAACTGCTCTTAAAAAGTTATAGGGGAGAGGGGAGGGTGGTGTTGCGAATCGAAGACTAAAAAAAAATGGAAGCAATATAGAGCAAATGCAGAATAATCTGTGGCAGGGCAGTTCGAAAAGAAATCAGCTTTTGAAAATATGGCGAAAGAGGTTCGCAAAATTAATTTTTTCTCCATTTTTTCATGAATAATGCATGGCACGAAATTAAAACTTTGATATAATACACATAACCAACACAAAAGAACTGTCGAACTGTCGACTGTCAGAAAGTACTCTTTTGTGCAAGGAAGAAGAGGGTGGTAAAAATTAATTTTTCTCAATTTTTTTCTTTCATGAACAATGCATGCTTGAAGACTAAAAGTTTGAAGCAAAATTAAGTAAATGAAGAACAATCTGGAACAAGTTTTAAAGAAATTAGCTTTTGAAAAAATGGTGAAAGGGGTTGGCACGGCATTAAAACTTTGATAAAATATAAATAACCAATCCAGCAGAACCTGAAGCTATAGTCAGAAAATATTATTTTGTATAAGTAAGGAGGGGGCTGGCAAAATTAAATTTTTCTCGTTCTTCAATTTGTAACAGCTTTTAAAAAGTTATAAGGATGAGGAGAGGATGATGTTGCGAATCGTTATATATTAGTTATATGACAACAGTCTAACAACAAAAAAAAAAGTTAATAACAAGTTCGACTAATTTCTTTATATTATTAGGGAGCTACTCAAGCAATCAAATTTCGATCTATTCAAATTATATTATTCCACATTCACGATCCTTTACATTTATTAAACTTCAACGTCACGAAATCTACTCGCTATTAATTCGCGTTAGCGTTTCATGCGTAAAATGCGACGACGTCCAAAGTTGAATCTCCTCTATACATACAATATCCATTATGTAAGAGCTCGAGACCAAATTGAACTCTAATGTACCGATCAAATTCATCTACAGAAAGTATCCGTCTTTTACATCGTCGAGTCTTAGTCAACGTCCTACGCATCCAAGTTGTAATTTATCGAGCGATGTATCTAATATATTTCGACGATAAAAAGATATTTTATAACGGTGCGGCAGGAATATGTTTCCTATTTCTTTCGCCGTATCTATGTATAGCGACTTGTTGCTTCCGTCCCATTCAATATTTGAATAAGAGATATTTACCTTCCCTTTTCACCGTAGGTATACATACATTATTAGATCTACGACATAAATCGATAATCAAAGGTGGTGCATTCTCTCCCCGGACTTTCGTTTCGCTATTTTCCAGTTCTAACGAGAGAAACTCGATTTATCTCCTTTTACCTTGGATATATGTCTCTTAATGCTGTAGCGCAGAAGAGAGGGAAAAAACGAGCAAATTGCGTTTGGACGACAAAAGGAAAATGCAACTCTATACGTACAGCTACATTTCTAGACTACATAAGTGCAAGCACGTAAAGAAAAATGAGCAAACAACGAAGATAAAACATAGTATTTCCGTCTTCTATTAATACCGCTGAGTTAGATGAAAGCGTTGAAAGCGGCAGGGAAATAATTACTTGCGGTTTTTCTTTGTCGCTTCGCGTTATTGTACTTTTTTTTTTGCGCCCTCTCATGTTTGCGCCAGGCTGTTCCTCTTGGGAAATAAAGGAAGAGTAATACAAACTTCAAGGTGAAATACACTCACACTAATGCGTAATATTATAGCGAATTGACTCGTAATACAGACCGGATCGATTCAAAGATTGTGCCGAATCCATATAAAGCATATTCCTGGAATATGCGGCGATTCTATCGTATTTTAACGATATAAGTTTTATTGCGGTTATAAAACGCGAATGCGAAGAGGTATTATAGGTATTATAACCTTACAGGGTTGATTATTTCAGAGATTTCCGAATTAAAGCTCGTATTAAACTTAAAAGCTAATTTTAAAACGACCTTTCGCATTATTATTATTATTATTATTAGGACAAAGAAAGGAAAAAGAGGAGAGTTGTAAAATTGAAGATGGAAAGTTATATTATTTAAATGTCAAACCAGACAACGTAAGCTTTTTATAACCTGATTCTGACGTTGAAATCTATCTACGTTGAATTGTTATATTTCATTTTAAATTACATGCGTCACAATGACATATACACACAGAAAAAGAATGTATCTTGATCTCTATAAAAAAAGGAAAAAAAGAAACCTCTTCTTCAGGATTTTTAAATACAAAATCGTACCTATATACGAATGTACCTAATATCGCGAAAGAGTTTTGACTGACAGTTATCTGTATGTGATGAATATGAAAATAAATTTTTATTCTTTCTCGGTTGAATTTAAATTTTTTTGCGGTCAAATCTGTATAACCTCGGGCCCCGTAATGTAGTTCTGTATTTTTTTGTCCATTCTAGACAATTGAATATACAGTCGAACTTCTATTTAACGAAGTCGCTAAATTTCCTTAAATGGAAAAATGGTTTTTGCATTGCAGTACTTGTTTAAAGAATGTGTCTCCCTCAAAATCGATCTCACAATTGTTCAAGGCATTAAAAATATTTTCAAGAACATTTTCTAAATATTATAGTCCATGACGAATTGTTTGAAAAGCTTTAACCATGTCTTCGTTTGTAGGTTTCCGAATCATCTTCTTCGTCATCTTTGTTTAATGCTATTTCACTTCTCTGGTTACTTGCTACAATCTTCAGCATGTCATCATTACTTGAATAGTCAGTTGTAACAATATCTTCATCAACTCCAAGATAATCTTCTACTATAATATTGCTATCAATATTACCAGACATTTTAGTGCTCTCCAAGAATTTCTTACTTCGGCAAACGGCAATTCATCTTCTAGATCCCAATTTACTGCAACTTCAGAGAAGCCTGCTTTTGAGAAGCAATGCTGAATAGTAGATTCACTAACTTCATGGGTTTTCAATTGAATTTATCATTTTTACTAGAATCCTTTTACGATAATGAAATTTGACATTCTTTATTATTCCCTGGTCCATTGGCTGAAGTTTAGACGTCATGTTTGGGGAGAAATAGTCGAGTCTGTTTGAATGCTTGACAGTTGTCAACAATTAAAGCTATCTTTTTGCATTGCATACTCATCTGTTCTAATTTTAGTAGTCAGTTATCAAAAATCTCGCTCGTATTGAAATGATCATCTACTTCTAACGACTTTGTATATTTGAAACACCTTCGATTTCTGTTTTTTCCAATAACCAACATTTTATTAAATTGTATGCTTTAGTGACATGGTAGACATAATAGAATAAACGGTCATCGTCATTTTTTTATTAATTAATTAAATTTTGATGACATTATTGAAGAGTTTGCTTTCATTAAAGCAAGAAAAAAACAACCATTATGAAGTGATTTTATTTTAGTGTATTTTTTATTAGATTCTTTTTTTTTTAATGTGTGGTGGGTGCTTAGTTGCAGTGACTCCGTAAGCTGTATTACTTGTCTGGCTATCACTGCAACTCTTGCGGTGTAGTTTAGTGTGTGTAAGTTGTGTTTAAATGGCTTTGTGACAGCATCATATCGCCTTTTATGATGCCGCGCTGTTAATCACTTTGCTCCCAACAGCGAATGGCAAGTCGATCCGGGATTAAACTCTCTGAAAAAATGTCACCGTCCCTCCAGAGAATTGAACCCCGACACCTATCGTCCTCTCACAACAATAGTCAGCCGCCTAACCACTGCGGCCATCGACCCGTTAAACAAATGTATTTTACAATAAACAAGTATTTTCATTGTTGTAATTTACTATAGGATATATTTTTTTAATAAAGTTGCTTTATAAATTCTGCTAAAATTTAATGATATTCATTCTTTTTTACAATAACACTTAAATATTTAAATAACCTCTTCCTAACCCTTTCATTTCTTAGTAGAACTAGTTCACAGCACTTTAATCCGGTGCTGCCTGTAAGTATCTATCCTTTAATCCCACATGTAATTCGACTTGTAGGTTTAAAAAGTCAAAACCATCAAATCCATTTATTAAAAAAGATAATCAAAATAAAGTAGACTGGAATGCTAGATTTCACCGTATTACTTTACGTTTGTACTTTTCTTTTTGAATAATATCCTTATTCCATCGACGAATTGGCCTACCTTAATGTTCAAATTCCAAAAAGTGTGAACGAGATTGAAGATTGAATATATCTGTTATAAAATTACATATTTCAAACACAATTAGGGAAGTTTGTCGTGCATCCTACTTCTAAATATAAATAAACAGGAACCGCTTTTACCTCAGCTCAGCTTTTGAAATCCCAGATATTTTAGACCTGATATACACCACATTTACGTACATCATTCGCATCCGTGCCACACTAACTATATATATAAATGGACCTCCGAAAGTGTCAAAGTAAGTTTCCTTCGTTAATTTAAAGTTTTACCTCAGCAGCTTTCAACCCTACACACCAGCTATAGAGTTTGTGAAAATTTGCGTAAATAACATGATTACATGAGAGACATCTTAGGAAACTTAAATGGAAGTATATATTGTGTTTGTCGAGTTATTTCGGTTGAACCGAAGAATGTAATATGTAACGTTAAAGTATAAATATTTATGAACACCCCATAGAAATAAAAAATGTAACGTTAGGAATCGCTACATTCGGAAGAAAGCGGTTATATTCCGGTATAATATGACAGAATCCCAGCAACCCAGACAAAGTCATTTCATTATCGTTAAATCGAAAATCCATATTTTAGACCTTAAGCTATATACATTACAAATTTTGAACACACCATGCGAATACTAAACAGGTGTAGGAAATAGAGACGATTTTTTTTTCTCTTCCGCTTAAAGAGAACCGAACTGTGTATGTGTGTGTGTGTGTGTGTGTAAGTGTGTTATCTTGGAGGCCTTGAATATTATTTATGTGTTTATTAAAGGAATTGGATATCAGCGAAGGTTCACTGGCTAGGGAATAGAGACCTAGTTTCATCGAAATGCCTGTTGGGAATATTATTGATTAGGAAACATTTTTTGCTCTATTGAGTGAATTTAAGCAACACATATATTACGTTCTACCATACCATTTAAACCGACATAAATATTTTATAATAATAATAATAATAAATCATTTATTGGCAACAAAAATAAATACATACATCACAAGAAAAAGCAAAACAAAAAGCCAACAGGATCGTCGTCAGTAGCTCAAGAGAGCATCCTGCTATTAATGACGACCCTTCAAGATAATACATCAGAGAGAGAAAAAAAAAATTGCAATGAGTAGTAACGTAACTAAATAAAGTATTCAATTAAAGGTTGCAAAGAATTGCTCACTCTTAAGCAGATCCGAAACAGAGCGTCTAAAAGCAACATAGCTGAGCTGCTTGACAGAGACGGGCAACTGGTTAAGCATACGGGCACAATGGTACCTGAAACCTCTCTTAAATTGCTGGGTGTTTAGGAATATCAATAATATCCTTCCTACGGATGTTAATGTTGTGCACGTCAGTTCTAAATTTGATTTTATTAGAAAGATACGGTGGAACATTATTGTTAACAATTTTATAAGCAAAACAAAGAAAATGCAGTTTCCTGCGTCTAATCATATTGAGCCATCCCAATTCTACAAGCTTATAAGAAATTCTATGTTTTCTACGAATACCAAAAATAAATCGCAAACATGAATTCTGCGCCACCTGAATCCTCCGAATGTCGGCCCGATCCAAGCAGCTTCCATAAACTGTATCGCAGAAATTAAAGTGTGATAGTACCAAAGAGTCGCAAAGCTGCTTCTTAACATTCACACACACTTCATGCCTATGAGGATACAACATTTTCAAATTGCAGTAAGCACGACGAATACACAAATTAATGTGGTTTTTAAATCGTAAATTATTATCAATGTGTAATCCTAAATTTCGAACATTATCCTTAAGGGCAAGTTGAAAACCATTAACATATAATTTAACATCGTCAAGAACACGCGAGCGACCCCCGGCACCGCCGAACACTACACAGCACGATTTTCCCTCATTCAAAGACAAGCAGTGACGTCTAGCAATATCAAACAAACCTTGTAGATCTTGATTAATCTTTTGAATAACAACCTGCACATTTTCAGGAAAAAAGGAAGAATACAACTGCGTATCATCCGCATATAGATGGTAAGAACAATAAAAGTTGTGGAAAAAAAATAAGTGAGACGTGTAAATAGAAAACAGTAAGGGTCCTAAAATAGAGCCTTGAGGTACCCCGGCCGTCATACAAACTGTATCCGAACCGGAAATGCCAACAAAAATCCGTTGCTTCCTGTCCCTCAAATAACTCCCAAAAAAGCCAACAGCGTCCGAACCCATTCCAATGAAGTGGAGGATACTCAGCAAGAGATTATGATTAATAGTATCAAAGGCCTTGGAGAAATCCAACAAAACCAATACTGTAACTTGACCACGGTCAGTGGCAGATATTATATCATCAGTAATATTAGCAAGGGCGGATGCGCAACTGAAACCGGGTCTAAAACCGGACTGAGTACCAGGAAGTAAGTGAAAGCGGGAGATGTGGTCACGTAGCTGTCTCTCAACGATTCTTTCCAAGATTCTCGACAAAACCGGTAAGATGATTATAGGCCTTAGATCCGTATAGCTAGTTGGATGATTATTTTTGGGTATTGGAATAACGCGTGCAGTTTTCCACATAGACGGAAATACATTGCAAGTTAAACAAAAGTTGAACAAGTGTGTCAAGATAGGAAGGATAGTAGGACAACACAACGACAACATACGTGGAGATACACCATCGACGCCACACGAACTGGATGACATATGATTAATGATAGATTCAACTTCTGCATCAGAAGTTTCGATAAGGGAGAACATGTCCACTCCGGGTTTGACATTAAACTTATAAAAATTTGTAACATCGGGATCAGGAAGAATACCAGCATTTGACACAGCACAAAAATATTTATTTAATTCATCTGCATTTAGAAGATGATCAGGAATATCTGCAGAGGGTCTTCGATAAATATTTAAATCGCGCAAATCTTTCCAAATACTTTTTCTATTGGGATCTCTTAGCTTGTATTCAAAATAAGCCTTCTTTTCACGTTTAACAGCTTTTCTGATCTCTTAGTTTAAGTTTAACAAATTAATTTTCGTACCCACCACCGATGTAGTCCCAGCTAACCACACACGAAATATCAACGGCGAATTGAAAAAAAATGGGTGTTCTATTTATGCATTTAGGAAGATTCATCGTATATATTAAAAACAATGTTGGACCAAATATTGGCCCTTGTGGTATGCCTCGTACAATTTCGATAATAGGTGGCGTGTGAAGATTGGAGTCTCGTTTTCAAGTATGCTATCTTTGATTATCTATCTATTATAATGAAATAAGATTAAAGTAATCTAAAAACGGTCTCAATTATTTTTGACAAATTAAAAAAACCATTACCTAGTTATTTGCCAACTTTAAAAATAAAGAAGAGTGATGAGATGAGTAGAAATAATGAGCAATGATATTATTTTTACAGCTAAGAACTGACTTAGACAACTGTGTTTATTGTTCATTACAATTGGATGAATCAAGAGATGTGGTTGACACCTCCTAGATGGCCGTGATCCTCAGGATGGTTCTAAATGATTTTACGATAAAAGAAGATCTTTTGAAGTTTACTCCACTGAAAGGACATACCACTGGGTAGGAGTTGTATTCTCATTTAAAAAATATTATTTCTTCTGAGAAAATTCCAATATCGAAAGTGGTAGGCTTGACAACTGATGAGGCTACGGCTATGGTAGGTTGTCGTAAGGGTCTGGTGTCGCAAAGACGAAAGTTTTCTGCAATGTCTCTGTTACTACTGCATTATCCACCAACAAGCAATATGTGGAAATTTTCTAAAATTAAACAACGTTATGAAATTGGTAATAAAAATTGTGAACAAAATTAGGGCTCAAGCACCACAAAGAAGATTATTCAAATCCTTGGCCGATGAAATTCTTCACTTTGCAGTCCGATGGCTAAGTAGAGGACGAGTGCTGAAACGTTTCAATGATGTCCTATCTGCAATAGTTCAATTTTTCAAACAACGCGATGTACCGATGCCGGAACTGGAAAATTCAATCTGGCTTAGAGATTTTGGTTTCATCGTGGACATTACAGAAAAATTAAACGAACTTTGCAGCTTCAGGGACGTGACAAAGAACTAGCAGATATGATTTCTGTAATAAACGCATTTATCGAAAAGTTTGAGTTTTGGGAACAAACTCTAATCAACCACGATGCCAAGCATTTTCCTATTCTTTCAGAAGAAATATACGAAAATCCAATGTCCAATCTAACTTGAAGGATAACTTCAAAAATCGTTTTAAGGATTTCAACGAAATGACCTTAGTGGCGCAGTTTGTTGTTTCACCCTTCATGGAAATTGATATCCAACAGTTTGCAACTTGTGATGAATGATGAATGATTTAACCTTAAAATTATTTGAATCGTCATTTTGAAATTTTACTGGGGTTTTATCTTTAATTCTAGAGAATACATTATTAATTTTAATTACATTATATTCAGCAATATTAATTATTGCATTGGCTAATCAGGCAGTAGAATTAAATCATACGTTTGCTTTCGAAAATACTGTAATTTTAGATAAAGAACCAAAATATAGGAATAGGTTTCTTGTACATTGTAAATTTTTAAACCATAATAGGAATACACTTTAATATCTTGCTATTGCTTTGGTTTCCTTGATTAATTAAAAAAATTTCATATAGTTTGATTATTGAAAACAATTTCTGACATTGACAAAATTTTGAATTACTTCAAACAGACATTAATCTAAATTCTTTTTTAAATAATAATTTCCTGAAAAAGTCGAAGAATGTTGACGAAATATTGAAAATAAATATTTATTTTTATTAAGGATCGAAAAACCCGCAAAATATTTTATTGCTAATAACAAAAACATCAATAAATTGTGGATTTTCTTAGTACAAACTCAAACGATTTATTTATGTCGGTAGTAACATAACTTTTTCACGCATCTTGAATATATTATTTTATATATACCATACAATACAACAGTTCCTCTCTATTCAACGTTCAACGGAAAACCCATTCCTTCTCTTCACGTCTAACACACTCTAATGAATATTGATAACGGTTTCTGCTTCCTTGATTTTCGCGCTTCCCAAACACGATTTAAAATGGATTTATATCCATAAACTTGCGTTTACAACCCCTGAAAAAGCTACACGGCATCTATATCGAATGTAAACAGGTAGAGGGGCACAACGCTCGGAAAGAACGGAAAAATCAGCCAATACATCTGCCCTTGGCGTTAAGCTTGAAGTAGATCGTATACATACATGTCTGTTCCACAACATTATTTTCTTATTTGCTTCTTCTGTTGCCATGGTTATAATATATATACTTCTGAATACTACTCCTAAAAAGGTGATAATTACCTTCTTGTTTGTCACAAGCACTCACAACACTAACATCCCATTTTTTATTGTTGTTTCACGTATATTGTGATTGAAAGAGAAAAAACGATCTATTTGCTTTTAATTGGGATCGTTGCTAGACAGCTGGAAAGACAGAAAACGAAGAGCGAGAAAACAAAAGCGAAAGAATCTACGGAGACCCTTATCAGAAATCGTATCATGCGTACAACATTGAAAGGAGGACATTGTTCGCGTAGAAAGAATTAGATTGTAACAGTAACCTAGCTGCGTAGTCCTAAATTGATACAATAGAGTTGACGGTACGGAAGAAACGAACGAAACGACGAGAGACTATTAAAAGCGAACGAAGTATCCTCCATTCGTTGATTGATTACGTGAATAGGAGAAGGACGTTATTAAAATATATATTCTCCACTTTCACATCTTAAATGGTGTGTCTGAACTTCGAAAAACTTTTCTGTCCGCCTCAAAGAACGTGTGTTAAGTGTGGAAATGTAATGGTATTTTGACGTCTGCGAGTAAACGTAAAAAATGCCGAAACGACCGGGGCGATCCGATTGGGAAAAAAAAGGTCGAATGCTGCTCTCGCTCTCTAAAGTTAGTTTCTTATTAATGGAAAGGCTGTTTGTGCCCGTCTGGATTTCCTTCGGGACCACTTTAAATCCTCTTTCGGCACAAATTAATCATATTAAATGTGAATCTGTACAAACAAAGCGGGGATATAAGAAGATATAAAAAAAGGAAGGGAAAGAAAAATAGAGCTTGAAAGAGGGATGATGTTTACAAACAAATTTTCAATCTTTTAAGTCTTCTTGTGAAATCAATTTTTTTTTCAGTAATAACATTAACGTTATATCTTAATAAATTACATGAAAATTTAGCCTAGAAAGAGCAGACTTTACACGATTATAAAAGCTCGAGTGAAAGATCAAAGTTGTGGATAAAAAAAATCTTGACTAAATCTGAAGAGAAACAGTTGAGGATATCAAACATGTTACGAAGCATTTACACAGAACAACAAATTTTCATTTTTTTTTAAATTTTTCTTTATGAATTATAAACAAACTAATTTTGTTTCATATCCGTAATAATTATTATAAAAATAAATATCTTCTACCACGTCTGGTATTATAAACAAATGAAATTCAGTCTTTCTTTTCACTTTTCTTTTATATTCGGATGAAGAACATTCCGAAATTAAAGTCCAACAGTAGTCAACAAATATCTCGCTATTCCACTTGCCCTGATAGCGTTTTTCAATAGTGGAAATATCCTGATGAAATCTTTCCCCATGCTCGTCACTAGCATCACCAACATTCGGGGGAAAGAAGTTCAGGTGCGAATGCAAGAAATGTATTTTAAGACTCATATTACAGCCTAATTCATAGTAACTTCTAACAAGTTCACTCCCTAACAATTTAATCGTAATCTTCAGATTTTTTATCCCCAAAGAAATTCTTTGCCACACTTTTAAATGCATCCCAAGCAGTCCGTTCTAAATCGCTCAAGAGTACGTCAAATTCTCGATCCGGTTGTAGTATCAGCACTGATGTAGCTTTTATACGTTTTGTAATTGATTTTAACAATAATAATAATAATAGATCTTTATTAATCCAACAGGCCAAGGCCCAATAATAGGATCAATTACAAAAGCGTGTACACTAAATAAAGAAACAGAAAAAGCAATAAGTAGCAAAATTGTTCTCTAATTCGCTCCATAAGTAAGACGAGAAAGAAATAGGGTATAACTTCCTCTAATCACATGTTCACCACCCTCGCCAGGATGTAGGTCGCCACTTTTCTCATGATGTTGGTTCTTGCGAAGGGGACTCGAAATGTGGTCTCGTACCTGGACTTAATTCTCGGTACAAGAAAGTCCATACTACCCAATAGGAAGGGACAATCGATCTTATTGTCCAAGAGCTTATTTTTATAAATTTCCTACATAGTGTGTCCCTTCGCACAAGGATGCCATACCATGCCGGGCCAGGAGAACATCCTCTTTCGGAGTAGATTCCATCCAGTCTAAATGATAAGTACTTCAGGAACCGTCGATGAATACGGTCCAGAGCCGTGGACTCGGAAGCATACACAGGATACCAAATAAGAGCGGCGTATTCTACTTTACTTAATACAAAGGCAAAATATAGGGATTTAAGTACATTTACGTCATTGAAATACTTTGTGATACGCATCACAAAGCCCAGATATTTGAAAGCAGCGGTGCGTGTATTCGAGAAATGTGACTTAAAAGTAAGAGCTGAATCAAATAGTACTCCTAGATCCCTGACTTCAGTGCCAATCTTTAAAAAATGCCCATTGATATGGTATTGGGCATGGGAGACCGTGGAGGAGCGTGAGTAAGTGATAATACAACACTTGTCTGTATTCAACTTTAATTTGGAGTCTTCACACCATTTCACCAACGTGTCAAGGTTGTGCTGAAGCGTAATTGAGTCATCGTCAGAAGTAATTTCCGAATAAATTTTTATGTCATCAGCAAACGCAAGTATAGGACAATCAATTTTGAGTAGTAAGTCGTTAAGGAAAAGAACAAACAACAAGGGGCCTAAGTTTGACCCTTGAGGTACTCACCAAGAAATTGTGCAATTGTTGCCAAGTTGGTAATAGTAGATCTACCGGGAAGAAAACCATGTTGATAAGGTGAAATGAAAGAACTCGTACCAGCGTAAACATTGCGATACAGTACTTTCTCATACACTTTAGCGAAGTTAGATATAATGGAAATTGGTCTGTAATTAGCTAACAATGACGAATCATCTTTTTTGTGTACTGGCACAATTTTTGTCTTTTTCCATCTTTCAGGAAATATACATGATGAAATAGACAGATTGATAATAATTTTTAAAGGAGACGTGTGATATTATCATATGTTTCCTTCATGTGCATGGCATGACCAATAGAAATGGAGGGGTAGATGTTTCCTATATGTAGAAAGACAGTTTTCAAACTCAATTTAGAAGCATCTATAAAAAGACGCCAATCTTCCAGTTGGTGTTTGTAGCCTAATTCTCGCATTAAATCGTCAACATTTTTGCTAAATGAAAGACCTTCTTCAGTTGAAAAATACTGTGACAGTTATTTCTGGCGATTTGTACCCGGAGCTAACAACTTCCATCCTTGCAGTCTTGATTCTAATATTTCTGCCTGTGTTTTTGATAAATTGAAATCTCGAACTAGGTCATTTAATTCCAATTGATTTATTAAATGAGGCCTGTCCTCTTGAGATGGCAAATATTCTTCAACTGTGCCCGACAACTCTGAAATTTATTCTTCTATCTCGATTTCAACATGTTCTTGGTTCGAAACATCTATAGGACTTGGTACTGGCAAAGCTTCCGAATGAGGAACTGGACGAGTGGCAGAAGGTAAATTAAGATCGGTAATTTTATCCTTATTTTTACTGGAAAACCCGAAGGTTTTTGTACAGCAAAAGTAGAATGATCTTCTTGTTCTTGCCAAATCATAGGCCTGCCAATGCTCTTATTTTTATCCAGCTCCTCAAAATAACAGCACATCGTGCACAGACATTGTGAGGGGTCAACAACTTGCCTTGATTTGTAATTTTTAATTTAAAATAAAGGTTTAATACGATTTTTCTATTAACGGTGTAATATTTCGTCTATGCTGTAGAAGGGTGAATTCTCCACATACATAACAAAAACTGTTAGGATTGCTTACACACGTATAGGACATTGCGAATTCAATAAACGTTTAAGTAATGTTACTACCAAACATTGAGTCAATTTAAGTCGAATAATTCCTTGATTTGATTGGTTCTAGAGAAAAAAGGGAGTGGTTTAACGACTATGACGAACAAATGAAGCCCAAACATGTTAAATCCTGTTCAGACATGTCCGTTAGCATGATAATAACTTGATAGATTCTTTTAACTTCCTCATAAAAAATATCTTCAGACCTACAGTAGGTACCTTACCTTAATACATACAGCGTTAGTAAAAAGTCCCGGAACGGTCGAATAACTTTGTTATTTGAAAATTATGATTTTTGAAGTTTGGTATGGGGGTATAGTTAATATAAATGCATTTTATGCAATACAGTTTATATTTTTTTCACTTCCGGTTTAATCGGCAATACGTCCAACTTTTTTTTTTAACAGAACGCCCAGATTTTCTTAACACTTTTGAATGCAAAATAAAAAACTACGTTCAGGAAGTATTAAGATGTTTATTTTTATTCACAAGAAAACAGTTAAAAAATTAAAAAAGTGTCCTAATACAGAAAAATCAAGATACCTGTCTATTCAGGTTGCGATTACAATAAATGTTCAAAATGCTCTCCATTTACAATTTGACAAAAAAGTAAACGGTCAGTAACATTTCTTATTGAATTTTGTATTTGGTCTGGAGTGATGCGATTGGCTTCTTGAACTATTCTCTCTTCCAATTGTTCAAGATTATGGGGACGATTTTTGTACACTTGACATTTCAAGTGACCCCAAAATAAAAAATCTAATGGCGAGAGATCTGGCGAACGTGCTGGCCATTCGATTGCTCCTCTACGTGCGATCCAACGTTCCGGAAAAATTTCATTCAAATAATCGCGGACATTATGGGCAAAATGGGGGGGAGCTCCATCTTGTTGAAACCAAAAATGTGCATTAGTGTGATCACCTATGTTTGCATTTGGAAAGAGGGCCGCAAGTGCTGGAACAACCTCATTTCGCAATAAATTTAAGTAGACGTAGCCAGTTAAATTTCCTCTTATAAAAAATGGTCCTACGATGTTGTTTTCAACAAGACCAGCCCAGACATTCACCTTTTGAGGACGCTGTGTATGGACGCAATCCAATGCGAATTTTCAATTGACCAGTAGCGACAATTATATCTGTTCACAGTGCCGTTGAGACAAAACGTTGCCTCATCTGAAAAAATGATGTGATCTAAAAAATTAGGCTGCTGCTCGATCAATTCCGTCATTGTTTCGCAAAAATGTAGTCTACGATCTGGATCATCTTCAGTTAACTCATGGACGGTGTAACGGTGTTCTCAACTACTTTTCGTCACTGTGTCCAATGTGTCGGTGAAACTCGTGCTAGTTGACGGTAGATGTCCCTACGATGCTTTTAAACCATCTTGAGGCCAACTTCAAGCGTGTGGATAAGGTGACATTTGACGTTGAGACAACATTATTTATTTTAAACACTTCAGGTAGCAAAATAAAGTCGGAGAATTATAACTCCAGGTAATTAAAATATTTACAATGGTTTTATTAACAAACATAGAATATTTTTAGCACTATTTATACAGATAGAACAAAACAAAATATAGCACAACATATTATTGTAATCGAAAGCTTCTAAACAACAAACATATGTACAGGAAAAAAATAACATAAATATTTCTAACGGGACACTGATAATTTCAGGAAAACGGAAGCATAATATGTACAAAATGATGTGTCCGCATAATGTAACATAAAATGCTGCTTGTATTGGTGATTAACAACTTAAGTATGGTATGGTTCATAAAATGTAAAAGACATGGAGAGCAACAAAAGTATTTTCTAACGGAACACTGACAACTTCAGGAAAACGAAAGCATAACATGCACAAAACGGTGTGTCCGGATAATGTAACATAAAATGCTGGTTGTGTCAGTGATTAACGACTTACGAAGTCCTTTTGGAAGAGAGTGTGTGTTACGAGTGTCATGTGTCTCGGTACGTCGGGGCTATCAGAGAGACTCTTCTGCGACGGCTGGCAGAAGCGGCTATGTCCTCTGATAAACAAACGGCTACAGCGGCGGATGAGGGCCTTCCAAGTCCTGATGACGGCTGTGGCAACGGCAACGGTCTGGTCCTTGGCTGGCAATGGTCCTGGAGTCCTTCATCCTACTGGCTGTCCACGTCTGGTCCACCTTCGGGAGTTTCTTCGAGTTCATGAGAGAACTCGCTTCTTCGAGTTCATGGGAGAACTGCCTTATCTTGGCAATGCATGGCTCTTAAATACTGCTGAGGATACCCTCTCTTCGCCGCGGGGATACCCTCTCCATGCCGCGGGGCATGCGCGGAACGTTATTCAAATTGTACACTCTTCTCCAAAAGTCGTGAATACAGGCATGTTCAAAAGTAACTGTTCGGATTCTAATTCCGGAAAATAAAACTTAAAATTTCTACTAATTAGCTGAACGTAATTACAAAAATTGAAATTTAGTTTTATCATATGTAACGGTTCGTTACAACGGGATACATTTTATAGGCTTTCATTCTTGCTGATTTAAGAATCTTATGAGCAGATTTTTGAGAGATCTCATGAATTTGATCTAATTCTGTTGTGGACACGTGATGATTTTCTTCCACTGTAAGTAACACATTCAAACTAGTTTCTTCATCTGTTGCTGTTAATGGACTTCCCCTTCTAGGTAAATCCTTCACCTGACGAAAGACTTCAAACTTTTGAATTGTTCGTCATACCGTACTTTTACTAATGTGACGATCCGGATAAACAGTATTAAACAAAATACGAACCTCTTCAAAAGAACGTTGACGATCACCGTACCCACGCATCATTAATATCTCAATTCGTTCTGATTCAGTAAGTTTTACTGCCATGTTCAAATGTGTCAACGTCTAAAATAAGTAAATTTATAGCGATGCAAAAGTTAAAACGCTTTTAAAATTGTCAAATGTGACGGCAAAAAGAATGCAAATACTAAACAACAACTTTTTTCAAAGGTACCTTGTTTTTTCTGTATTAGGACACTTTTTTAATTTTTTAACTGTTTTCTTGTGAATAAAAATCATCTTAATACTTCCTGAACGTGGTTTTTTATTTTGCATTCAAAAGTGTTAAAAAAATCTGGGCGTTCCGTTTAAAAAAAAGAAAGTTGGACGTATTGGCGATTAAACCGGAAGTGAAAAAAATATAAACTGTATTGCATAAAATGCATTTATATTAACTATACCCCCATACCAAATTTCAGAAATCACAATTTTCAAATAACAAAGTTATTCGACCGTTCCGGGACTTCAGGATGAACACGCTGCTAAATTCGTGTGCATTCTCTGCAAAAATGTATTTAATAATATAGTTACACGTTCACGCAATGACTTACCTACATTGCCTCCCAAACTCAAAACATTGACTAATTATTACGTGTTAAGTGTTGAAGAAAGATCATTCAGTACGATAAACAAGACGTCCTACAAAACGGTGAATAATTCATGTCTTATCGAATCGATAATAAAATAGAACGAACGCAGCCGTTACTTCTCGTTCAGCATTTATATTTGCGTCCAATATAAACACAATCAAACAAAGAAATTCAATTTTATCTACTCGAATTTTTTCAAAGCTAATTAGATATCGTCATCCCCTACTCGTACATCTTGTAATTAAGTAAAAACTTTTCCGTTTACAGCCCCTTACATAATCGTGTTACAAGAAAGTAAACACCGACACTCGCGAAACGGGTATCCAAATAATTTAACGGATTATGAAAGTCTCAATTTTCCCTCCACCATTCCGTATGAAATTATCCCGGTTTTAATTCCTCCTTCCCTCTCCCTCTCAAGTGTAACACAGAAATTATCTAATTCCACGACGTTCCCGTTTGCTGCCCTCTTTTTCCCCCGAAAAAGGGAACGGGAGAGAAGCAGTTTATCTCGCTCTGTTAACTTAACTAGAACGAACATTATAGAGATACGGGGTAGG
Source organism: Holotrichia oblita (assembly GCA_023690525.1). Classification (NCBI taxonomy): domain Eukaryota; kingdom Metazoa; phylum Arthropoda; class Insecta; order Coleoptera; family Scarabaeidae; genus Holotrichia; species Holotrichia oblita. Next base: position 137,124,606 of record CM043019.1, on the reverse strand, counting down.
TATTCTTACCTACTGAATCTTTCGTACTCCTAATAAAGGCTAATTTACTTTCATCCCTCAAAAGATATCACTTTCCTCGAGTTTAATTAAGGAAGATAATAGGCCCGTTTCACTTAACTCGGACGTAGTTTTAATATATTTTTCTCTTGTTAAGAAGTTTATTCGTCGATGGGTTCCTCATCTCTTGTTTTTATTAAAGAAAAAAAGCGCTTTCTCGTTTAAATGGATTTTTTTTTCTTTAAAATAAGTAATACTACGCGAAAATATATTTTTTTTAAACATACATAGGTAGAGATTTAAAGAAATTCTTCATCTAAATTCAGCAATAGCACCTAGTGATAAATCTCTTTTACAAAGATAACTTATAGGGGTGTGATTTATATTTGTTCTTGGTGGAAGGTAAAAGTTTCCGCTCCGGTACCAACCCCTAAAAAACTCATATATTAACGTGAAACGTCACGTTCTAAAACCTAGATGTGTCGCCACCGCCGCCTTATATAACGGAGACGGATAAACTGAACAAATCCTTTTTTCTAGTGTTTCGGAAAGTCGCTCCCCTCTCCCTCTCCCACTCCTCTCCAAACTTGTTTTAACTAAATTAGATTTAAAGTTAAACTTTTACAACGCGAGGTTACCGAAACGGAGTCGATCGCCTACAATCCACCAGCCAATTAGTATTCGGGTAAAAGAGTGCCGCTAAGTGAATTTCACTTCCAATACCGTCTACGTCCGCTGAATATAAATGGGGGCGAGGGGAGACTGGTAAATCTTAGCGACTAATTTTACACTCGAGTTTGAGAACCGCTAACGCTCCAATAGAATAATGATAAAGAGTGAATTGGTACCGTGCGGTTTCTGCATGTTGTAAAAGGGATGATAACAAAATCCCTTTTCTTGTCGATAATGTCTAATTTAGAAGAGGAATTTTAAAACGAGATTTCGTCCTTGTAGATTAAGTAATATAAGAATAAAAAAAATATGAGAAGAAACAAAAAACTTCTCTAAAATACTATTCTAAAAAATGTTATACAATCTTAATAAGATTAAATGAAGATGTTTCAAAGTCATGCCTAACATTGCTCATCAAGCAATATTTGAATAGAGTTCGTACTAGCTTCCCTAACACTTTTGTAATAGGTAGAAAGTGTTGTTAAATAAACTATGCAGGCTACTTGATACGACTTTAATTCAATATATTTCATTATAACACGAATGACAGTAATAATAATAATAATAACTATTAAAAACAACGGCAACATCAATCGCCTGCAATTTATAAAGTGGGAGTGGGCTGTGGGAATGCAACACCAAAAGTAGTAACAGGACGTCGTCAAAAATTATAATACGAAATTTAAAAACATATAAATTTCAAATATTTTGGACAAAACAAAGTTAGTCAAGACTGAATTCTGTTTTTCTACGATTGAACTGCTATATATTTAAGAGCTCCTTTCCACGGTAGTTTTCTTACATCCTTAAAATGAATATTAAAAAAGAAACGTTCGCCTTCAGCGTCTACTTTTAACTTTACGTTTCCGTTAGGGATTTCAACTCCTTTGCAAGCGAGGCGGATATTACATTCACCATTATATAAAACATTTACATATACGTGTATATATATCCGCACATATATATACATACAATATACATGTATGCTTTCACAACCATCTAGCGTCAACATAACACACTATCTAATGTAAAATTTACATATCCGTCCCCTGTGGTGGAACTACTAGTCCAGGAGTCAACTCATAAATTCTCTTTTTGTACTCCCGATAGAATAAGATAGAAACGTCTACACTCTATATTGTGTTAGGTCCAAATCAACATTACTAGAAGGTTTGATGATATTTCAGCTTCAGTCGAAGTTGGGCTAACGTTAGAGATTCCTAATTATCATGTATTATAAGATTTTCAAGCCGATTCATCACGATTTCAGATATAAATTTTAATTACAAAATTATTTCCTTCGTTTGATCTCGACGTCTTTAACTTTTTTTTTATTGCCTAAACAGGATTTTTTCTTAATTGGCCTTCGGCTTAATTTCCTCGTGCTTTTTTTTAATCATTACCAGAACTCCGGCAGAAAAAAAAGAACAGCCGTAGTAACCGTCTGCTCCTCTTTGGCAAGAAATAAAAATTAAATCAATTAGCTTGCTTTAAGCTAGGAGATTAGAACGGGATGTGGTCGCGTCGAGGCGGAACCACGAACGCAAAATATGTCGGGTACAATACACAAGAAAATACAATAAAAAGACCGTATTAAAGAAAGAAGACGTAATTGCCGTATAATTCGTCCGTGTAAGATCATTAATATAAAAGAGATAGAGAGAGTCTGCGGCTTTTACTTTCTTGACGTTTAGAGAAAAAAAAGAACTTGAAAGGAAACGTTTTCAACTAAGTATGTATGTGTTAATAATTAATTATTAAATTAAAAACGAAGATATCAAACGTCTAATTTTCCTTCTTTCTACTTAGATTGCGTGTTAAACAGATGAAACGTAAGAGGGATATTAACAAGATAAATGTTTTGCAGACGTTTCATCAGATTTTGAAATTTATTTTCTGCGAAATTCTGGTTGCTCTAGTTTAATGGTAAACACGCGAAGTATTCATCTAAATGAGATTTTTTTTTCTTTAGTAAAACAGACTTTTATTACTGGAAAGAAAAATGTTTTATACTATACAGGTACAGTAATGGTCCTACAAAACCAATTGTTAATGTACAAGAAAAATTTATATCATGTATGGCAATTAAATATCAGAACCAAATATAGTGCATTGTGTAGAAACTGGATATATCCTAAAACAAAAAAGATTCACAGTTATTGAGACTTATCAGGGCTTTTGCTTAAGTTCATAGACTGAATCCGTCGATGTTTGGATTAATTCCACTGATACAAAGACGTAAAGAATTTACCAAATTATCGTCAGTCAGCCTTGTACGATGTTTTGATTTATTAACTTTCATCATTGAAAAGAATTGTTCGCATTTATAAGTACTGCCAAACTCACAACTCAATCTTCTGGCCAATTTTCTAAGCTCCGGAAAATGGTCTTCTTCGGTATTTTTTTGTAGAAATCGCACAACTCCACGTCTTCAAATTTAGATTTTAGGAGTGAGGTTTCTTGAAGCTCGAACAACTCTAAATTGAAACTGTCTTCCATGTTTTTAAAATCGCTAAATTTGTTCGAACATTGCTCCGACAGTAACTTGAGTTCTTCAGCATATTGCGCATAAACAGCATTTTCAAACGCAGAGAGATTGATGAAATGGTAACTGTTACCAGACAGCATCTGTGCCTTCCACAAGCGGATTTTGTTCTGAAACGCTTGCAAACGGCTGTACAAATCATTTACTAACTGTCCTTGTTCTTGAAGTTTCAAATTTAAATCATTAAAATGGCCTGTAATGTTAACCAGAAATGCTCAAGGTCACGTATCCATTTTGGGTCACTTTTATTTTCATAAAATCTGCTCAATCTCATTTCTAAGCTCGTAAAACCGTTTCAGCATTTTCCCTTTGCTTAATATTCCATCCAAGAACGCCTTGAACTGACGATGGTTACCTCGGGATCGAATCAAATTGATGGTTTTTACTACCACATTCATAACATTCTGGAGTCGAATGGACTTAGAACACAAGTTCTGTTGGTGGATAATGCAATGAAGGACTATCAAATCATCTTTTTGCACGTTTAATTCAGTTGCTTTTTTCATACAAAATTCCGATAAAACCTTTACGTAAGCCGACCATAGAAGGTGCACCTTCTCTGCATACACCAACTAATTTTGATCATTGCCAAGCCCAAAATTTGTGAATACCTTTTGAACTTGATTAAAAATGTCCTCTCCTGTAGTGGTTCCTTTTAGCAGCTGTAAAGCAAGCAATTCCTCCGTAAATCATCGAAGTCCTCGAATAAATACGCTCAGTAAGTAGAGCTGTGTCAGACAAATCGGTACTCTCGTCTAATGCTTTGGAAAATGATTCAAAACCAGCCATATTCTTGACAAACTCAGTTTTTCAAATTCATTTTTCTTTTCAGGACACAAAACATTGCAATCTTCTAACATACACTCCTTGATAAAATCTCCTTCGGCAAATGGTTTTAATGACTTTGCCCATTACACAACATTATGAAATTGTGTACTTTGTTCATGAAACATTTGCTGATATTTTTCCAAATTTGCTTTAAGCTTCTGGATTTTGTCTTTTCTTATTTTTCCTGTCTATGAGTGCAGCATAGGATGCTTAGTTAAGTAATACCTCTTTATATTGAATTCTTTCATCACTGAAATCAACCTTCTGCATCTACTTTTCGTTTCTTTCTACCAGACATCATTTTCGTTTACTTTTCGTTCGATTAACTTAATAACAAAATATAATTAGTAAGCACTGAAGATCCACACAAAGTCACAAAGCAAATTCCTCATTTGGCGTGAGTATGAATAAGTAGTGTATTTTTTTTTAATTGCGTTACTGCAGTGCCAGCAAACAATGGGGAAGAAACATCCCAAAATAATAAAACCAAAAACGATATAAATGCATAATACTATTTCTTTATCTATTTTGGACTCATCGCAACAATTTTTAATCAACGTTTTCCTCTAAAATGTATTTAATTATATATATTATACACTAAGTAAGTTCCGAATATATTTAACGAACGCGAAAGAAACCCAGCCAGCCTTTTAAATTAAATTCAGCTTGTTCTAATCTCATTTCTCCCTCCTGAACACCATCAAGGTTGAGTTCTTCTTTCTTAAAGGCGAAATTATCCACTTCCACTACTTTCGCTAATGAATCCTACTTTTTCTAAAAAAAAGCATCCTCGCATTTACGTACACAGTCTTTGCTTAATTTACGGATAGACGATATTACCATCTAATCACCCCTTACAAACTGTGGATAAAGCTTATTGATGCTTATACATATACGACTGAAGCCTTATTGAGGCATCGATTTCGGATTTAACTATCTAGTGGCAGACGATGATGAAATTCGCCATATAGCTAAAGTTATTACGTTCATAAGGGGGCTTTCCGAATAATAATTGCCTTATATATATGCGTTGCACAAAGCATTTTCTATCTGCTAATATAGATTGTGTGTGCTGTGGAGGAAGTGCTTTGAACCGCTGAAGATTTTACCAGGTACTACAAACACTCGGCTTAAATCAGAGTTATCCGTTTATTAAACATGGGTATACAGGGAAACAAAGCGATGAAACAATATTGTAGATCAACTGTTTCAAAGTTTAAACAAAAGAAATGGATAATCCGTTCGAAACTCTGTACCTGCAGGGTTGCCACTCGTGAGATTACTTTTCAAATAAAATGTATAAACTTGACCCATATTGTGAATACAATTCATATATGTACATAACCTCTTAGCTTCAGGCGGCAGAGTGAAACGAATGAAATTGTTAAAACGTACAATAGTGCTAGTGTAATGTTTTTGTTTTATTTTTAAAACAATTCATGAAAGCAATTGTGTCATCTTGGCCTTAATTTTTATACAAGCTTTATTAAGTTTATAGCGATACCATTTCGTTTTACTGAATTATACATCACCCACTTCATTTTCGCGATTGTACCCGAACCCGTCCTTAAAAAAAAATGAAAGTGGCGCTGTTACTGTCGGCTGTCTGTTACGGTTTCTTCCGGGCGTTTCTCGCGATTAGAAATTCAAAAAATCCATCATTAATTTAGGCTTGGGGTTTTCAGATGAAAAGCGCTACTACTACGTTCAAGAGAGCGAAAGCAACTGTTTTATTGTCCGGGGAAAATTTAATATTTAAAAGTCGAAAACGGAAAAGCGATTTTTTTTTGTCGGTAGCAGCGGCTTTTGTGCAGCGGTACATCCGATGATAATCCCTATTTTCGCGCTCATTTCCACGAGAAAAGTATGAATAGGAATTAATTGGTTTTCATGTTCCTTCTTCTCGTTTTTTTTTTTTTGTTTTAAATTCGCGACTCCGAATTCATTTGTCGAAAGGAGACTGCGATTTTGTATGAATGGTTAGTAATTGTATTTATATTACAATAGGATGTCGTTTGATTTACCGAGATAAATTTATTGTTAAAGTTGTAGTTGAAAAAGACGTTTCTTTGCTGCTTAGGTTGACAGTAGCTTTGCTATCTAACTATAATAAATTTAATGATATTGTGTACATATTTCTGTTTGTATTCGTTGCGAATCTCAATATAATCCGAAAAATTGTGTTTGTGAAATCAACTGTCATATAAATGTCATGAATGTCATATAACCATATATAACAAACATTTTATGATAAATTTTTCAATTTAAAATTTACACATCGTACAAGAAACTGAAGACGTCAGAGAATGAAAGTGTTGTTACAATTCTAAAAACACTCAAAACCCAAATTCTTTAAAATCTTGTTGTTCGCCTTATCTTAGGTAGAGTGTCATCTGCATTACAAAACGGTAACACATGATAAATTTTATACTTAGGCTTAATATTTTTGTGCATGACGGAGAGGGGTTGGGTTTCATCCAAACGATCATATTTGGTTTCTCGGTTTCTTTTTTTCGGAGGTGAACTGCAATGCCATTAGTATCTATTTCTTTTACAATATTCCAAACTATCTTTTCCCCCCAATTGCCAATTGTTTTGATGTTAATTTAATAGATGCTGTCTTGGTGTTATCATTTCGACTGCCGAGAATAATGTTATTCTAACTTCACTTATGATCGAAATTCAGAGTGTGATGACATTGTGATCTAAACTCCTCAGTTCTACAGGTTTTTGTTGAAAGTTTACGGATAATAATGGTCTAAGTCCATAAGAGTGGGTATATTGTTTGTATTCAAAGTTCCTTCTACTCGTATACTAAATTTTACGAATAAGATTAGTATTCTTTCCAGTTCAGTATTCGAAAATAGGCAGTTAGAACATTCTTGTTTTGACATCTTTGTATATTTAGACAAGCATTACATAAACATGCACAAAAATTAATTAAAAGCTCTGAAAATAGTGAAAATAAATGAAATTACTATTCAGGATGACCAGTAAGTTTAATCTGAATAAAGCTAAGCCATTACAACCTAAAAATATTTTTACATTATAGATTTTGTGAACAGTACCTAGTCGCACTGAAGAAACACAGGAAAACATTGACAACCACTGAAACGGAGTGAGGTAAGCAATTTTGCCTTTGTCTCATTCATCTGGCAGTTCTTGAAGCACTGTTTACTAATTAGGTGTGTTTTAGCCGCGAAAAGAAATTAGCACGTAAAAGGAAGCTGAATAAGGAAGACTGGAAAACAACTACACGCAAGAAACTACCACAAAGTGGGAAAGAATACATTGATAAAAAAATAACAAGCATAATAGTTGTGTTTTTTGTATACAAGCAATGTATTAAGTGCCCATAGAAATGTTCTGAAAATATTAGTGAAGTTGCAAAAGCAGTGCATTCAGAATTTTGGAATTTAACTGATGACGAAGGAAAACTTTAAAACAAAGTTTTCCCAAAGCCAAGGGCTTACAGTTTTGTTTTTATATTTTCATTAAATGATCAAGACATTCGGATTTGCCGTGACTTTTATTTCAGGACTTTATGTATAAGTGCAAGAAGAGTGGCATATTTTCATTCTCGAAAGAAGACTGGCATAACGAAGACACTACAGAGAGACCTAAGAGGAATATTAACACAGAAAAAGTTATCAGAAGATCGTCGTCGCTTAGTTAAAGAACACATTAATTCCTTTCCGAGAGTTCCAGGACATTACTGTAGAGGAATACCTCGAATTTGGCCTAAATTTGTCTAAAATGTACGAACTATGAAGATAAAAATATTACACCCGTTAAAAATTGGCTGTACACGAAATTATTTAATGAGGATTTTAACATTTAGTTTTACTTCCCTAAGAAAGATCAATGTGACTTATGTAGTGAGTATGAAGACCAGAAAAAGCACAATAATTTGTCGGAAGCCCTTGGACAAAACAATTTGTTGGACGTAATGATTCCATTCTAGAAGTAATACTATGGTCAGTTGATTGTGTACCTCAGAACAGAAATTTGCACATGAGTGCAGCATTGCTGCAATCTATTAATGACGAAGGAAATAATCTGCTGAAAATTGAACAAAAATTCGAGGAGCCTGGCCACAGCTGTGTACAAAAAGCAGATTCAGAAGAAGCATGTACAGACTGTTTTTCCATGTAAAGTTTTGGGAATCACTCTTATTTAATGAGAGTCTAAAGAAGACCAATGGATTATCTGATGGGGCAGGGCCTTCTCAACAGCTGAAGAAAACTAAATCAAAACCTCGTCGTTTGCAGCAAAAGTAACAAGCTATAATACGAATGAAATAAACTTAATTTAAAAGATTTTTGTGACTTATGTTATTTATCCTAGATTTTTGTATGTATAAGTATTTTCTGAATAAAGTTTCTTTTGACTAAATTATATTGATTTTTTTGGAACAATAATCGTATTTAATGACCCAACTCTTGGGAGTTAGAACATCATTTCCAACCTAAAACAAAAGTAAAAACACGTAATTTGTTCTAACTCCAACATAATTAGTTCAAAAGCTCCACCAAAAACCTCTAGAAAGTTGAAGTAAGATTTCTTCAGATCGGTAGTAAACAGGAAATTAGCAAAACTTGCAGATTCTTAATTTTATTTTGGCTTCCCTGTAAAATTTGCATAAATGAAGTTGGAACAACATTATTATCGGCAATCGATTTCTTAATTACAAATATAAATTGTAAGCCATTTGTTTTTGCTTACTACTAATACGTTTCCCTTAGGGATTCTTTGATGAACCAGCAGGAATGTTAACATTTCGACCAACTACCTCGTTGTCACCCATGCTTAAAAAATAGCATTAGTAAAACATACCTGAACTTATTTAAAATAACCGATTATTTAGCTGCAATCACAACTGTTTTAGTCAAATTTTTATATAAAACAACAAAATACAAAGAGAAACTATCAATGAAAATACCAAGCAATACACAATACTAAACAACAGTAAGAAATAATCGAATGTAGGGTTTCACGGCCACTGTTCCATAAAGATGTATCTTTCGGGTATTGCCGTGGTTGTTGTAACAAACTTGACGTTTCGCTGATTATACTGTCAGCTTCTTCAGAAGTTCTCTAAAGACTGATGTTGATGTCTTCTGCTCCTCGTTATATACCCAGTCCTTGCTCCGCTCCAGTGATGCGTATCCGTTCCAGTCTGCTGAACCGTGTCCGTTATCGTTCTCTGATCCGTATCCGATGCTTCTCCTCGATTCGTGTTAGATGATCTCGGATGCGTCCTCGTTGGTCCTTGCTGCTTCGGGCTCTCCAGCACTAACTTCCATACCTTACTCAATCTGTATCCGTCTTTTTGGTTGAAGTTGTTCGGATTCTTCATTAAAATTTGACAAGTGACAGCGAATCAAATTCAACAATAGCTCCTAACAGTGATTTTTTCATTTTATCCGACTTAAATTTGATAGTAGGGTAGGATTTCTGTGGAGTAAACTTAGCTGGGCTATCACCCAATCAGAATCCAAGAAATGATTGCCTATCTTACGTATATAACACTGTTTTCTTCACGTGAATGTATAGATTCGCATTCGTTCTAATCAAACTTTAACAACAAAAATAAAACCGAGCCAACGCTATTAGATCCGTGTGTGGATGTATGTGTGTGTTAATAAACGGAAATACCAACGCTTACGCTTAACGTTACATCAACCCTGTGACACTATCACTTCCCGTGGGACACGAGACGAAAACCATGATTAAACTATTAGACGATTACCTCGAAAGTGGTTTCACTTAAGGCTTACGCCTCCCGAAAGCTGTCGTTCCCCCAAAAGCTACGGGAAAGATGGTAACATCACTAAGGAGTTAATACCCCGTATACGGAACCATCCCACCCACCAACCGCCGCCGCCGTACGTAACAAATAACATTAACTGTAATTCGAAGCGGGGTAACCCGTGTAGTATTGAAGGGAGCGAGGAGAGCGGGGCTGGTTCCTACCGCAAAGATCTTCCAGGAGGTGGTGGTGGTGCAGGTTGTATAGTATTAAGGCGTGGTGCCTCTTCGCATGAGGTTGGTAGCCCTGGGAAAGTAATTAGCTACCGGGACGGAAACTTTTGCGAAAGGGAATTGTATACCAGCTATGTATGTGTTAGTGTGTAATGTAGACGTTTTAATGGATGCGATCTCGCGTGCTATTCTATTAGATTATGTACGATAACGATGATGACAATGATGATGTTCTTCGTGTTGATGTTGATGCGAGTTCGGGAATTGTGTGTGCGCGTCTATGTGGGAGAATTTAATTGAAAAGAAAAACGTGATAATGCGTGGGAAATTTATCGTAATATCGTGCAGGAAATGGATATGTGATTAGAAAAGTTTCGCTACCAATTAATATGTTAAATATTGCTGTGGATTTCGACATGTTTTGAAAGGAATTTTATTTTATCTGCAATCTTATTAGATCTTCAGCTAAAATCGACGATGAAGGGGCTGGTTTAAGGTCCGAAAAATTGGATGAAAAATTAAATGGATAAGACTCATGAGGAAGGAGGACTTGAAACTGTCGCAACGTTGTTGAAAATTAAAAATTAAATTGAAAATGTTATTAGTTAGTCGAACAAAACTCTGGTCTTCCATGAAAAAAAAAATGTTTCCCAGAAGCCAGAGTTTACAATCAGACGCAAAACACAACAGAAAATAAAATCATTGATGTATGGAGGGTGTACATTAATGTAGTAATTCCTTCTAAAACAAAGGCGAAACTCTACACTCGTACACCACTACATCCATTATAACTTGATCCCTTGAATTACACGAATTGGATCGTGTTGTTTAGTAGATCTCCTTTCTGTAATGTTAACCACGGCTTCTCTCATCAACGCAATTTATCGTACCTACCTCTGTACACGACACGACGACTACTACGATAAAGTTTCAAAAACAAAATTGAATGAAGGATATAGGAGAACATGTATAAAATAAATTTTACCAAACGTTGCCCTACAATTCAATACCTGAAAATTATGCATTAGGTTGTTTTTTTTCAAAATGAAAGGTTTAATTAAAAACAACTCTCAATTATATTCAGAGCGTAATGCCTATTCTGCATGTATTTATTCATTGATTCAATATTGAAAACGCTTCCGCAATGTAACCAATTAATTCTCTAGTACCTTGTGTAGCTATTCAAAAAAAAAACTGGAAATTTTAATCGGATTTAAAAATGTTTTTACTCCCATTCCCGTGCAGCATGTTTGTTTCGGATATATTCAGACATATATCTTTTGTGTGTAACTGTACAATTGCGTAATAAATTGTGGCTGTTCAAATAAAACAATAGTTGGCATAAATTTTATAAATTGTTTTTTTTTATTACATTATTTGGATTAAAAGTTTTAAAATTAAAACTACCAGCGCATTGATTTAATTGTAGATTAGTTCTCGTTGCTGTTTTATTTGCATACACACGTTGCTAATTAATTGAAATAGAAATAAAATCGACGTATTACATCATGTTAATCAAACGTTATTGGTAAATGTATATAGAGTCGAGTCTTTTACTATGAAATCCATTAGTAGCCGTATATTATTCATGTTCAAACTTTGTATTAATGTTCCTTCTGCATCTTTTTGTATTATATTTTGATGTTGCATGTGATCTGTGTAAAACACACGAACTATCACAGATCACAGCTTTGTCTTAAAAATATGAGCTCCTAAATATAATTTCAAATAAATTCATTTATACCTAGTAAGTTTGTTTTATAATTTTTAAGCAGGTGTTTGCCTGAAGTCTCCTTTTTTCCTTGATATTTGTTGAAATTCGTTTAAAAGAATTCAACAAACAAATATTCTGTTGCCACTGTTGCGGTGTCGATGCCTGATTGGTGCACCTACGAGGGAGCGTTTTTATGTTCGCGGAATGGAGGATAAGGGGTGGAAATAAAAAAACCAAATTATTTTTTTTTTCAATATATTCACCTGCAAGACGGATACATTTTTCAAATCTTTCAATTAATTTATTTATACCCTCATAAAAAAATGATTTCTCTTTATCTGCAAAATACGCCGAAACTGCCTCCTTGACTTAATAATAATAATAATAATAATAATAGTTTTATTGTCGTCAGTTTAAAAAACATCGACATTGTCATCAGATAATATATTACAGTAGAACACATAAAAACATATTATAGTACAATACAATACCCATAGGAAGTCACAATCTTGTAGCCACGAACTCGGATTCCTGATAAAATACCTTATCCAACAAATAAGCTCTTAACGAGTTTTTAAAACAAGAAAGGGTGGTGGTTTGCCTAATCTCAACCGGTAACATGTTATAATATTTTACTGCCCTATACTGCGGGCTGCGCTCGTATAGAGTTGTTCTATGAGAAGGCACTGTCAGTCTATCACCGAACCTCGTGGCCATGTGTTTATTGATGTCGCAATTTCGCGGGAAGAAAAATTTATTTCTTTGAAAGAGTACCAAAATCTCGAAAAGGTAAATGGACCACAGCGGTAGCACTTTTAATTCTTTAAATAGAGATCTACATGATTCACGTGGCGAGACACCAGCCATACACCTAATAATCTTTTTTTGTGTTACAAACACCTTAGCCGCCGCAGGCGATGAGCCCCAAAAAGCAATACCATAACGCAAGCGAGACTCAACATAACTAAAATAAAACATTCGAAGCTGCTGGATGTTAACGCACTTACGTAGGTTGCGCATACCATAGAACGCTGAGCTCAACTTCTTATCCAATACTAGGCAATGTTCCTCAAACCGCAGACAACTATCAAGTGTTAAGCCGAGAAACTTAACAGATTCGACCTCCGCAACCGCACAACCACGGTGGCCAGCTAATAAGGAATCCTCACTAGATCTAGAGTACGTTCCGAACCGCAGGAGGCCTGTCTTTCTACTATTCAGAACGAGACCATTATCCTCACACCACAAAGTCATAGCACCAACAGCACCAGCAGCAGATACAGTTACTCTCTCAACGGATTCACCAGAAACTATACAGCTAGTGTCATCTGCATATTGCGACAACACACCCTCACTTAATGTCGTTGATAGATCGTTCACATAGATCAAAAAAAGCGTGGGACCCGGAATCGACCCCTGGGGCACACCGCATTCTATGTTAATTACTGACGAATAATACGTGTTCAAAACACTATTTTTATATCCAGGAACTGCAACAAACGAAGTGCGATTACTGAGATATGACCTGAATAAATCATGAGCCACTCCACGTATTCCAATAGCCCAAATCTTCGAAAGCAGCAACGAATAATCCAGAACATCAAACGTCTTTATCAAATCGAAGAAGACTCCCAGGACGTGGTTCCTTATATCTAATTCAGCGTACACATGCTTTAAGGAATGATATATAGCATCACCAGTTGACTTGCCAGATATAAATCCAAATTGACTCGCAGATAGAAAATTACTTTTTGATAGGAAGGTTGTCACTTGTATATTAATGATTTTTTCAAAGATTTTTGTGAACACCGAAGGTATAGCGATGGGCCGATAATTTTCAACCGACTTCTTATTATCCTTTTTATGTACTGGTATGATCCTACTTGCTTTCAAATCGGAAGGAAATGTGCGCGAAGAAAGGCAGTCATTAATAATATGTGCCAATGGCATTGAAACCTGGTGCGAAACAAATCGCAGAAGAAAGCACGGCACCTCATCCAATCCCGCGGAATGCTTGGAGACCAGATCACCGATGACCCTCCGCACGTCAGAACAATCCACCGGCATGAAAAACATAGAAACACTGCTATGTGGAATGCTTTCAGATGATCTAACCCTAGGCGTAGGTCTATCAATACAACTGAAATGCTGCCCAAACAATTCCGCCACCTGTTGTGGATCACTGATAATGGAATCGCCGCTACAAAGCAACAAATTTTGCCTGGTACTTGGAGCGTTTCCTGCTATATCATGGATAATCCCCCAGGATGTCCTACTTATGTTCTTACTATTAGCCATTATGTTACAATAATAAGACCTCTTTGCAGATTCAACCTGCTTCCTATACAACTGTTTTCTAATATTGTAGGTGTCAAGTAGTATTTTCTCTTTCGTGGCTTTATATAGGTTATATAGATCACGTAGTTCTATAGCTTTAGCTTGTAAGTCAACCGTGTACCAAGGCAACCTATGTTTAACGGTTACTTGTTCCTTTTTGACTGGAAAAGCCAAGTTAAAGTAATATAAAAATATACTGTAAAACATCTTAAATTTCTCGTCGGCATCAGAAGATAGATAAACATTATCCCAGTTTTCCTCCGATAATGACGACTGAAAACCAAGGATTGCTTCATTTGAAAAACGACGCCTGTAAGTAGTAATTGGCGCAGATTTCCTAGTAATATTTATGTCTAATACTTGATATTTATGATCCGACAAAAGTGGCTGACCGAGACTGCAATAATACTTTCCTGACTTATCAGTAGCAAACACATTATCAAGAACTGTACTTGTAGTTGATGTGACTCTCGTTGGGTCAATAACATAGGGAATCAAACCAAAACAAACAAAGAGATTCAGTAGTGTAGTAGCGCTAGGATCAGTATCACTAATGTTTATGTTAAAATCCCCACAAACAATCAACTCATCGCACTCCTCAGAAGCACAATCAAGTAAATTAAAAAGTTTCTCGAAGAAGACAGCCAAGTCTCCCGACGGAGAACGATAAACACATACAATATTATATTTCACACGATTCAGTCTAACAGATACACATGCATATTCAAAATCTTGCTCTGTGCACTCAATAGAACAGGCAAACGCCTCCGCGGCTACGCTAGATCGCACAAATACCGCAACACCACCACCCCTCAAGTTAATTCTAGAAAAACTGCAAATCAAAACGTAATCATTTAGATTGACAGTCAAAGTCTCGTCATTTGTAAGCCAATGCTCAGAAAAGCATACAATATCAGGAAAACTAAGGTCAGCTAATAAGCTTTCAATTAGAGGAATTTTATTCCTCATGCTACGTACATTTGAATGGAATAATCGACAGTAATTTTTTTACCCCGCAGCTCTTTTTTCATTTTCGGAAACAGGTAATAAACACTCGGGGCCAGGTCTGGGCTGTAGGGTGGGTGATTCACAATTTCGAAGCCCACCTTATGCAGGGCAGCTAACGCAACGCGGCTCTTGTGAACGGGCGCGTTGTCGTGCAAAAGCAGCGTCAATTTTCCCCGTCTTTTCTCTTTAGTGGCTTCTTTTAGTCGCTCTAATATTGAAGCGTAATATTCTCTGGTTATAGAAACACCTTTATCTTTATAATCAATCAACAATATTCCTTCCGAGTCCCAAAATACCGTTACCATGAGTTTCCCAGCTGATTGTGACACTTTAAATTTCTTGGGAGGTGCTGTGCCCTTTTTATGCTACTGAATGGAGTCTTGTTTGGACTCTGGTTCATAATGATGAACCCAAGTTTCGTCTCCAGTAACAATTCGACTACAGAGGTCCAAAAATGCACGCGAACACGCGATTTTTTCCATATTTCACTTTTCACTCCTGATTATGTTACTTGGTTGACGATAGCCCAAAGATTAACTGTCTAATAACAATGAAACTTCGTATTTATACTAATTATGAGTCGCTGCACAGGCCACGCCCCCAATACGCCTAATCACCCCCCTACAACCCGTTCATTCCGCGAATATAAAAACGCTCCCTCGTATATTGGTACCCTAAAATACAACCCTTAAATGTGAAAAATAGATATCACTTGATCAGATCCAGTGCAGTATCATCTTTCCCGATAACATTTACTAACTCTAAAATATCCGAATCAAATTTCCTTCTTCTAGAATCAGTTAAATGTTATAAATTTAAATATAGATCAGAACTTATAATATTGATCGTCAAAACAAGTCCTCATTTGTATGCTTCCTTGATGATTTTTTCGTAAAATGTGTACGAAATTTTTTCACATCTTTGTTGTGTTTCTTCCTGTGCTTGTTCTGACAATTCACCAATGGGTAAAATTGTGTTATTAATGACCGAAGTCCCATGAAACAAAATTTTATGTATACCGGAGTAGGCATATAATACCAATTGTACAATTCAACGTATTTTTGTACTGTTTCTAAACAGTATTTTCGAAAATTAATTTACATTAATGTCAACACCATTAATTATTGTCTTTAAAATTACTCCAAATTTATGAATTAAATCTTCGTTGATTCCAGTTATTTCAAATGACAAGTTAGGGATCGTCTAGCTGTATTGCCATGATTTGTTGTACCAAATCCTGGTTCAGGAATATTAACAATAAGTTCAATTTTTTTGATGATCGATCGCAATAAACAGATTCAGGAAAAACAATTTCTTCTTGTAGCCAAACATTGTTTTTTCATAAAAACACGATGTTCTATTGGACGATTTCCAATATTGAAAATATCTTGGAAAAAGCATGTGTTCAAGCCAATACAAAATATTTTTACTTGATTTATCTTCTTCGGCAATCCCGTATGTATCAAGTATAAACCGATACATTGCTCGTTTTTTTACTTTCATTCGATTTGTCATCATTCTTCACAGCGACTTCTTATATATAGCGTCCATTATCTTACAATTTTTCAAAAAAAAAAACTATTGCAACAAAAACACAATCTTGTACAACCACTCTAACGTCAGAAATTTCAAAAACAGCGCACAGAATAATATGCATTCGACTCAAAGTTGAGTGTTCTGAATAGGCAAATATTGGCAGCTAATTTTCTTGAATTTTCAAAGCTAAATAGCTAATTCACCCATAAATGAGGTAATTACTGTGTAGGGTTGTGTAGAACTAAACTTAATCCTCTATTTAAGACAATTTTTTGTAATCCGATTACCTGTTACGTACAATTAATCTTCTTGTACTAGGTAAACATTATCCAATAATAAGTAATGCGACTTAATAATACACTTAGCAAGGTATAACAATATTATAATGACATCAATAAATAAGCGCATTTGCTTGTGGTACATTACACCCCAATTTCTATACGCAGAAACGTCTCAATTTTACTGAACTTTGAAAGCAAATGTAGAAAAACTTATGTACGAGGGAGCGTTTTTATATTCTCGGAATGGGGAATAAGGGGTGGAAATAGAAAAACCAAATTATTTTTCTTTTTCAATATATTCACCTGCAAGACGGATACATTTTTCACATCTTTCAATTAATTTATTTATATCCTCATAAAAAATGATTTCTCTTTATCTGCAAAATACGCCGAAACTGCCTCCTTGACTTCATCATCGGCAGTAAATTTTTTACCCCGCAGCTCTTTTTTCATTTTCGGAAACAGGTAATAATCACTCGGGGCCAGGTCTGGGCTGTAGGGTGGGTGATTCACAATTTCGAAGCCCACCTTATGCAGGGCAGCTAACGCAACGCGGCTCTTGTGGACGGGCGCGTTGTCGTGCAAAAGCAGCACACCTTTCGTCAATTTTCCCCGTCTTTTTCTCTTTAATGGCTTCTTTTAGTCGCTCTAATATTGAAGCGTAATATTCTCCGGTTATAGAAACACCTTTATCTTTATAATCAATCAACAATATTCCTTCCGAGTCCCAAAATACCGTTGCCATGAGTTTCCCAGCTGATTGTGACACTTTAAATTTTTTGGGAGGTGCTGTGCCCTTTTTATGCCACTGCATGGAGTCTTGTTTGGACTCAGGTTCATAATGATGAACCCAAGTTTCGTCTCCAGTAACAATTCGACTCAATACACCATCCTTGTCTTCATTACAGAGGTCCAAAAATGCACGCGAACACTCTACGCGCTGTTGTTTTTGCGGCGGCGTGAGCATTCTCGGCGATAGCTCAAAGACTAACTGTCTAATACTATGGTCGATCTGTCTCATTCCAGGATTGAATTATTATCCCTAAACCCCATTGTCTTCCCATGTGCGGGACCATCCCCGCTGTTTTTTCAGTGAAGTCATATAAATGTGTAAGTTGTCGCTACAAGTTGAAGGTATTGTGAAGGTACTTTATTTAATCAAAAGGACAAAGACTCAAAACAAAATAAAGTGATGAAATGCGATAGGATCCGTTGGCGTTTGAGTTGAGGCCGATATCGACAATTCAGAGAGGCTCGGTAGTGGTCGAAATCCTGTTGACCTTGGTCAGGGGAGGAGGTCGATCCGGGTCCAAGCGTGCTAGATGTTCCGCGAGAGGGTTTTCAGATCTTGAGACTCGTTCCAGAGTTTTCTCCGCCAGGCCTGCCGCATACTGAAGGAGGGTTGGAATTCCCAGATCCTGGTGTATTTGGACGTTCCTGACGTACCATGGAGCGTTCGTGATTTGCCTGAGAATCTTGTTCTGGAGTACGTTGAACTTCGTTCGGTGTGTTTTAGCAGAGCTCGACCAGACCAAGCAGCCGTATGTAAGAATGGGTCTTAAGAAGGTTGTGTAGACCAGCAGCTTCAGCAACTATCTAATAACAATCGCTCATTCCGCGAATATAAAAACGCTCCCTCGTACATAAGATGCATATTATTTACATCATTAAATAGAGCAACTATTCAAGATTAAACTACTGCAATTTTCACTTTGGAAAATTATCAGATTACCAACACCTGTATTAAAAAAAAGGCGAAACTGATACAACTGATAATTCTTCCATTTCTATTAAAAATGGGTTGATAGCCGCAGTGGTTAAGGCTAGGACAACACATAAAAAAAACAATTTTGCAAAAGTAAACATTCTACTGTTTCTAACCTTTTGTCTTAGTATTTGTGTGGCAGTTCGGATAATAACGGTTAAACTGAGTTATCCACATCGATTTCACGAGGGCAACCCACTACACTTGATAAATTTAAAACGAGAGGTACGGTTTTTATCCAGATTGGTGTTTTTGCTCATATCTTCAAAGCAATACTTTATCTTGTAATTGGATGTAAACTGTCATCTGAAAAGTCATCTTTTCTCAAGAGATTAAACATCTGCGTAAGTACTAGCAAGTAAGCTTACTAATTGTAATTTTTACTACATATTAATGCTAAAAACACCCTCTATTAAGGGCAGTAAAACCCGACCCGACAATTCTTTAAAAAAAACTTATAACTATTGAGTTAACACATTGTTAAAGTCACGTTTAACTCAACTACCGTTAGTTCCCTAGAATAGATGTTTCCTACAATGTCAGTTCTCTGTGTCAATTGTACAGGTACCAACCTATGTAGTTTAACAGTAGTTATTTAAGGTTACTTGCGCTTAATTAGTAATAAGTATTTGTAATACGTTCTATTGAAGTTATATTTTGTGGGAATGTTAAATTTTGTAATTTAACACAATAATAATTATTGTGTTAATTGATTTTGACGTAAATGTTAAAAATGTGGGAATGTTAAATTTGCACTGCACTTATTTTGTACAAACTACAGAAAAATAATTCGGGAAATCAAATGGTCGGTAAACAGGGGTGGTCATTTTACAATTAATTGTAAAATGCAGGCCAGCTGTTTTAATTTTTTCTCTTAACCGACCACCCCGCCTGTTTACCGACCAACATTTGATTCCCCGAGGGTGGTCGCTATTGAGAGGTTTTACTGTAGTTTGTACAGCCACAATGAAGTGCAGTTTTTGAAATTGTACTTTCGTGTTTGGGGTTATCTCGATGCGATTTTGACACATTTTTAATGACATTTACGCTGTTTTAATTTTTTCTCTTAACCGACCACCCCTGATGTTTACCGACTAACATTTGATTCCCCGAGGGTGGTCGCTATTGAGAGGTTTTACTGTAGTTTGTACAGCGACAATGAAGTGCTGTTTTTGAAATTGTACTTTAGTGTTTGGGGGTATCTCGATGCGATTTTGACACATTTTTAATGACATTTACGTCAAAATCGTGTGTGCTTAAGCATCGGCACAAACTCAACCACGAACTTGGTCTCGAAAAAAAAACATAATTAGGGTAGGCTATGTAAATGTTTTTGATCGTTGCTTTAGCCACTATTACATAATTACATTATGTGAAAGTGGCTAAAGTAACAATCCATTCACATAGCCTATCCTAATTATGATTTTTTTTGATGTGTCTATATAAATACGACCCTAATTGTAAGTAAGCTGTTGTTCCATTTGCGTTCGATTGCAGTTGGTCTCGATACCTGTTATTATTTGCCTTATTTCAACGGGTCAACGCGGTTTGTTATCGTATCAATAGTTTTAAATCTACTTCGTGAATAGTGCTAAGAATAACCCAACACTTTCCTCGGATTGCTTGACCATTTGGAGTAGAGGATCTTTTGACATCTTGACGTTTATGATGTGACAAAATTGTATAGGTGAGTGCGAGTTGTAAATTGTTAAAATTTTCCTGGCGTCTCTGTCCAAATCTTTTAATTCCACTTGAATCCATTTTAAGGTACCGAAGCACTATGAGATTATAAGTACAAGTTTACTTTTATTTTAGACAATTTCACTGAAAGCACAATTGACTAAATCCAATTTTTACAATCTCTCATTCTCCAAAAGAATTCTCGCGTGCTATAAATAATAACAAAAGGTGACAAGTGAGGACAGGAAGCTAATTTTGTTAATGCATTTAGTAAAGTAAATATGTTACGTCTGGCTCTCCTTTTATATTTGCGATGGAACGTCGTTTCCTCCTTCCTAACACTGAATGATATCCTTGTATAACACCGAAGTAATTATAAAATGAAGGCGGACAATAAATTAATTAGTTTCTTCTACGTATTAAACGAGTTTACGTGTTAAAACTAGGAAACTGTATTAAGAAGGGGTTACGATTTGTGATTCTCTTTTTAAATTTAATAAGCGCATATCGCTTTAACGCTTAAACTGTGAGATTAATTTAATTGTGTTTGACTCTTACAAAACTTTAATTTTGAAAATATTATATACTTATTTAAATATAAAGGTATACATGCGCTAATGTGATTTAAACTGGAGAGAAAAACCATTTTAACATCGTTAAGCGCTACTGCTCCCGGTCGTAAATTCAAGTTTACCGTATACAAATTCGTTATGACTGTCCCGGTTTTGCACAAAACAGATCTTATGGACCGTAAAACGTATTCGCGAAAACTTTTCTCATTTCGTAGTGCCCGTGTGTAAGCTAGTTGCGACCAGTTCGCGAATTATATGAAACTAGTGCATAGATATTAATACGTAGAAAGGTTAGAAATAATACTAGACGACTGTTATTTAAATGAAATTCCCTTTAATTAAAAAACGTTATGTGTTTCGCGTTGCACATTCCCTCCGAAACTAAATTAAATATTTTCGTGGATCTTCGGCGTGTAGAAAAACTCCAATTTAAATTGCTTATAACGTTGTATTACTGTCTGTGACGAGGTGAATGGAATTTTCATCAGTCGGAATACCGTCTTGTTTTATTCATTTGTTGAATTTATAAAACGCATATTGCTAGGAATGTTTTTCATTTAGACATCGTCGGAACAAAAGTAAACAGAAAAAAAAAACGCGAGAACACACACACACACAAGCATCGAATGTATGTAGTTATAAGAAGAGTTCGAACTGATGTTTTCACTTAGTGAAATTGAGACATGTAATAAATGATTTCAAAATTGTTTATCGATTATTCGTTTTGTTGTCAGAATAAGAGAGTAGAGTAAATATCAAATAATAAATGTGATGAAAGCAGATACTTTGTATACTGGGCTTTAACTGTCGATAATGGAAAATTATACTTTGCGGCTATATAATGATGTTTTGATGATGAGCTTTCAAGTACACCAAATTAAAATATCAATTTCAGGCTTACATTATGTATATATAAATAAATTATTGTTTTTTTTTAATATGAAATTCAAATATACACGATTATAAAATTTAAAATTGCGTTTAATAATATTTATTTCGCTGTCGATCACATTTTGTCGATCACAACATTGGCATTAATAATTTAACTAGAGCACGAGAGCTTTAGCTCGAGGGCTTTAGCCTTTAATTATTAATGCCAATTTTGGTCAAGTCAAATTAGGAAGCACACGAGTAAAATTGAAATAATGTAATAGCCGATTACTTATAAACGAGCCAAAAACTAAGTTCTTCACTGGATCTCTTGGTTTCAAGTAGAACACTGTCATTATCAAGGCGATAATAAAACAGTTTTATTGGCGCCTTGATAATGACAGCATTGCTGTTGAAACGCGTCGGTGTTTTAGTTCAAACTTGTTTGGTGTTCAGTGGGTTAAAGTGTTTAGTGTTCGAGCTATATTTGTTAAAATTATTTCCTAAACCAAGTTTCATAGTAAAAAATGAGCAAAATAACCATTTTTTATTATCTGTTAAGAAAAGAGAACAATAAATTATTTTGAACCGAAATTAAACATACAATTATTGTACGTTAGATTTCCTGGTGTTGTTGATGATGCTACAAACTCTGCTTTTCTCGCGACCGTCTCTGATGAGGTCTAAAGTCTTGCTTCCTGTCCCTGGTTTTATATCCCTCGTAACTGATTCAAAATTTGTTGGTGATGTTGTTGGTCCAAAACTATACTTTATCTACAACTATCACGAAAAAAAAAACACAATATAAATTTAATAACATGTATTATTAATTTTTGTCAACATGATAATTATAATTAATAGTAATATTATCCCAGTTATTAAAAGTTACAGGTGGATTTCCTTTACCCGTCATATTATAAGTAGTACTTCCTGTGGTAACATAATATATGTTGTGTCATATTGTTAACACTTTGTATGGATTGTTAATTACTTCCACAATTTTTCTTCCTCGTTCTAACTTGTTATTTATGTTGTCGTCGATGTAACCTTCGGCAACGTTTTTCACAGCTATGATGTCACCACCCCTGCTCTCACAAATTGTTGACGATTATCGACGAAATGAATGACCCGTATAAAGTTCAGGATCTTTCAGTTTTAGAAACATAGCAATTTGTTTGCCCATAGCAGCTAATTTATTTATGCCAACTTTTTGTAAGCTCCATTTACCATTCTGGTAATTTAGAAATAAAGAGTTTGATGTGGCATGAGGTGGTGGCAGTGAAAGATATTTTTTTACAAATTTCGTAAAATTCACCTAACACGGTAAACGATCTAGACGTTTTTGTTTTGGTGACATTCCATTTTCATGGAATGTAACTTGTTCTTGAGATAGCCTCCCATTAAACCCATGATTAATGCAACCTATGCAAAACACTAATGAAATATTTAATTTTTGATGACTTACTTTGGCCAGAAGAAATGGTGCTTCTTTAAGAAATTTATTCAGTTCCTCCGGTGTAAAAGTCTTGGTTTTTTTAGGTCGATTGCCTTCGGACTGGCGTTCATGTTGAATGTTATAGTGAATATTCAGGGTACGTTTAAGCATCAAGTAAAAATCCCATAGTGAGGACGACTTGTACTTCTTGTTTAATTCAGCAAAATACACGAGTACACATTTTCAGAAAAAGATGTGGTTTTTTGCGTTGACTGCAAATCCATAAAATTCTTGTATCCGACATCATACTTCCCCTTTAATTTTGTAACTAGTTGATTTTCTGTTGTGATTGTGGCTAACTCCAATATGCTAGGAGGAGTACTGGTACGCCTTTCGACTTCATCAAAAGCACTAGTACTAGTCGTAGTATTCATCTTGTACGCGAAACAGAATTCAAGATATAAATTCACAAAATGCACAAAATTATTAATGTTTGTAAAAACAAATGTCATCGCTATAGCAGCCTCGCACCACCCACTTGCGCCAAAATAATGCATAATGATTTTATCCAACACCATTAAATTATGAGGCCATAATCATTTCGTCATTTCGACTATCTAAAGTGGCCTATAAATCACTAGTGAGTTTTAAAATCATAAGTCACGTATGTAAAATGATTTAATGTTTTTCATAGTTGAACGTGGTTGAACCAAATAATTTGTCAAATCAAATTGTCTACTGTCATCATCACAAAACACTGTTTTAACGAAATGCTAGAGCTGTTGGATAAAATAATATATGGAACTCGGGTGTTATAGATCACAAGACACTCGCAAAAACAAAGTCTATATTTGTCTATTTTTGCTTGTGACTTATTTCTTACTATAATTTTGACATGACGATTGAATAATATCAAATACTATGTAAATATACATACGTTCAAAGAATACTTTTTAAGTGAAGTATAGATGTCGCCGACAGTAGAACGTTAAGGATGCATATGACCAGACAAATATTGGCTGTCGATTGTGGCTGTCAATTAATTTCAAATTGCCGAGACATCTGACAAGTGTCATAGAAGCAATAATTTGTCTGGTCCGCTGCTTGTTTACGAACGTCCCTTGCCCCTCTACTTTAAAACTCTCACGGTTCTGAATATACTGTGGCGCGTTCTCTGTTGCAGTAATGGAACTAACACATCTTTGACCATATTAATACTTAGTATTATATTTGATAGTATTATTCCATCGAATTGTCAATATTATTCAATTGACAAGAGTAAGAAATGTCATTACTTGTCAATATTCTTTTAGTAATCCATAGATTATGTGATAGTTGTAGATATAACAACTTATTAAACTGGAGGAATATTGTTTTAAAAAAATCGAAATCTACCGATTCACTCGTGTTTTATGAAATTGTTTAATCGCTTGCGAAGACTTTCTAAAGTAGGCATTGATTCGCCGATGAATTCTCCAATACTCTTCAGCCTCCTTCTACAAATGCATCACCTATATTCAGTCCCTGTTTAATTTTGCGATTCGTTGTGTTTCCTGCAATATACATAGAAAATAAACAAGGCTGTTTGTTTAAAAGGGTCCTTAAAATCACATAGCTACAATAGATGAAGCAATTTCTGGATTTAAAAGTTATGATTTATATTCCATAAACTCAGACGAGCTTGATGAAGATGTATCTGGAAATCCTTCTATATTGTATATTTTTTTAAAATTAGAAAATGTGGAATCGTAGGTTGCCGGAGCAGTAGAAAAATGTTGTCTATTTCTTCCACTGAAGAAATAACATAAACATAACTTAACTTTTGATAAGCTAAATCTCAATTTCCACCATCCAACCTCGACTACTTCCTTTTTGGAGTTGCGAATTTCGCCGCCCAGTCCTCGATTCATCGCCAATATCGAAAGAACAAACGCCTCGGATGTTAAAGGAAGAAGGAAGCATCCAGCGCTTATGCACGTGTAGAAATGGTGAGGGTGTACGTGCCGGAGAGCTTTACGTCTAGAGTCCTACGTCTGACCCAGTTTTTCGAACAGTTTCGCGCCACCCCAGACATCGTGGTAGAGATAATTTTATTGACTGAAGGTTGATAGGTCGTCGCGGAGACATCGGCGAATACATAAATCCACCCTTCTAGTTCTGGCACTACACAAAAACGTCGAACGATTTCGACGAATCGAAAGGGGGACATCAGTTCCTTTTTTCCACCCTTCTATTTTTATATGTGTGTGTGTGTGTCCGTGTATTTTGATCGACCTTCGGTAGGTATAACATTCGAATTTAAAATGCACAATGATGGAAACGTTGCGCTTCCGTTTTATTTATGGCCGGATCGAATCGAACGTGGACGATGATGGCAGTTTGGTCGCTATTTTAGTAGGGTTTGCAATCATGTTTCATCATTTATATTTCGTAAAAAATTAATCTTTGAAATTAATTAATTTAAATTTCTATCTCTCGGTTTTATTTTGAACAAAGGTAATGCCTGAATTAATCCTTAAATTCAATTTAAATTTTAAGAAGGAACCTTTCGATATAATTAGCAGCTTAAAAATTAACTCGAAAGAGAAAAAGGAGAGATCGTATTGTGAAATTATTGAGACGACAACGGAGGCATTAGCGTGTCATTTTTAATTAAAAATCTGTCAATAATAAAGCTGCGAACAAAACTTCTCGATTTCACGTCTCCTCTATTGTGGAAACTTCTTGTATTTTACAAGCGTAGCTAGAGGATTTTCTCTTCGAAGACTGTTCTATAGATCAATTTATAAAAAAATTGTTTTCGAAACTTCTAATTCCTTATAATCTAGTTTAAGAATTTTTCCGACATAAATATTGACATGATAATACTGTTAAGAATCTCTATTTATAAAATTAGTTTATTGAAACAGTTCGTTATACATACCGGGTGTCCCAACAAGGAAAACGGATGTACCTAGAAATTTGAAACAAAAAAATTGTTGTGTAAATCGGCTGAGAGAAAATGCTGGAAATTATTTTCGAGTTTCTGAAGTGGCCTCCAGGGGGCGCAATTGCCATCCTGAATTTTAAACTAATGATAGTCATAGTGAATACTATTTTAAAGCTGAGACAAATTTAAATATTTTTTGTTAGATGCTTTTTGCTCTATCTCTGAAAAGAAAGTGGTGGGGGGCGCTAGAATATTTTCGGAAGTAAATGTCGATAACTCTAAAAAGGCTTAACGTATCTTAATAAACTTGGAGTCCTTAAAAGAAGGGTTTCCTAGACTATCAATTGAACTGTGAGTGAGGTGATTGTGTTTGCTTACCTTGCCGCCAGATGGCGTTTTCTGAGATAGTCGCAAAAAAATTAACTTACTGCAAAAAATTAAATGCAATGATATCACTTTTTTACGTCATTACATAGTCAATCAAGAGCCTAACAAGCCAGTGAAAATCGCATCTCAATATCTTTATCCTAACCTAAGATATGAATAAAAGAAATTTATACTAAAAAAAAATACATTTTGGAAAGCATTTCCGCTTTAAGGTTTGTTATTAATGTCTAATTATTTCTAATTTACCAAATAAAATTTATTATTTGGGATGCCAAACGATATTTTAAATTGAAATAAACTGTTGTTATTTATCTTTGCAACAGGACGAGTTCATCCTAATCCAGTTAACCCCCATTTAGGTTTAAGAAGAATAAGTTTGGATTTAGGAATTAGTAAACCATCGGTACAACGAATCCTAAGAGATCACTATCTACATCCTTATCATATTGAACTACATCAGGCTCTTTGAGAAACTGATTTTGATAGGAGATTAGACCACTGTCATTGGTTGAATTCTATGATAGATGAGGATCCCGATTTTTTATCTCGAATATTATCGACCAATGAAGCTACTTTTTCAAGCAATGGAGGAGTTAATTTGCATAATATGCATTATTGGTCGCCAGTAAATCCACATTGGATGCATTGAATACTGTAGTTGAGGTAAGCTATCAAAATTGTTGGAGTGTGAACGTCTGGTATGGTATCTTAGACGATCGAATTATAGAACCATTTTTTTTTAAATAATAATGTTAATGGCGAAACTTATTTGGACTTTTTAAGAAATCACTTTCCAATTTTATTAGAAAACGTGCCTTTACAAACGAGAAGAGATATGTGGCTGCAACACGACAGATGTCCTGCACACTTTTCTCAACAAGTCAGGAATTTTTTAGATCAAGCTTATCCAAACCGTTGGATAGGAAGGGGCAGTTTGTTTCCATGGCCTGCCAGATCTCCAGACCTTACTGTCCTTGACTTTTACCTTTGGGGTAGAATAAAAGATATTGTTTATCAGACTCGCCCTACTACCCCAGAAAACATGATTGATCGTATCCGAAATGCTGTAGCCAATATTTCAAGAGCTGAAATCAGCACAGCCGTATTAAATGCACGACGCAGGATAAATTCCTGCATAGAAAATGACGGAAGGCACTTTGAACATTTATAAACGCTCTTTGATTTTCCATTCAATCAACCTTGTTGTGTTTTATCGTTCTCAAGTTATTAGTTTCATAGATTCCATAATTTATTGTTATTATTTTATAAGCATTGCAGCTTGTTGGACTTTAAGTTAGTTTCCTTACTATTCCCACACTTATTATTTTATCATTGTTTTGGCCTGTTGGCTTTCGAAGGCATTGTAAAAAAAAGTAACAAAGATAAATAACAACATTTTATTTCGATTTAAAATATCGTTTGGCATCCCAAATAATAAATTGTATTTGGTAAATTAGAAATAATTAGACATTAATAACAAACCTTAAAGCGGAAATGCTTTCCAAAATGTTTTTTTTTTAGTATAAATTTCTTTTATTCATATCTTAGGTTAGGATAAAGATATTGAGATGCGGTTCTCACTGACTTGTTAGGCTCTTGATTGACTATGTAATGACGTCAAAAAGTGATATCAGTACATTGCAGTAAGTTAATTTTTTTGCGATTATGTCGGAAAACGCCATCAGGCGGCAAGGTAAGCAAACACAATCACCTCACCCACAGTTCAGTTGATAGTCTAGGAAACTCCCTTTTTGACGACTCCAAGTTTATTAAGATACGTTAAGCCTTTTTAGAGTTATCGACATTTATTTCCGAAAATATTCTAGCGCCCCCCACCAGTTTCTTTTCAGAGATAGAGCAAAAAGCATTTAACTAAAAATATTTGAATTTGTCTCAGCTTTAAAATAGTATTCACTATGACTATCATTCATATAAGAAAATTTTGCAGAAAACGGGGTTTAAAATTCAGGATGGCAATTGATTTACTCAACAATTTTTTTGTTTCAAATTTCTAGGTACATCCGTTTCCCTAATACGGTACCTTATTACCCTTGTTGGGACACCCGAACGTCCGGTCTTGCTTTCATTAAACATGGCACAAAATATATATTAGGTTGGAATAGCGTGCAAGACCAGCACTAAGTTACAATCCAATAAAATTAAACCTGAAGAACATAATTGTGTAAGAAACGTGACGATATATCTCCACGTAACATTAACCTGTAATAAATACATCCATGCTGAGTTTAAATATTTGAACACCTCCAGTAATAATTGTTTCATTAGTCTCGCAACGTCTACAAAGCGAAATTAGATCTTATTAAGTTCACGACGGCGAAATGTGCAACGTTAGTAGTTTAAGATACTGTAACACTCTACAGTCGCATAGGTATAATATGTATGTGTAGGTACTAAATTGTTTGATGTTCCTGAAGAGGTGCTGTAACTGCAACAATGAAATTGGCTGTAAAGGTGTACATAAGCGTCAATTTCATGTATGCATGTTTAATTTGCGTCTTACCTTTACGTAATTTTAAAATTATTACAGGAACCGCATCATGTAACTCGATTGAATTAATTAATATATTAATATATATTTATATAATCCATCTACTATATTAGATATGACGCGAAGTCAATTTCCACTGTCAGTCATCTTTATTAAATTCCCAGCAACATCTCATAATCATAGAGTGTATCCTGTCGGCCCCCTAAGGGCGATATTTTTCGTGAGCGATGTTATCTAGAAAAGAGCAAAAACCACCTGTGGAGACCTGTATGTCTATATAGAGGTATCAGTCGAATATTGCGGACTTATTCCCCGCTTACCTTTCAACCTGATTGCAATTTTCTTAATGGAAAAACGATTACCTACCGCTATAGATACGAACGTGCAATCTAAGGGGGAGAGGTCCTGCGAATTACTTAACTATATCCTCCTATATCGAATGGGTTGCCGCAAGAGACAAAGTTTATATTTATTATCTGCGGTCGGTGTACTAATCTAATTAGTGATGTAATCTAGGATGTGAAATTTCGTGTAAGAACGACACGTTTACGCGATAATGTCGCGATAAAGTTTTACAAACTTAATTTTCTTGAAAGGAGGAACGTGGATCGTGATCGCTTTTGTAGAACTATGATATTAAGTCGTGTTACAGTAACGGTAGAGTTCTTCAAACATTATCTCCATTTAGTTTTCTTTGTGGGTGGTTTCTAAACTAAGACATGTCAAATTTGTACAAAAATATGCTATCGTAAAGAGAAAATGCTTCTTTATTGAATGGTAGTGTAAAATGTACAAGTTTCTGTTTCAATAAAAAAGAGAATTGATGATTACATCTAATGAAGTTGTGAATGTTACTTATGTACAAGATGTTTCAAAAAAAGCTCTTTAAAAAAATACTAATTGATTGCTGTTGAAACAGTAGAAAGCTATGAAACGTCGCTAGATAAAAAAGAAATGAAGTAACATGTGTAAGAAGGATTACCAAGAGTTCAAACGCTCTTATAGATAATATTTGTACCAATAAACAATCCAGATTTTAAAACAAAAATAAAAAAAGCTTCTTTTCTTATCGCACTGCTTCATAACTCCTAGGTTGAAGTATTAACATCAGCACTATCAGATCACATAGGACAAATTGTATCAGTTGAGTATAGGCGGTGTCCAGATTTTAAAATGAAAAAAAAAAAAGATTCTTTCCAATGATGACATTTTGATGTTGCTGCAACGAGAATTAACAGCGATAAACTGGTCAAAAGTAATCTTCATAACTTAGGAATTTTGAAAATCGCTATACAGTCTGTTTGATTTTAGGTGTCACAAAGTCAGATATTTAAATCAACTATTAAAAGATATGAGAAAATGGAAAAGAAGAAAAGTTGTTCCACATTTAATTTTTTGTTATCTTCTATTCTTCTATTCTTTTTTTATTTATTACAATAGCTTAATTTTTGTAAAAGATACAAGGGTTTAAGAAAAATGTTACATTTTTACATTTTTCCTATGGTACTAACAATAAGTTTACGAATTTAACTTAACACCGAATTTAATGAAAAGGAATTGAAAAGAAAATGAAAAATATAAAAGACTTAATACGAAGTGTTTCCTCCACGTGCACGGATAACAGCTGCAATTCGTCTTGGCATGCTCTCAATTAAGTTTTGAATGTAAGCCTGGCTGATTTGATTCTATTCTTCAGTTAGAACGTCGCTAAGCAAGTGCATCCCAAACATACTCAATTGGGTTTAGGTCTGGGCTTAGAGCAGGCCAATTTACTACTGAGATTTCAACCTCGGCTAAATACTCGCGTACAATTCTGACAAAATGCGGTTGGGCATGCATCAGCATGAAATCATATCCGATGAACGGTGCAAAAGGAACAATATGTGGCTCTGAAACTCCTCTTACGTATCTATCGGCTGACATGGCTCCTCCGTTAATTATAACCAAGTCCGTCCGAGCTTCAAAATTTATGCCACCCCACACCATTATCGAACCGCCTCCATAACTTACTCTAGGAAAAAAATGGTTTTGAAAGAAACGTTCACCAGTTCTCCGGTAAATTCTTTCACGTCCATTTGGTGTTCTAAGAAAAATCTGGTAGATTACATTTAAATTTACCTACAATATGCAAAAAAAATGAATCAAATCGAATTTAAAAGAACAAACTTATTAACGAACAAACTTCATCAATTTTTTGAGTGGATCGATTATTTTGCCGGTGAGTGAATCAAAATTTTAAATGGAACATACCCAATTTTATTACATATTCTAAAACTGTAAAAAATTGTCTTCATAACGATATAAAAGATGCCATAGTTATCTAATAAATTAAAGATATAAATTGATAATTAAGTGACAACTGTGCTCTTACGTAGATTAGAGCTTTATTCGAAAAACTAGGCGGTGAAACAAATGAAAACTGTTATATATGAACACGTTACTATATTTACAGTTATCATTTGTTATAATAAAATAAATAATAGGTAGTTAGTTGACATACAAATTACGTGTCATTATTTCGTGAACACTTCTCTCCCAATTCGTTACATACACAACAGTTTGGCGACGAGAATCATTGAACCTACGAACTAGTAGAGCTAGTTGCTTACAAGAAGTGTAAGAAAAAGATATTATGCCTAAGACGGATTCTGGATCGAATGCGGTACACGCAGTACATACGGTTTTCTCAATCGAAACTTTTGATACTTCAAAGAATTTTAATAGATGGTTGATGAGGCTGGAAAGTGCATTTGATGTTTTTGCAGTGCCTCGAGAAAAAAAAAGCAGCTTATTTACTACATTACATGGGTCCAGATGCGTATGATGTTTTATGCGATAAGATATCACCTGATACACCAGGGTTGAAAACATATCAACAGTTAGTTGATACAATGAAGTTACATTATAACCCGGAACCTTTGGAAATTGCTGAAAATTTTAGATTTTTACAAAGAAAACAGCAGGAAGGGGAAAGTGTTCAAGAGTACTTAACGGCGTTACAGAGAATGGCAACAACGTGCATGTTTGGAGATTATCTAAAAAAAGCTCTGCGTAATCAATTCGTTTTTGGTTTGCGAACTCAAAATATTCAAAGCAGGTTACTTGAACAGAAGAATTTAGATATTGACCGAGCAATTGAGATAGCCATGAGTATGGAGACGTCGGCCAGAGATGCAGCACAACTACATAGGTCAAACATAACTAACGTATACAGTGTTGGAAATTCTACAGGTCGAAAGAAGAAAGTGGATATAGTGTCAAATCCAGTGACTTTTCAAAATGTCAAAAATACTAATAATTCCCGTAAATGTTTTAGGTGTGGTTCTGAGAAGCACTTAGCAACAAAATGTAATATGCAAAATTTATCTTGTTTTAAATGCAAACGGAAAGGTCATATGAGCAAGGTGTGCATGAAGTCCATAGATACTGGCCGAGTGGATCAGATAGATGAAGTTTTTAATCTACAAGCTGAACATCATCGGTATCGAGAGAAATTCATGGTAGAAGTGCAAGTGAATGAGGTAAAACTTACATTTGAATTGGATTCGGGCGCCTCTGTCACACTTTTAAGTTTAAATGATTTTAAGAAATATTTTTCTAATTTACAACTAGAGAAAACAGAGATAAATTTGGTTACATATAGTAAACAGTCAGTCGATGTTTTAGGGTTTGCCCAAGTACAGGTTACCTATGGTAGTATTACAAAACAATTAAATTTATATGTGGTCAATTCTGATAAACAACCACTGTTAGGTCGCGAGTGGATACGTCAATTACACATTGATATTAAAAATTTATCAGATGTTGCACATGTGGGTACTAAACCGCGTCTTCAGAGTATTTTAGATACGTATCCCGTAATTTTTGAAAAGAGTATGGGCAAAATTACAGGATTACAGGCGAGTCTGAAATTAAAAAAGGATACACAACCATTTTTCATTAAAGCTAGGAAAGTGCCTTATGCTTTACTTACTAAGGTTGAAAAGGAACTTGATTACTTGGAAAAGGAAGGTGTGTTAGAAAAGGTAAATAGCTCAGAATATGCGACACCGATCGTCCCTATTGTCAAAGCAAACGGAAATATTAGAATTTGTGGTGATTTTAAGTGTACGTTAAATCCAAATTTAGTTATCGATGAATATCCGTTACCGTCGATTGAAGTTTTATTCTCTTCAATGGCCGGTGGGGAAAAATTTTCGAAATTGGATTTACAGCAGGCTTATTTACAAATGGAAGTTCGTCCGGAAGATAGAAAATATCTTACTTTAAGTACACCAAAGGGGATATACAGAAGTACCAGATTAATGTTCGGAATAGCAGCGCACCTGCAATTTGGCAACGCGAATTTGAGAATATTTTGAAAGACATACCAGGTGTTTCAGTATTTCTCGACGATGTAAAAATTACAGGTCCGGATGATGATACTCATTTTAAAAGGCTAGAAGAAGTACTAAGTCGTTTAGCAAAGCATAATATACGAGTAAATTACGAAAAATGTAATTTTTTTGCGGAACAAATCGAGTATTGTGGTTACATTATAGATAAATTCGGTATTCATAAAACGAAAGATAAGATGGAAGCTATTCGGAAGGCTAAAGTTCCTAGTAACAAAACAGAAGTCAGAGCATTTGTGGGGCTAGTAAATTATTACGGACGTTTTCTTAAAAACCTTAGTGGTACATTATATCCTATTTACAATTTATTAAGGGATAATGTTGCTTTTAAGTGGGACAAGAAATGTGACGAGGCATTTGCGGCTGTTAAAAGTGAAATTATGTCGGAACGCGTCGTGGCACATTTTGATCCAACTTTTCCGTTAATATTGGCAACGGATGCAAGTCCATACGCGGTTGGGGCGGTATTGTCTCATATTTATCCTGACGGATCTGAACGTCCGATTCAATTTGCGTCACAAACTTTGACAAATGTTCAGCAAAGATACGCGCAAATCGATAAGGAAGCTTATGCTATTATTTTTGGAATTAAAAAGTTTTATTACTATTTATATGGTCGTCCTTTTACGTTGCTGGTAGACCATCAGCCGTTAATACATATTTTATCACCTACAAAAAGTTTACCTACTTTAACAACTACACGTATGCAACATTATGCATTATTTTTACAAACTTTTAATTACAAGATTAGGTATAAAAATACTAAATTACATGCTAATGCGGACGCATTGTCAAGATTACCAGTAACTACTACAAATATTTATGATTACGATGTTTCAGATAAATTTCAAATATACCAAATTGAAACGTTACCTATTACAGTTCGTGAATTAGAATCTGAAACAATAAAAGACAAAAGTCTACAAAAATTACTTACAGCCTTGAAAACGAGCAAAAGGTTGCAAGCGAAAGATAGATTTAATATACCACAAACCGAATTTACATTACAAGGCAATTGTATATTTAGGCAACAAATGGTAGTAGTTCCGAAGAGTTTACAGAAAAGAGTTTTGGATGAATTACATACTTCACATTTTGGTATTGTAAAAATGAAAGGCCTAGCGCGAGGACATTGTTGGTGGCCTGGTATATCGTATGATATAGAAAATATTTGCAAGAATTGTAGCGATTGCAATAAAATTAAAAATAATCCCGAAAAAGCGAAAACACATCCATGGAAAACACCTACTACTCCGTTCGAAAGGATTCATGTAGATTTTGCAGGTCCATTTATGAACAGTTTGTATCTAATTGTTGTAGACGCTTATACACGATGGCCTGAAATTCATATCGTCAAAAATATGACTACACAATCTACAATTGCAGTATTACGTAAAATTTTTGCACGTTTCGGTATTCCTAACACATTAGTTTCCGATAACGCGCAAACTTTTGTTTCGTATGATTTTAGACGATTTTTATCCGAAAATGGAATTACACACAAACTTAGTGCACCTTACCATCCCGCAACTAATGGTTTAGTCGAAAGGTATGTGCAAACTTTTAAACAGTCATTGAGGGCATTAAAAGGAAATGATAGTGAGCGAGAAGATCAACTTTCGAAATTTTTATTACAATATAGGAAATCACCTCATACAGTAACCGGTGTAAGTCCATCGTATTTAATGTTTGGTAGAGAGATTAGATCACGATTAGATTTATTCAAGCCAGTTAGTAACTCGATAACTGACAACCGTTTTCCAACCGCAAAAATTCGGACATTGACAGTTGGTGAAAGAGTACAAGTCCGAGATTACATTAACTACGATAAGTGGAAATTTGGTCGTGTCGAAAGGAGACTAGGTAAATTACATTATTTAGTTAAATTAGACGATTCTCAAATCTGGAGAAGACATATTGATCAAATCAGATCGATTGGTGAAGATACTCCAGTAAGTACAAGCAGTAATACATCAATACCTGTCTTGCATGATAACCAAGTTACATTCAAATCCGTAGGTAGTGTTAACATTCATCCCACTACTGAAGTTCTAATGCCAAATTCATTTTATAAAGACAGAAAATCAGAACAGTCAGCTGATCCAATTCAAATGTCGGCACCTTCTGCACAAGTCCAACCTGCTTGCTCTAGTGGCACTTCTGAGTTGCGAAGATCTACACGTGTAATTAGATCTCCTGTTAGGTTAGACTTGTAAAATTGTTTGTTTTCTCTGAGAAGGGAAAGAGTGTTATATATGAACACGTTACTATATTTACAGTTATCATTTGTTATAATAAAATAAATAATAGGTAGTTAGTTGACATACAAATTACGTGTCATTATTTCGTGAACACTTCTCTCCCAATTCGTTACATACACAACAAAAACCATTTCTTAGGTTTCAATTGAATAACTTTTCTAATAGTATCTTAATTAATAAAATAGGCTATTCAACATAAATATAACATAGCAACATGAAACAGTAATAATAACTTATTAATAAGTAATCTAAGTTTAAAATTAGAGGCTCGATTTAGGGAATTGAATGTTCTATCCTTGCCCTGTCTCTACATTTTTGAAATATTTAAATTCTACAAAAGTAATGAAGGGACGTTTATAAAAAATTGTGACATTTACAGTAATATGCAGATCAGACATAGACAAAATCTTAATGTACCACCTCTCAATACAAAATTTTATGAAGTGAATCCTAGGTATAGGGCTGTAACATTATACAGTATGTCTCCGGATTGAGTTTATTTTTGATTTTACAAAAACGTGCTAATGGAATAAAATTGTTTGCTTAATTTCAAATAACCAAATCTGTAATTAGAATTACGAAACTGTCAAACCCCTATTTGGAATTACAATTTTTTTTTCGAAAAAAGAACTAGGCTAGAAACAATAATGTTTAAAACTATTCTATTAAATCGCCATCCCTTTCAGCACACAATTCGACTCTAAGCCGCAGTTCCTCGTAACTGTTGCGAATTTCTTCAAGCGTCAAGGATGTAACAGCATCTCTAATGCGATTTTTTAATACTTCCACATTGTTAGGCAAGTTGTCCATGTAGACTAGTTGCTTTAACCGTCCCCACAAATAAAAATCTAAAATTGTTAAATCAGGGCTTCTTGGAGGCCACAAAACAGGACCATTCCAGCCAATCCGATTATTTCCGAATTTTTGATTGAGCCAGGCAGCTACGATGCGCGAACGGTGGGCCGGACAACAATCCTGTTAAAAATACATCCTCTGCCGATAAGCAACTGGGAGTTCACTTAAACCATCCCAGAAAAAATTGCTCAACATTTCCAAATAATTGTGCTGATTTACATTAGCATAAAAAAATAGCTCTATTATTCCATGATAAGAAACAGCATACCACACGTTTACCTTAACAAAGTATTGAGTATTGGAAAATCTATGTTGAAATCTGCATTTCCGAAATTGATGTGGATTCTCTGTATTCCAGAAATGATCTTTCTTTCTATTAGACATCTCGTTATTGTTGAAATTAGATTCATCGCTCCAAAGAATTAAATTTAATCAATTTTGATTATTGTTAAACCAATTACAAAATATCGTTCCCCTGTCAAAATCACCAGGTCTTAAAAACCTCGTACTAATTTAATTTTATACGGAGTCATTTTATGTTTTTTTGGCCGAGAAAATATTTTAAATTGACTTATTCCTAAATTGGCAAAATTGGAAGGAGAGCTGAGAAGTAACATAAAAGGACACCTAAAAAAGTAGGAGAAGTAGTTGGCACCTCCACCAAAATGGTGACAGTCTTAGTTGTAACGTAAGGTTTGCTTTGAGAAAACACTGACTTTACTAATTAATAAGAATAAGAGAAATAATTCAAGATGTACCTATCTTATTAACGTCTCCCTGTACTTCGAAAAGATATTACGAGAAACAAAACACCGATTCATAAATTACATTTATTATCATCAATGGAGACAGACCACGAAATTTTGGCAATTAGATAAATGATTAGCAGTATTATATTCAGTATTATTATTATACTAATGTCAAGTAAAAGAGTTCTTAGAAACAGCGATAATTCTAGTGAATTAACTTCGTACAATCACCAAAACTATATCTGAAATAGCAGGAAATACAAAACTAAATCATAAAAATCCATCACAAATAACTCAATTCATACATTTCGAAAACCTTAATTACGTCATCCATCAATAGTCCTTTTATTCGCACAAAATACCTTCAAATAATTGCTTTACCTTTCAATACTTGAATGGGGTCGGAAAGAGCTTTTACTAAAAACATCTCTCTCTCTATGTATATGTATGTAACCGTCGGTTACTCGGACTCGTATAGCCAAAGGTGCTTTTACATTATTGTGTTAAATCCCACTTCTCTCTCGCTTTTATATACATATATATATAATGTAGGAGCACGTGTGTGTGTATGTAGGCAGTGAACGGAGAATGAAAGCAAATTTCGACTACAGAACAAACACTCCCGGATCCCCGGTCAGGGAGCGGTTACGGGTCCGGATCGTGCTGAAAATTCCGGAAATGTAACCTGTTTAACGTCATGAATTATTATGCCACGGTACATTATCGCGATTTTAAAAAGGTCGCTACTTCATCGTTGCGTTTTAGACTTTCTTTTATATTAATTAAAACTTGAAAATTTTGATTAGATTTACACGTCATGAAGCAGTTTTTTAAGTTTTATTAGGTTGTTTTGTTACAGATATTAGATCTGTCAATGTGACAGCGTCTTAGTGCATTTTATTTTTCTACTATTTGCTATCCTGCAAAATAACGTCAACACGACAGTATTACCTGTAGTATATTTTAAATGCCAAATTAAAAGTTTTCGAAACATTAGCTTTTTAGGGAGCATTTAAATTTAGACGAAATCGTCTGTACAAACCTGAACAGTTCTGACACTAGCTAAGATAAATAATCCTAGTAGACGCTACCAGATGGTATAAGTTTCATTTCCCTAACACAATAGTGGTGACATAACCATAACCACAATGTACACGGTGAAATGTGAACGAAATCGTGTTTACTTGTTAAATAATGGATGCATGTAATACACCTACCAACCTATGTATGTATGTACCTTCTTCATTCAACATTAAGTATAGATATAGGGAAGAGCGTGTTTCCGGTGTAAAACGAAGAGAATGAGTACACCACGCTCTGAATATAAATTATTTCTGTTGATGTATGAATATATATATACACTATTACCTGTATCAGGTATAAATATATAAATAGGTAGCGATTATTTCAATCTAATCTTATTCAAATATTTATAGATTTTTATTTTCCTTTTACACTCATATTAATACGTTTTAAAATCACTTTGATGTCGGGGAATCAAATGCGGCACACGAATCAATGTTTGTTCTAGAAAAAAATATGTCGCAAATAGAAAAAAAATCTTGCTAAAAGCACTAGCGTACTAAAAAAAGAAAGGGGGATATAACGTGCAAAAATATAGCGTGTTTCGGTTTTTTTCATCTACCCATTAACCACGCCGCTATTCTTTATCATTCCACCTACATAATATGTTCATTTACACTTTCTTTATTCGTGTAACACATTTTTTTTGTTACACGCCTTCTGCAATATTTCCGCTAATTTCGCCCGGATTTTTTTTAACGCATCGTTTCCGTACCTAACTTTCTGTCCTGTTCGTGCATGTCATTGCCGCATAATAACACCCACGTTGTGACGTATTATGTTATATATTTATGAGCAAATTTAAATCCGATTTAGGTGTATCGATATAGGTAACACATTCTATCGATTATATTCATAACCGTAAACGGTGAAAGGTTCACAATTGAAACCGAACCGATTCTGAATGCGACAGGCTGAAAATGTTCCATCAAACTTTTGAATGGAAAAAAGCTCTCGCACCTATTGAAATGACGTGCAGCCGATGCAAGGTATTGGGAATTTTCTGAGCATCAAATTAAATCTTTACAATATCCAAACAAAAGTCTATACACTGTAAATGACGCAACAGATTGCTTCATTGCGGTTTTTTTTTGCTGCGTTTAAAATCATGTTTTTTTCCAAAAATCGTAATTAAAATGTTTGTTTTGGTGCCGTGAATTTTCCCTGTGTTTCTATGTTAATTAAATTTGATAAAACGATTTTATAAAATTTAATCTTGCAGGTAAATCGATGGTATTATTTTATAGAAATTTCGTCAATCGAACATAGTTTATTGACGAAAAAGGATCAGTTACTTCTTTACAGAAAATGTAAGCGAAGGCTACGCATTTTATTTTGTTTTTTACCACTCAACATTTCAAACAAGTTGTAGCGAGATAAAGGATCGCTTTTAAATTAACCTAGTTAGTCCTATGCCAAAGGTTCGTTTGTCACTGCAGGTCTTCCAAATAAATAACACAATTGGCATTCAAGGCCGAGGAAAGTGCTCGAGATGAGGGGGTATTAGTTGTTCTAGATTTCTCGTCGATTTATATCCCAGTATGGTTCGTCTCCCAATACCAATTAACTGTACAGTTACAGTAACAAATAACCACGGGGTAGACTTATTTAGCAGATAGCAGAAGATCCACACAAATTGTTTTAAATGAGTGCTATCGCTTTACTTGTCAACATTTTCAAAAGCCAAGGTGTTGAATTCAACAAAATATCAACATGATGTCGTCAGATTATTTCGATAAGTTGAGAAGAAACTTACAAAACGTCGCAGCCTATAATGTTTATAAATATCGAAACAAATTTGAGAGTCTGTCAAGCAAAACATTGTTTCATCGATAAGCAAATATCCAGAACGGATATGCAACTTTATACCAAAACAGTAATATCAATAATGATGTGCTGTAGTATTATTGCCTCCTTACGTCATCTACAACGTTGGAACAAAATGTGGCGAGAATGAATCAGATTGCGTTCAAAAAATGAGGATAATCTCGTTTTCCATTTTGTGGATAGTGTTTTAAAACAATGCCAAAAACGTGACTTTTATGACTTTCAAAAAAATGCCACCCACCTCCTCCAACAACCTGATATTGGATTTTTCTATCCATTTAAAATGGTTTGGAGATCTCTATTATTCATTGAAAGACAACAGGCTTGTATTAACAAAAAAGATTTTTCGAATTTATTGACTTCTAAGTTCTTCACTGGATCTCCTTTCTTCAACCCACAAAACACCAAACAAAATGATTAACAAATGCTGTCATTATTATTAGTGGGAAAACTTGTTTGGTTAGTGGGTTAAAGTGTTTAGTGTTTTATTGACGTCTACCTCTTAAAACGATTAACAAATCCGAAAATGCTATAAAAAAACCATTTGATAGCTTTATTTCAAACGATAGGAATTGTGTCTATGGATCATCAACGAGTCTTACAAAAGATCCCAACTGAAGATAACATTTCCAATTTCCAGAAGACAATGAAGTTGCGGCTGATAAATTTATATTGGTTCAGGTCTACACTTTATCAAGAAAAAAATCTATCGCTACATAGCTGTTGTGCACTAGGTGACAGTGGATGAAGAAGGAAAGAAAAAGGAAATTCAATCATTTAGCATGAAGTCTTAGGACAAAACGAAGAAGTTTCTGCAGTTCAATTGCTTCTTCGAAACAGTTATTGACGTTTTTAAAATGAGGTATTTTTTAATTCTGTTTCGAAACATTGTAGGAAAAACAAAGTGAGTTTATTTTTGAACAAAAGAATACAAAATGCAATAATTCCATTTTGGCAACACCGTACATCTATCTCGTATCACCATCTCCGTGCTATTTACAATGCCTAGTATTTGGGTGGTCCAACCTGTATATAAAAAGATTGTGTCAAGATTTCAAGTTGATTTTAACACTTCTTTGATATTGACAAATAGCAGTCCGTTTGTTTTTAATATTGAAAGTATAAGAACTTCAAAGTAACAATTTAATTCATAAAACAATCAATGTTTATCAATAAACCTATTTTACCCATAATTAAATAATATTAACAATAATTAAATAATATAAATCAAACGTTTTCATTTCACGATACTGATTGCATAGTGTAATTTACCACCTATTGTAGTTTAGAATTCAATTACAGTACAGACTCAGTAGAAATTGGCTATTCAATTGTATTGCTTCCTTCCATTAGTCGGCAAATTGTATTTCGTTAAAATTATACGTGCTATTGCATTAAATAGAAACATTATTCCTATTTCTTTTCATCGTGATTCATCGTAAAAATAAGAAGGATTAGAAATTATTTATGTCAAGCACAAAGCAAATTCGTTACATTTTTGCACCGTACTCCTGCAAATTATAAAAGGAGTGGAGGAACCGTTGATTTTAAGATTAAAGAATGTGACTTCTTCGTTTTAATGAACGACAGCTTCCATCTCGGCTCCTCTACTATCCTCTTCCTCTACAACGCATACATAACGATAATTCGTTTTATCTTCGCCCTTCAGAACTTTTATCTCCGCTTTTAACGTGCCATAAAACTTCGTTAAAATGTGATTTTTATGATCGCGTGATCAAAGATTTCCACGGGGGATTGCGTCTCTTCCTCTGTGTTGTTCGCCTTAAAAAATGCTAAAAAGCGTAAACATCTTATACGTTTTCCCTTTCTCTCCATCTATCGTTTCGTCTCTCTCCTTTAGACTATCATTGTATGTAGCTAAAATAGAGGAATGTATCCTGATAAAATAAGAAATTGTTTTGTTAGTTATGGTGGAAATTTTTCTTCTTCTAAGTTGGATCTAACAGCTATCAAAAACAGTTGTTCGTTTTTGCTTCAACAATAAAATATTCACCTGTCTCGTTAGTTATTTCCGTTCAATTCCGTAGAAAAGCCGGATGATATTAACCGTAAAAAAGGCAACAAACTCTCCAAGCAACCGAGACAAAACCAACTCGAGTTGAATCGATACGGACGCGTGTTGTATTATATTGTATTGTATTGTGTGCTTTATAGTCGCGTTGTCTTGTTGTAATGTTGGCTGTAGAGAACGTCCGGAATTCGAAAACCGTAGATAATCTAATAAGGTCCTCGGATATTGAGGGAAACGCTGAAGGTGGTGGTGGTGGGGGAAACTTCTCTTTTTGCGGATTAAAAGTTTTGGAAATTCGATCAATCCACACGCTGCTGTTCATTCGCTTCGTCACACTTGGATGGTACGTTGTAAGTAAGGCCTCCGTCGTTTCAGAAGTTTCATAACAACGCCAACGCTGTACTCTAGCAACCGTCTTGAAGATTTATTCCTTTTACCTTATCTCGAGTATACTAGGCGCGCGTTTAGAAGCTGTGGATTTTCGCGACAATAGCTGATACATTGTATAATTCGCTTGCGTTATTTACCTGTCTGGCTTGTCTATCTGTTCTCGAAACGTGTTTCTGTAGATGTATTATGTATACAGTTGCTGTTGTGTGTGTGTGTGTGTGAGTTGGGGTGCGAAAGCAATTTACAATCTGCGAAACGGAGAGTGTTAATTAATTTTGCGGGGATTAAGACAGACGAATTTGGGCGGTATGTGTGCGGGAATGTGTAATTTGTGTATAGTTCATGTGTGTGTGTGGGTGTAATTTCTCCATTTACGCTTAATCCAAATCGTGCAATAATAATAATTCATGTCCATTGCAAAATTTGCGGAAAACACTTAAATCTTGAAATTTTGTAATGGAATTCTAGGAAGTACTGTTTGTATTGCATCTCTATTTTATTGTTCAGTGATAGAATGACTTACTACAACACTACGTAAGAAACTTTTTTCTATTTTTAAAGGATAATTAGATAAATCACAACGCAAATAACTAAGTTAGTAAGCACAACTACTCTAGATTGCTCTTTATTTCATTTCAAAACTACAAAATTACAAAATCTGCAAATATGTATAATAGGTGACCTAAAATAATTAAAA
Organism: Holotrichia oblita; assembly: GCA_023690525.1. Classification (NCBI taxonomy): domain Eukaryota; kingdom Metazoa; phylum Arthropoda; class Insecta; order Coleoptera; family Scarabaeidae; genus Holotrichia; species Holotrichia oblita. Next base: position 137,081,268 of record CM043019.1, on the reverse strand, counting down.
CAAAGCTTGGTAATAACGCTTTTTCATCTATTTTCTCCTTGTTTTAATAATAATGTCCACGATAGTACGATAAAACGTTAACATAATAAAGTCCACGATAGTAATTGTACTATCATGGACACTATTATGGTAACGATTAATTATACAATCGTTGACATTATTATAGGAACGTTTTATCGTACCACCATGGACATTATTATGGTAACGATTTAGCGTACCATCGTGGACATTATTATGGTAACGTTTTATTAGGGACCGCCATCTTGAACTTTTTTATTTCTATAGCAATCTTTGTCAAAATCGATATCTATAGAACCCTAAGTTTCCTAAATCTAATTCGGTGATTCAAATTTAGTAAAAGTGGTCGCCATCTTGAACTTTTTTACTTTTTAACCGATCGTTTTCAAAATCGATATGTATAGTACCCTGAATTTACCAAAGCTAAATCGGTAAGTAAATTTAGTTAAAGTGACCGCCATCTTGATTTTTTTATTTTTTGTCCCATCGGTTTCAAAATCGATATGTAGAGAACCCTGAGTTTCCCAAACCTAAATCAGTAATTAAATTTAGTTAAAGTGACCGCCATCTTGAATTTTTTTATTTATTGACAGATCGTTTCCAAAATCCATATGTATAGAACCCTGAGTTTCCCAAACACAATTCACTGATCAAATTTAGCAATAGTGGTCGCCATTTTGAATTTTTTTATTTCCGAACCGATCGTTTTCAAAATCGATATCTAGGGAAACCTGAGTTTTACTATTCCAATTCGATTATCGAATTTTTTTATTTTAATAAATTCTTAGCACATATTCATATTTATGAAATCAATCTGACACGTACGATTTCTCACAATTCAGTTTGTAATTCAAAATTTCACGTCTTAATGCACGCGTATCGTCAAGAAAAGAAATATCTAGACTCTCATATATACAGATAACCTCCCTATTCAGTATTCACGAAACGCTTATCTTCGTCTTGAGTTTAATAAAAGCAGTAAAAGTGTAGTCGTAAACTTCATGGACGTTCAAGCGAGATATGGATGCAAACAGCATAATAAAGTTAGTATAAATTCAGTGCAATATTGGCACAAGAATATACATATGTGCTGTTTTACGCAACGCTATAAAGAAGATTTTTTAAATATATTCTATCTTTAATACTGGATATTTAATTTTGTATAATTTAACTGTTAAAGTACGAAATCCTTTAAGAGGATTGGAATCCCTCATAAATTTACTCAATGTTCTCGTTTTCTTTGGGGAAGGAATTTTTCTCGACCTCTTGAAATTACCACCTATTGAAATCCACCCGGGAAAAGCGTATGCTTTCGGCTTTATTTTACCCAGCCACACTTGAAATGCTACTTATAAGGTAGCGAATTTCAGGCTGATCCCGATCGACTTTCCAAATGGAATGAAGTTATCAAACCACTTAGGACACTTGGGGGATACCCAATCGATTTTTTTTGCTAATGTAATTATCTAACGAGAACCTAGAATTGTCAAATTTATGATAGTTTTGTTGTACTTATACATTACAGTTCTCTTAGTTGATTTAGAATCAAATAAAAAGAGCTGCTAAATTATACGATTTCTCATTAAGCTTAACAACAAAAAAATAACTGTACTAAAACTAGAAACCCTCTGGATATATTAAGCTCTAACGACCTCGCAAAATATACACTAAAACGGAGGATAATTTAAAAATAATTGACTATTAGCAACCCCTAGACTACACCAGGTAACTACTTAAATCCTCATTTATTCTGCGAGAAGTATTTTCGCTGGGAAGATTAAAATTTTAAACACGGAAATTAGTGCAATGTAACGCTTAATTACAACAGCCATTATCTCCGCAGTATATATAGTAGCAACAATAAAGGCGTCGATGTTATCGGTTGATGCACCACGATTTGTGCTATAAAAGTTTAGATTAATATTAATAAACACCTATTTAAAAATTTAATCTTTTAAAACTGAATCGATACTTGGATTCTTTATCCTTCTCCTCATTTTTCCTCCGCACAAAAAAAATCTGGGAAAAACAAGATTTGTACCTATACAGAGCTCTTCAAAAAGTTCTACCATAACTTAATATCATAACCAACTACTTCACTATCAATCAATCCACATCACAACTAATAGGTTGGCAACACTATTTTTGCATCACTTTCTCTTACGAAATAACGTTGTTGTATGTAAAATTACTGCATTCATATCTGGTTTGGTGACGTCACGTAATAGTTGGTGTTGAAAGCAGCTTAACTGTGTCAAAGCTGGTTTTAAATTAAATTTGCCATCAAAACCGGAATTTAACTAAATAAGCTGTTATCAAAATTGTCTGTCAACCAGCTAACCTGTTATCAAAAGTATGCTTATAAGCTGTTATAGAAACCATAACTCAACGAACTAAGATGTTATCAAAACTAGCTCTTAACCAGATAAACTGCTCTCAAAACCAGCTAAAAATCACCTAATAAGCTGTTATCAATATTGTCTCTCAATCAGTCAAGCTGCTATCAAAACTATCTTTTAAGCAGATAAATTGCTTTCAAAAGTAGCTAAGCTGTCATCAAAACTAGCTAAACTGCTGTTAAAATCTCTTTTTAATCAGCTGAGCTGCTCTAAATTAGTTAGGCTGTTATTAGATCAAATCCAGTAGCTTAACACCATTGTTATTTCTTCTGGGAAAATGGCACAGAAGCCGTGTTGCCCTTCTATTAATGTAGGGTGTGGTTTGAGTGGTTGTGAAGTAGTCTTTTGTTTTATTACAGATTGCTCACGAGGATTTTTTTTAACAAGAGATCAAAATTATCTATGAAAAAAGTGTTCCCAAAATATCTCACTTTTTATTCTTCTTTACTAATTTAACCAAATTCATACCTTCCAAAAATAACCGACTTACTAATAGAATCAAAGCTGTATAACATTTCATAAATACATGTTTTGTTTTTTTTTAGAGTGCTTAGACAAAGCAGTTTCAGCAGCAGTTATTATTACATTATATGAAACAGTGTATTTGTGGTTATACAATCGTTTCTTTAAACATTGTTTAGTTTGACCAACATAGCACCGAAATGGTACTCGTTTTGAATAGTAATTTTAATTACAGTACTCCGTATAGAACTGCAAAATAATTAAATCTGGCCAGATTTTCATTCTGAATACGTAACGTTTACGGTTAGTAGATATAACAAACATAAACGTGTGGTTAGTTACGTAATAGAAATACAGACATATTTATACACAAAGTCGCTTAATTGCATTTCCAGTTTAATTGAAATTTTGCATTAAACTGCTGTTTAAGTACCTACATGTATGTACATACACTAGAAAGGAATTAATTTGTTCTAATCCGCCTAAATTGCAAATCTAAATATCTAATTCTTGTTTTTCTTTATTTCTTTGCTCCAGGTTCTATCAGTAACATCGACGGCGCCGAATACCATTGCAATAAAACTCAAGTGAGGAAAGTCATATCCGGAGTGGTCGGGGCAGCGTCGAGCGTTACGTCCATACAAGTCGCCAACCTTCTACGTTTATTTAAAATTCCACAGGTGAGTGTACGTTTACATCGCTTCGTTATCGTATAGCCCGGAGGGAGGGAGTTTTCTTAAGATCGAGACGCGAATATGCAGACGCCGTCGTTTACGTTCATAAGCGACGAGAAATATGTTATCAGAACTGGAATGAAATTTTTGGCGGAGGCGCCGGGGGAGATTTTCAGCTTTATATCGTGTAGTGTAATTACCTCTTTCACGATGTAATTTTTGCTTGTTTATTTATGTCTGTTACATGTTGGAATGTTAAGAATTGCGACTAAATATTTTTGTTTTATTTTTAATACTCTAAAACGCAGACGTAATAAATTCTTTGAAGATGAAATGAATGATAATAAAAATGGAGCAGACTAGATCGAAAACGGAGTTGTGTAAGCAAAACAACTACTAGCAATATAAAAATATATTTGTTTACATAACATACTGTCAAACTAGTCAAATCAGAATGCAAGCAACAAATCAGATACTTGTGTTCAACGGGCTGGAATTCAAGTCCGAACAAAGAAACTGCTTCAGAATGGTTTTACGATTTTGTAAGACATTGAAAACAAACTAACTAATGAAAAAATAGTGAAAAAAAGTCGCAAGAAATAGTCGTTTCCACAGCTCCAGATCAACTTGTTGTCTTTTTGTTAAACTACTTAGGATTACTAAATCGGTTTCTTTTTCTACACCATCCACCTCAGATTGCAATAAATTGGTGATTTGTTTTGTGTCCTATGTTGCGGCTATAGCCTTGTGTTATGTTTCGCTTTTCGAAGCAACAATTTAAATTATATAGGATCACAAAAATACTGGACTTGTTCCAATTAAAACTTGGTGTATTTATCTTTACAATATTTTCCACTTGCATAACATAGATAAATTCTACACAGTTGGCGATCTGGATGGATAGTCTTTCGCTTCAACTACTTCAATTCACTTGAACGCTTGAGTTGTACTATGTTTATTGACGCGTTCTAGCTTCACTTCCTCTTCGGATGTCCCTCTAGCTATCCTCAGGTGTTGACGGATTGACTTCTTGGAGTCTTATGATGGATCTCCTTCTGTTCTATTATCGCGTCACGTTAGCCGGACTGTCTCCGTCGTCGTGCGGATTGCTGTTTGCGAGTGCCTTCTCGAAAAATCCTCGTTTGAGGTTAAAATCATTTTTTTTACATTTCACAGCCACCGAATCGTAAAAATTGTATTTTAATCAGACTTAACAATTACAGCTGTCAAAATAAAACATTTACCAGTTGTAAAATTGATAAAATCACAATTTCACAAGTTTGATCGTTGTAACTACTAATCTATTTTTGACAGCTGTCAGTTGTCACAATTTCAACGCTTGCGCACATTCGAATTGTCCTGTAAGCTATCGCACAATAAATAATAATTATAGCTGTCAAAATAATAGATCTGCCGGGCGTAAATCGGTAAAAGCGACAATTTTTTTGACAGTTTGGGTTGTTGTGACCGCAACATCCATTTCTGACAGATGTCGTTGTCCGCAATGTCAACATTTACGGATATTAGAATAGTTCTGTAAGCTATTACACTATATAAAAAAATTATCCACTATTGAATCGTATTTTCATCGTTTTTAATAAGCGCAACTGTCAAAATATTTCTGACAGCTAATATAAACAATATTTTGTTTTGGATTTAATCGATTATAGCTGTCAATACACAACAACAGTCAAATCGTAAAATCAGTTATTGTTTACAATTTTCGATTTCGAACCAATCAAACGATTTTTGACAGCTACCAAATTGTGAAAACTATATTTTTGAAAGAATTAACAATTCTAACTGTCAAATTACTAAACCTACTCTATAGTAAAGCGGTAAAATCGTTTTTTTTGACAATTTTGATAGTTAAAGATGTATCTTTCGGGTATTGCCGTGGTTATTGTAACAAACTTGACGTTTCGCTATTGATCGTACTGTCAGCTTTTTCAGAAATTCTCTAAAGACTGATGTTGATGTCTTCTGCTCCTCGTTATATACCCAGTCCCTGTTCCGCTCTAGTGATGCGTATCCGTTCCAGTCCGCTGAACCGTATCCGTTATCGTTCTCTGATCCTTGTCCGATGTTTCTCCTCGATTCGTGTTAGATGATCTCGTTGGTCCTTGCTGCTTCGGGTTCTCCAGCGCTAACTTCCATACCTTACTCAATCTGTATCTGTCTTCTCGGTTGAAGTTGTTCGGATTCTTCATTATTTCCAGGGATTCTCTCACTATCCGTGGGTAGTAGTGGTTGCTTTTGGCTAGTATCTTCACGTCATTGTACTCGCAACCTCACATCATTATCCACAACAGAAATGATTCCTGGTCACTACACTACTACACAGAGCGGAAATGATTAGTGATGCTACCAACAAAATCGAGGAAATTCAACATGTGAAAGATGCACTCAGAAGAACGGCTACAAACCACAGGAGATTCGGAGATTAGCCGGAGCCAAAAAGAAACAGAAGGATGACTCAGAACTAAAGCCAGCAGGATACGCACACCTGCCATATATTGCTGGAGTCACGGACAGGCTGGAGAAGTAGAACGTCAACGTCAGGTTCAGCACAGTCAAGAAAATAAAAGAACTGCTTCCATCCAACAAAGACTCCATACCGAGACTACAAGCTAAAGCCATCTACGAACTTCAATGCCAGTGCGGAAAATCGTATATTGGACAAACCGGGCGCAGTATAATTTGCAGAGTGAAAGAGCATCGCAGAGATGTCGAACAGGGAAATACTGGAAAATCTGCAGTAGCTGAACACTACCACACCGGAAGCAGTCACGTAATCGATTACAATGACGTGAAGATACTAGCCAAAAGCAACCACTACTACCCACGGATAGTGAGAGAATCCCTGGAAATAATGAAGAATCCGAACAACTTCAACCGAGAACACGGATACAGATTGAGTAAGGTATGGAAGTTAGCGCTGGAGAAAACGAAGCAGCAAGGACCAACGAGGACGCATCCGAGATCATCTAACACGAATGGAGGAGAAACATCGGACACGGATCAGAGAACGATAACGGATACGGTTCAGCGGACTGGAACGGATACGCATCACTGGAGCGGAACAGGGACTGGGTATATAACGAGGAGCAGAAGACATCAACATCAGTCTTTAGAGAACTTCTGAAAAAGCTGACAGTAGGATCAGCGAAACGTCAAGTTTGTTACAACAACCACGGCAATACCCGAAAGATACATCTTTATGGAACAGTGGCCGTGAAAGCCTACATTCGATTGATTTTGATAGTTGTAATCGCTAATCTATTATTGACAGCTGTCAAATTTTTAACTATTTGCTGGTGATAAAGCTAATAAAGAATTAGCGAAAGCTTAGATACGAAAAAAGGTTCACGTCTTCTTAATTCTAACGTCAATAGCTGCAATCCCATTAATTCACTTTACACCTAACGTTGTACAGCTAGTACTCCTTTTCAACTTCAATTTTTTATTGTTTGCATCATCACGTTTGACGGCATACGTTTGTGTTTAGAAATCATTAATAGCAAACATGGAACATTGTGGTGCTTTATCAAAAATATAGAGTCATCATAGCAGGTTATACAGGGTGTCCATGAATATGTAATAAGTTTATGTAAAAATAACACTGTATGTCTATTTTTTTTTTGCTATGGTGCACCACTGCTAAGATATGCAACCCTAAACATTATTTTTTTAGTTTATTCTACTCCAGTAGAAACCACGAAGGAACTACTCGTACTAGAAAGATTTACTTTTCACTGCGAGCAAATCAACGCTGGAGTGTATTAGAGTCCAAGGATCTAATGTGGAGCCTTATTATTAATTGTTATAAATAATTGCATAAATTATTTATTTAATTTCTTTCAAGTAGTTTAAATGCATCTTGAAATAAAAGTTACCTATTTTCGTTAAACTTATTTTTTCTCGGAAACAGAGCATTTTATGGAAATCCATTAAGAAAACACTTATTGGAGAGCAAAAAATCTACACACCTTAAAATTGGTTTAAAGATAAAATACATAATTGCATTAAAAAAACACCTATAGCAAAATTTTCCAAATTCTTAGAAGAAATCAATTGTAATTCTTATCCATAAACCTGGAAAACCTGGTCACAACATAATACTACATTTCAAACTGCCAGCTATCTCTAGGACGTTTTTTCTGATCTTTCTAGTACAAGAAAATTTGATAACCATTACTGTTCAATTAAAAATGTAAAGGAGCACGATTAAACTTGGCAGAAATAAAGCAATGCTCGAAGAAGCTCTATTTGAAAGTAATATGTACATTTCTAACTGACACTAGATGGCAGGAACAATTGTCATCGGTTTGACAATTCAAATAGCATCACTTAAAATGTAGATATACAATCAAATAAAGAAGATGTTGTATGACGTAATCTTACTTGTTTATTATATTAATTTAAACTTGCGTGAATAAAATATCGGCAAGCACACCTACAATGTTACATTTTCGTTAGGAAGCTGAAAGGTTCGAATTTGCCAAGAAGCGAATGTAAGTATTAGACAGACGATGACGACGAGATTTAGCAAAACAATAATCCTTCTCAATTAAGCTAGAAACTTTCACGAGACAAACATGATGGATGTGTTATATTGCTCCGAAAGTAATTTATTAAACCTCCTGGAGTGGGCTTGACTGAATCTTTAGTAGCAGTCATATTCGTTTTATTTTCGAAAATGTCAATATAAAAGATGTACGATCTAAAAATTAAATTTTGCTCTCTTCACATCGGAAAGTTTAAATTTAAGAATAAAAATTTATTTTTATTGCAGAAAGGTTTGTTTTATCCATCAAAATACTCGCAAAGCATGCGTGCCAATTGAACACATCAAAAATTTATTCGATTGTTATAAATACACTAAAGTCAGAAATACCAACGATATTCCTTCTTGTCACGTAACACCATCGTAAAATTATCCGAACGTAACATCGCCGATCATATTTAAATCGCAGAAAACGCTGAAAAAAATTCGAACGGAGGCGAGAAAAATATATAACCCGAGCGGAATTTATCGACCATCCGAACACCTGTAAAGCGAGATCTAAAGATAATTCCGATTTCTTTGTTCTACATAATTATTTTATTCTTGCGTTTGTTTTCTTAGATAATAAAATTTTACCGCTTAAGAATTAGCGTAGGAAGGTGGTTAAACGGTTTAGTACCGTCGTAAAAATCTAAAATTCTAAAGTGGGAGGGAGGATTTTATTTCCAAAGACGGTTTTACTTATTACACGTCAGATTTAATTTATTTCCTTTCGGAAGTAATAATGACAGTAAAATGCTAATGCATACAACCTTAACACATAAATCTTAATATCGTGGAATGAAATCTTTTCCCCGTGTATAAGATGGCGTAAGATTTCACCATCTCTTCACTCTCCACGAAAAAGGTAATCTGAAATTGCTTTTTTTTGTTCTTTTCTAACGTGTAAGAGAACTTGCGCCCCTTTTTTCATTTATTTCTCTTCCCTTCTTATTTCACGAAATAAATTTAATATTTATACATTTCCTCGTGTGTGTATATATAGGTATATATATAGTAAAAGTAGGTCCCTTCTCATCCTAAAGACGATGTAACACACGTTGTATATCTCTAAAGGTAGCCTGTAAAAATTTAATTAAGCAATTAACTTTGAGGTACGATCAAGAGGGCGAAGCTCGGCTCTTTCACTTTAGCTACATTACTTCTTTACTGCTAAGGTGTTGAAAGGTGGTAAACTTGGTACCAGCAGCTAATCGATTAATTTATGTGGTAATTCATTCGATGATGTTTTCCCCGTAAACATTCCCTTTTAATGTCGTGGGTGGTTTTAGTGTTATTGCGTTTAATATCGTTTAAATTGATGATAGTTTTTTGAAATGCACTATTTTAATATTCCATTATGCAGATTTAGTGGTTAAATAATGTCACCCTGATGAATTTTCACGAAAAAAGAATAAAAGAGGAACAGCATATTCAGGAAGCAATAGAGACATTATTTATTTATCTTTTACTACGACGAGGTCGTAAAGAGACGCCTAGTAATTCAGGGTAGGTGACAAGAAAAAATAAATAAACTGGAAAACCGTATTTTCCATAATACGATGAGGATGGAGTCTCTTCCTCCTACAACCATATCCAAAAGAGAGATATATGCTCCAGTTATTATGAATTATAAATGAAAGTAATATATCTTTTTGTGAAGGGTTGATAATGATATCCTTTCTAACATTCAAGAATTCAATTGAACATTACATCTTACCTATATATGAATGATACGTATTCTAGTATATTCATACATACATGTTTAAAATCGACTCCTTTCATCACATCAGTCGAATAAAAGCTATATATTCCTTGTGCATACGTCTCCTGTAAGCTCGGTTGTCTCCGATATGTCGCTTTTATTAAATTTCCCTTTGAAATATGTAGTTTTAAATTCAAGGCAATATGTTTGTCTTGGAGAGATCGGAGGACGTTTTGATTTATGTCTAACGTTTAAAAGGATTGAAGGAGTTGAATGTTACAGTTCTGTTACTTGGAAGTGATTGATTTTCTTGTATATTCAACTGTTGCTCTTCCGCTATCAATCACATAGTTTTATATACATATATACAGATAGGTTTTCTTGAGCCAATATTGAAGTATAGTGGCTTGATTTTTTTGCAAGCTTATACATCCAAGCATAAAATCAAGGAACATTTTTTTGTAGTAGAAACGTTTTATTTATTGTAATGAATGTCAATAAAAGAATAAATCTAGAAGAAAAAGTTTAAATTTATATGTCAATTATATCACAATAGCATTGTAACAGTTACCTTGGGCGCCCCCCACCACTCCTACCTTCCGGAAGCTAGTGGGCTAGTGAATATAAACAAGAAGTCGTTCAGTACCTGATAAAAGCCGTTCCATAAGATCAGGTACTGAACGGCTTTTATCAGGTATGGAACAGCTTTCTTCAGGCATGGAACAGCTTCTATCAGGTATGGAACAGCTTTCTGTTTATATCCACTAGCCCACTAGCTGCCGAAAGGTAGGAGTGGTGGGGGGCGCCCAAGGTGCCCCCATACCTACTGGCTGCAGACTTTTCAATTCAATAATCCACACAGTATATTGCGGGTACCTGGGCACACCAATACCAAAGGAAATGATATGGCGGATAAACTTGCAAAGCAAAACGCTGACATGCGTTTCATTGGGCCGGCACCCTTCTTTGCTCTTCCCAGAAGCCAGCTCAAGAAGAAAGTTTAAGAATGGGAGACAAAAGAAATGGCCTCCTTTTAGAGACAAACACAAGCGAAGAAATTTATTAACTCCTCTTGATCTTAGCAAGCCAAATTTAGGGACTCTCACGAGCCTTCTGACTGGCCACTGCTGTCTAAGATACCATCGCAGAAAGATGGGCAAAGTTGATCAAGATACATACATGTCAATCCTGTGAACTGGGAATTGAAACAGCCGAGTGCGAAGCAAAAGGTTTAGGCATCTAGAACAGGAGACTTTAACATCTGAATAGATCAAAGCCTTGGCACCCAAACTAATCCCGAGATTCGTTAAGAATATTGGAATAGAAGGATTCCGATGCGTTTTGATGAAAATTTAATTAAAATCAACGAAGAGTAGAGTTTTAGTTTTCTTAGTAAATTAAAGAAAAAATAAATCTTCCGCTTAACCAACGGTCCAAAAAAATTGTGTTTCTTTAATAAAATAAAGTATCTAGTACTTTCTTGGCCGAGTCGAATTTATGGCCAAGCGAGCTTGCGAAATGGTCGATTTAAAAAGAATATTTTGTTCCAAAGTACAACATACCTCGTGTACCTTGGATCACTAGAGTAGGAGTCAAAAATAATAATTATGTACTAAAAAGTAATTTAAAAAATATTAATAAGTATAAAAATGTTTAAATCGTTTGAATTAGCCCACCAACACTTTGAAAAAGTAAATTCAATTTTATTTCACATTAAATTTGTGAAAAGCAAATCTGAAACATTTCTTCCCTTTTGTTCGATGTCTTCCTTCTTCGGTAGGAGAGGGTAGAATAGCTACAACATCCGATTGGTCCACTGAAGCTATGTTAGGAATTGTAGGGTAGTTGCTTTCGATCTCAGGAGGTGGGATCTCTTCATCATCGTCATCTGACGAAAACAAAAGTTGTAATGTACTTCCTTCAACATCATTTTCATCTTGATATGAGAGATCTTCTGTATCTTCATCACTGCTGTTCGAAAAGTGGTCTTCTTGCTGCTTCTTTTTTACTCTTTTCTTCTTCTTATGAGCTGGGTTTTTATTCTTCCCTTGATTTAATTTTGGCATAACCGTTTTTGATCTTAGCGCGGCTTTCACTGGCGTATCTGTAAGGATTTTGGTAGTCCCTGCTTTTCTCTTAGTTTGTGTCCTAGAAAGAGCCTTAGGGAATGGTTGGAGTCAATCATGCAATCCTATTCATGCTTGTCTGAAGCGTGTTTGTCAATTGATCCACGATGTCAAAGGGTTGAGATATGAAGCCATTTTGTGTGCCAGATGAACAGGCACGAGGATTTAGGTCTGAAGATGGCTCAGGAAGTGGAGATGTGTTTGAAGTAATATCGGGGTTCGGACGGTCAATTACACTAGCTAGTGCAAAATCATCGTTGGACGCCTGAAACCACTACAAATACTATTTGTAGTAAAAGCCTTGGAAAAAGCCAAGCCCACAGCCTCTGCAACATTGTAAATGTCAAACGTTTTGCCAGGATGGTTTGTATGCCAAGCTTCCTGGCCTGGTTATAAAACGTTTTGAAAGGGCCAAAAATTGTCAGATCTAGAGGCTGTAGACGCCCTGATTTTTTGACCAAGGACAGTTTCAAGGTACATCGAAACTCACTAATTTTCAGTTATTTTTAGGGGTAGATTCAAGGGAGTATTATGCTTGGGATATCAAACAGTACGTTAGTTCAAATAATCAATCATTTATCTTGAAAAATTTAGGAGAAATCACTCAGACACTTAGACAAATAAAATTTACAAAAATTGTATACTTCATACTTACGTCACAAACAAACTTATTATGTAGTTCACAGTACACTAAGGCATCTACCATTCGCAGATAAGCTCCATAATTGCTAAAACATCCGCTAGAAAGCAGCATCTGTTGGACTTATTCTAAGTGTTTCAAGGTCCAACGTTATCAAGGAACAACAGTTTCTCCTACTTTAAAGTGGCACTTTATGGACGGTAAAGTACCTAGTTCATAAAGTAGGAACTATGATACAGTCGAATATAAAGTTTATTTTAGTTTTGCGGATGGGCCATCTAACGTCTAGAATTTGAATCAGTTATAAAGAAAAAGAAAAGATTTTCTTTTTTCAGAAAGATTGAACTTTACATTTAAACATGAAAATCAACATTATTCAACTGATGCCACAGGCACTGGCTCTACAGTATGAGATCATCCGATAAACCCAATTCAATGAATCGTCTTGAATTTCATGAATGATAACTTCGATTTCGTTTTTCAAGGCGTCAATCGTCTCTGGATGGATTGTTAGCGTAACATTTATCCTTAACGGCGGCTTCCTTAAAACAAAAAAACAGACCAACGGGCTCAAATTACAGCTCCAAGCCAGCCATCACAATTTTGACTGATGTGGCTGTGTGGTAACTAGCGCCGTCCTCTTGAAACTAAACGTTGTTTAGGTCATCCTCCTTAATTTGTTGAAACAAACATTCGTTGAACATAGCACGCTAACTATTTTTGAAGAAAGACGGCCCATCGTGCCAAAATCCGCACTAAACAGTATTCCCAACGATGACGTATAGATTTTCTGAACCCAAAATGAGATCATTTTTCGTATTAACAAGGCCTCCGATGTGGAAATAGGTTTCATCTGAGAAGATGATTTTTTGGTAAAAATGCTCATCTTCGGCCAAGAAATCTCCAGCCTACTAGGAGAAACCAAACACACATTAGATGATCATGAGGCTTCAATTCTTGGATTAATTGAACTTGGTAAGCTTTCATATCGTGGTCTTTATGCAAAATTTTCCTCAGATAAGTACAAAAAATTCCAGACAACGATGACAGGTTGATGTTAATGGATTTTCACCCACACTCTAGGCTACACCAGCAATGTCTTCGGCTCAAAGCGCATTGGACGAGAACGTGAACGAGGTGTTTTGCCCCAAACTCGTTTAACCAATTGATCCACGAACTGAGTTGGAGGCCTATCATTTATTCCGAATTGTCCTTCCTGTTACGTCAATTTAAATAAAAGTCGTGAAAGTCATGATAAACAATACAACAGTTGGTGTCAAAGACAGATCCAATTTTATAACACACTTCTTAAAATTAATTTTCTTTTATCGAAAACAGATCGTTGTGCTTGACAAAAAATCAGAGTTAAGGCTCTCATTAATATAAACGATAAAGACTAAAGGTCCTAAATGTGACCCTTGTAGAACCCTAGCGACCGATATGAATTCAAATTATATAGTATCGACACTGATCTAGACTTGTTTAGTTCATTTTTATTTCAAAATTTTCCAGAGAACTTCATTAATATCCGGTCTAAATTGAAATGAAACATATTTTTTCGCAATTACAAACACGACATCTCTTTTTAAAACATTTATATCTCCCAGATCTCGGGAATTCTAATATCGTAAAAGCATTTTCGCCGAAGGACAAAACGCGATATTATATATATATATATGTATATAAAAAAAACACGTTTTTTTTACGAGGGGCAATTTTCTTGTTTAGTGAAATTTGTTATACGACGGCATCTTATATCTGTGTCCTGCGCTATTTGTTAGGTAGTATCGAGGTGATATGAAAGACTGACCTTGCCTGACAAAATACGAATAGCACGATTTATGACCGTTATCTCCTACTAGCAGACACACATCGACTCTTCCTATATATATATATTTTTCAAGGAAAGTATGTGTAATGTTGTATTATACGCTCCTTGGTGGTTATAGAATTTGGTTGGTGTTAGCGGTAACTTGCGTGGGCGATGAATGATCGCGGTCTCTTACGCACGTCGAAAGGATATTGGAGAATTTTCCGCTTCGATAGCGATATTTTAAATCGATTCGTTCGCTTGTGTAATGCGCTGAATAATTGAAATTTTGTTTTAAAAGTTTTTCGAGTCTTATTAGCTCGAAAAGGTCAAGGGTGTTTAAACATCGAAATGCATCCGTGCATTAAAACGTAACATTATTTCATTGTAATGTAATGATTAATATCTTCGGTTGATGTATGAGATGCATTAAAGTTTACCGTTGCACATAACGTGGAGCTTGTTGGACGTTAGCTGACCTAATCTACAACATCGATTGTGTTAAACTAAAGCATGATTTATGGCTAATATTGGAAAACGCATGCATCAGCTAGTTTCTATTTCGTGAATATATATATACAGGGTCTTTCATGAAATCTTGACACAAGATACTGTCTACATTAATAATTGTATCTCTCATAAAACGTAATTACTCCAAAATATCGATTATACTCTCCTTTAATACGTACAAAGACTAACGTTGGTAGGATCCTTCGTTGGGTCCACCAACAGCGACAAAAAAAATTAAAGGAGGAAACGTCGTCTGCGTAATAGGGGACGCTGTGTTATTCGACACCTCTGACAAGCTAATTTATCAAGCGCGATGAGTGAATAAGCGTAGAAGCTCAAAAGGGAATCCCTCCAAAAACTAAATGACAGATTGTCGCAGGCGTTGATGAATGTTTCCTTTTTTTTTGTGTATGTAGACGGTGTTATCGACAAACTGATCGCTTGAACGCACACAATATTATAATAACTTGTTGTTTATAACAATTAAGTCTTCTTAAATATTTCGTAAAAGCTTTATTTAAATATACGTTTAAAAGATTTATTTTTTTATTCTTGGAAGAACAGATCCAGACGCTCGTGAAAGATGTGTTCTTGTCGAATTACTTTCGAGAAGTTTCGAGTCCCTTTTAACGCCGTTTTAGCCATGCCTCGTCGTTGAAGGAAAAAAAAATAAATGGTATTCGATGGATATGGAATTTAAAAAGTTCGCTTTTTATGTGGAGTCAATTTTGCTGGATCATAAAGTTTTTCCTTTTTATTCTGACATTGCACACAAGGCAAGGTTAAAGGAATTGAAAATATCGATTCTTGTGTATTTTCATATCGGTTCAGAATATGAGGTTTAGATAAGAATAAAAGAGAAAATTTTTTCTCAAAGAAATGTCATCTATAAATTGAATTTGTGAACATTGTGCGAAACACTGTATCGGTCAAACTAAACATTATTTAAAACAACACATTTATAACTACCAATTACTATTATATTGCTAACATCTTTTTTTCCAATTAATCAAATATTTTCTAAAAAGGACAGACAAAAAGGAGATCAAAGGATGGAAAGCTCCAAATTAAGAAAATACTCAAGGAAAAGGGACAGAAAGAACATACAAAGTATACTAGAAATTAAGCTAACATGTGGAGCTCAAAGCAAGGAAAACTCCCACAACTGTACAGGTATTTTTAAAACATTACTAAATTAAGAAAATAATCGATGAGAAAGGGTCAAAATTTGGTAAATTTAATTGTTGAAAGACAAACGAACTATTTATAAAACTTTTATAAAAGACATACAATCAAAAAATTGAGTCGATACACAAAGATCAAAGCAGGGAAAGCTTTCCTAGACACAACAAAGCAACTATAGGGATTCTTGAAGCATTTCTAATCGAAAAAAGTTTGATCAATTATAGAAATTTGAAGGAAATATTTCAAAGAGCTTTTATAAAAGACATACAATCAAAATATTGAGTCGATACCTAAAGATCAAAGCAAGGACAGCTCCCATAGACACGACAAAGCAACTGTAGGCATTCTTAAAGGATTTCTAATCGAAAAAAGAAGCCAGTAGTGCTAGAAAGAAGGTATTCTAATAAATAAAATTGAGAATATTATGAATACAGTTAATAATCTCGTTATTAACATTGATCATGCACATGCATAGGTCAAGATCAATGAGAAGGTTTATCAATCGGTCGAATCATATCAAGATCAAGATGAAAGTGAGAGCCTAATAGCAGGAGGATCTCGAAATGGGTAGGATGTCAAGGTCAAATATTTCAGGTATTTCAGGGTGGAAAAGATTGTACTCATCGCCGTGAGTGTTGTACCGAAGAGATTTCTGTCCTATCTCTCTTACTAGCCGAGATATTTCAAAAAAACGAAAAAAATTTAGCCGGCCATTTGTCGAATTTTCGATCTCCGAGGGGTGGAAAAGATTATACTCATCGCCCTAAGTGTTGGGCAAGTTGATTCATCTTGTTAACCTAAACGAGAGGACAAACTACCAGGAAGGCACACTAACGCCTCTGAGCGCTGTGACCGTTCAAACTTTCATACATTTTCTGGACAACTTTTTCATCATATAAATATTACCTAGCCCGATAATCGTTTGATGGATCTGCTTCCTCCTCGGGAAGTAGGTTCACCTTGTTAATCTAAACGAGAGGCCAAATTCCCAGCAAGGCACATTAACGCGTTATAGAGATAAATTTTCTCGAGAACCGTTTGATGAATCTACTTCGCTCTCGGCCAGACGGTTCATCTTGTTAATCTAAACGAGAGGACACACCCCCAGGAAGGCACATTAACGCGTTTGACCGCTGTGACCGTTCAAACTTTCATAAATTTTCTGGACAACTTTTTCATCATATAAATATTACCTAGCTCGATAACCGTTTGATAAATCTGCTTCCCCCTCGGCAAGTAGGTTCACCTTGTTAATCTAAACGAGAAGCCAAACTCCCAGCAAGGCACATTAACGCGTTATAGAGATAAATTTTCTCGAGAACCGTTTGATGAATCTACTTCGCTCTCGGCCAGACGGTTCATCTTGTTAATCTAAACGAGAGGACAAACCCAAGGAAGGCACATTAACGCGTTTGAGCGCTGTGACCGTTCAAACTTTCATAAATTTTCTGGACAACTTTTTCATCATATAAATATTACCTAGCTCGATAACCGTTTGATAAATCTGCTTCCCCCTCGGCAAGTAGGTTCACCTTGTTAATCTAAACGAGAAGCCAAACTCCCAGCAAGGCACATTAACGCGTTATAGAGATAAATTTTCTCGAGAACCGTTTGATGAATCTACTTCGCTCTCGGCCAGACGGTTCATCTTGTTAATCTAAACGAGAGGAAAAACTACCAGGAAGGCACATTAACGCGTTTGAGCGCTGTGACCGTTCAAACTTTCATAAATTTTCTGGACAACTTTTTCATCTTATAAATATTACCTAGCTCGATAACCGTTTGATGGATCTGCTTCCTCCTCGGCAAGTAGGTTCACCTTGTTAATCTAAGCGAGAGGCCAAACTCCCAGCAAGGCACATTAACGCCTTATAGGGCTAAAATTTCATCGATATTTTCTCGAGAACCGTTTGATGAATCTGCTTCGCTCTGGGCAAGTTGGTTCGTCTTGTTAATCTAACCGAGGGGACAAACTCTCAGGAAGGCACATTAACTCGTTTGAGCACTGTGACAGTTACATTTTCATAATTTTTCATAAATTTGGGTGTTTCATTAATAAAAATTCTCAACATCGAATCGAACGACCAAACCTGAACCTACATCGCTGCTGCCATAATAGATACCTAAACAGCCCCACGCATCTGTCTAACTAACTTTGGCAATTAAATTGCGTCATCGCCGTCTCCCCCGGGTCCTTCCTTAATTTAGTCACACCGCAAAGTACTCCCTGATCTCCCCCCGGAACGTTGATGTACTAACTGCTGTATCCTAACCACCCTCATTCTTCCACGTCGCCCTCCGGAATACGCCCGCCAAACATGCGTCAACGCAATTCTAAATTACAATTAATATGTTTATATTACGACCTGTAAATACTAAAATTATGTCGCTTAATTTTAGAATGCTGGGATAAAGAAGTTTTAACTAATTATTACCTGTAAAGGTGGCGATTTTTAGCAAAACGTTTTCTGTTGTTTTGTAAGTTGAAGTGTTTAGTGTCCCTATAAGTATTGTCGTAAAAGATTTACCACCTCAGGGATTCATTAATATTATAACTAAAAAGAATAAACTAACTGGAAGATGGATTCGAAAAGACGTAATTCTCTACGCGATAAAGAATTGTCAGACCGAAAGGAAACCATCCCGAAGAGAGATGAATAAGTGGCAACCCTATATAAGAGAGCACCGCTTTTGTTTGATGTCGCATCAACTCACGAGCTTACGGCAATAGAAAAGAAAGCAAAACGAGGAGGAAAGAAAAAAAAATAAAGAAAAGACTCTTTAAGAGAGAAAGCTTTTCATTTCCAAGGTGGAATAAGGAGGTTGGAGGAAAAAAATAAGATGCCATGGAACTAAATTTTTCTAATTTCCAGGGGGATTATTTGTGGTAACTTATCTCCCTCCCATTCCCTTCTTAGTTATAAGGGGAGGAGGGGAATATATTAATTGTACCTTTTCAAAGTTTTACTTTGCGTTCGTACCTACTCTCGTATTTTAAGTACTTAATTAAAAAAGAGAAAAGAAGGGTCCGGAATTCAGATAAGCCGATTTCCTTTTGCTCTTTCTTTTCTGACAACCTGAACATTAAAAGGGGGAAGATGAATTTTATCGGTGTTAATTGGAATCATCGTGGAGGTTCTGCTTAAAAGAAAAAAGATGAAGATTTCGTTGGGAATTAGCTTCGTTGCTTGCAGATAAAATCCGAAATATTTGTGTTTTGGACTTCATGACCTAAAGCTCAGCTTAAAATGAAACTAACTTAACAGGTCGCTAACATTGCTATTAAGAGGTAAGAGGAGACTGCAAAATTTTAATTTAATTGCAATCTATCTTCTATATAATATTGAAATATACAATCACAATTATTGGAACAGCAATAATAAGCACTTGATTAGTTGGGGAAAATTGGAAACGCAAATAGGGAAAACAACAACCTTTTTCGTCCTCTTTTTCCATCGACATTTTTCCAAATTTAGCTGATCAATCATTCACAATTGCTAACGCTCATACTTTCACTGAAAGATTGTGTACAAAAATTTGTCAACTTTTTATCTGAATTATATCTTAAGAATAAACGCATAAAATTAAAGATAATTTTTTTTTGTCAAGAACGAACAAAGTCTCATGTAGAAATTTAAGAGATTTGATTGTGAAAATTTTGAATTTTTTCAATGAATTGCTTCAATTATGTTTAATCTGCTTATAGAGAAACAGCTATGTTTAAAAATACCTGCAAACAAAGGACAAAGTGAACAAGTTTGAAATTAATAATCGAATGTAGGCTTTCACGGCCACTGTTCCATAAAGATGTATCTTTCGGGTATTGCTGTGGCAGTTGACGTTTCCCTGATCATACTGTCAGCTTCTTCAGAAGTTCTCTAAACACTTATCAGTTAACCAGTCTTTGCAGAACTTCTGAAGAAGCTGACAGTATGATCAGCGAAATGTCAAGTTTCTTACAACAACCACGGCAACACCCGAAGGATACATCTTTGAAGTTCGAAACTAGTTTATTCAGAGAAAATAAAGACAAATCTCAGTTATCTTTCTTCTTTTAATTTTAATACAACAAATGAAGTTTATTTATTTGTAAAATCTAAATATTGCAACACTTGCTTTATCTATTTATAAACAGAAATAAGTTTGACGCAAACTTTTGTAAAACACAAAATATGCTGACACACCTATAGAAAATGGTTGCTAATAAAATCATCCATTGTCGAAGAGATACAAGATATGTTGAGAATGAAGCTGCGATGAAATTAGATTTTTAACCACATGGTTGGTTTCTAATGCTTGATTTTTGTTCATTGCAATGTAGTACAGACTTTTCTAGGTGAAAAAAAAATTTCAGTCTAATCTACATCTCATATGATGCAACAAAAACCAAAATAAAATTCCATTGTTAAGATATGATCATAGTATGTATTATATTTTTATACTTTTGGAGTTTCTGTAATCGTTAATTACAAAATAACGCATTTTTTTTAATTCTTTTAACTCTTCAACTCATACTTTAGCCCACCATTTCAAAAATTTTGATTCTACTTGAATTCACGTTTAAAAATTTGAATCAGAAACATAGAAATCTTATCTATAGTGTTCTTGCTGTATTATAGTTGGTGATATTGAAATATTTTGCCGCCGTTGCCAATAAAATAATTTTCTGAGTGGAGTTGGCATCCAGACTTCGTGTGAAAAATTTGTTGGCTTCTGGAACATCAACCAGTTTCTATAGAAATCAAGAAAGAAGACTTGAGCCCTTATTTCAGTTCAGATGGAATTTTAGTAGATTGTAATAACATTCCTGATTTACTTACGAAGTTGGGAGTTCGTATGACAAAGGAGAATGGTGTCTTTTTCAATCGATTCAAGCAAAAGAAGCCTAAGAGGAGTATTACTACATAATAGTAATGTGTTGAGTTCCATTCCTGTCGCACATTCGGAGCACCTTAACGAAACCTATCAAAACTTGGAGCTTCTATTAAAGAAAATTAAGTATGAGGAACATAACTGGATGCTTTGCGGAGATCTAAAGATGCTTTGTATGCTTCTGGGTCAGCAATCAGGATTTAAAAAATTTCCCTGTTTTATCTGTGAATGAGATTGACACACAGTGCCCTCTTCGGAAAGATCTTGTTCCAGGTACAAAAAACATACAACAACGTAGGTACTAAATTGGTGGATCCCACAACAATTCTTTTACCTCCTCTACATATAAAGTTAGGCTCAATGAAGCAATTTGTTAAGGCTCTTAACAAAAATGGAGACTTTAAGTTAAAAGAAGTAGTTTTTGTAGGGCCTCAAATAAGATCGCTTTGTAAAGATGAGGATTTTCTCAGTTGTGTGAATGCTGTAGAAAAAGATGGGTGGATTGCATTTAAAGGACCCCAACTACGAGAATATTGTCAACAACATGCTAAAAACGTTTCAGCACTTAGGTTGTAATATGAGTTTAAAAGTGCATTTGCTATTTTCACATTTGGATCAGTTTTGCAGAAAATCTCTGTACAGTGAGTGAAGAACAGGGTGAAAGGTTTCACCAGGATATAGGGGACGGTACCAAAAGTGGATGGAACATATCAATGATTGCAGGCTATTGCTGGATGTTTCAACGCGATAATATCAAACAAACACACCACAAAATGGCAACTAAATGCAGTTTACATACCAAACGTAAAAGATATTAATCTAATAAGAAGCAAAATCACAAAATCGCAACCAGTCCTCGTGGACACCCTGTATAGCCTGTAGTTTGACAGTTAAAACCTGTCAAACTGTCATAATTATGACTATTTGGTGGTTTTACACAGGTTTTAGCTGTCAAAATATAGCTTATACAGGGTGTCCACGAGGACTGGTTGGGTTAGAATGCCCATAGTATACCTACTGTTATATTTTTAGAAATATGCAATAAATGTAGGTATCTACATTATCTCTATAAGTTCTGTTCTTTTATTGTAGTTTGTAAAAAACCTTACGTGATGAATTTTTTTTTTTTATGTGTGGTGGGTGCTTAGTTGCAGTGACTCCGTAAGCTGTATTACTTGTCTGGCTATCACTGCAACTCTTGCGGTGTAGTTTAGTGTGTGTGAGTTGTGTTTAAATGGCTTTGTGACAGCATCATATCGCCTTTTATGATGCCGCGCTGTTAATCACTTTGCTCCCAACAGCGAATGGCAAGTCGATCCGGGATTAAACTCTCTGAAAAAATGTCACCGTCCCTCCAGAGAATTGAACCCCGGCACCTATCGTCCTCTCACAACAATAGTCAGCCGCCTAATCACTGCGGCCATCGACCCGTTTTAAAAATAAAAACAAAATTCATAATCAGGGCCCAGAAATTGTATAAAATTAGTTGTTGAATTTAAAACATCTTTCAAGAAAAAATTTTTTGTAGACCTGTGTTATCGAACAAGACCGATTTTCAGTCTCATCTCAGTTTTGCCTTTCTAGTTGCCTACAATATTTTTTAACTTATCTACTATTGGTCTTATAACAAACATTCAAGTTGAGTTGTTGAAAAATGCGGTTCAATGCTTTGGTTATGGAGTGGAACGGTAACTTAATAAATTTTTAAAGTAGTGACGTGATCCTTATATTGGACTTTTTTAAACGTGCATTCGACGTCTGCAGAACAGGAACCATATCTTATTGTGTACTTCTAATCTACGCTTGTAGTAATCCATGATTTGAAATTAAGGATTTACTATAGTATTACAAGAGCGTAGAGATAACATTTAGAAATGCAATAGCCATTAATCACGCAGTATTACCAAATTAATCCCATAAAATCGTGTGAGTATAATTTATATTCGTGTTAATTCCCATCAGTGGTAACGTCGCAAGTTTCTTGTAAAAGGCGAAAATAAATCGTGGTACACAATTTCGGAAATTCAAAGGGAAAGCTATTTAAGTCAACTACTTTATTCGTTACATATTTATTTCCGATTTCTGTCGCCGATTTTACATCTTGAAGGAGAAGTAGAAGAAAAAAAAACGTAAAACTTTCCTCTTTTTTTGCACCGGCGTTGATATTCAATTTCGTCGGGACGTCAAAGATTTTACGCCGGGAAATAAATTCGCCCGTACCGGAATCGAAGATAACGGAATATCCGATTCGTATCACGATCCTTCTTCGGCCGACATATTGGGGAGGAGGGAGGGGGGACAAAAACACACGTCGAATATAACGTAAACTTTTCAATTTATCACCCGTTTATTATTTAAATAAATTCTCGTTCGAGTTCACGTCCATCCATTCCAAATCGAGGTGAGATTGACTAAATTAACGATCGTCGATTAGGAAGTTGATACTTCCTATCAAAGTTGTTCGATTACAAGTTCGCCGTCGGCGCTGCTGTCTAATCTCCCACAACTTTAGTCGACCTTAACAGCTTGAATGGCTTAGATTCATATAACAACATCCTGCGACATAATATCGCATAGATAGGTACCCTTGGATAGTAGATATTAGCCTTTAGGTATTAATACTGCAGTAGCTACTCTACGACTACATTGTATATGTCTGTAAGTGTGTTATAACATAACATAGGAAAGGATGTATTCACAAAAGGCAAGCTCTCAACGATATAATCTTATATATAAAGTACATAATACGTTTAGCTTAGCTTTGAAACTATGTATGTACAGGGTGTGGCGCGAAGAGTTTTGATTAGAAGTTTTTGCGGATGTAGTAATAGGCGAAATGTAAAATTTTATAAGATCACACTATCGATAATGCTGAATTTAAATATATTTTCATGAATGATCGACTTCCGGTACACCGGAAGTACAAACCAACTTGCTTATTTTAAATAGAACATGGTATTTTTTATTTTACTTTTCAATTCTCTATCAAATTTTGAGTAAATTTCATGTACCATGTCCTACACTAAAAATTAAAAGTTTTTGAGATATTTCAATTTTTTTAAATTTTTCTAGAAAAACACAGTCCCAAATAAATCACGATATTGCTGCAAACAAACACGCTACTGACTTAAAATTTGACATGGCGAATTACAAGACATCACTAAAGTGCCTCATCCTTTGAAATGTAATTTTTTTATACAGGGTGTTTTCCACATACCACTCAATTCCAACAATTTCAAACAATTATAACTCGCTTATTTCAAATACAACACCCTGTATATTATATCAGATTTCAATTCCTATCTTCATTCTCGTTTAATTGATACTAGCATTCCCTATACCTAAATCTAACCTGTTTTGAGATATTTTATTATTTTACTTAACAATAACGAAACTTAATATTTCAACATTAATAAAGCGTAGACCGTGGCTGACAAAAATGTGACAACTTAATAGTAAATTGTCTATGTTTGCATTAGATGTTTTCATACTTTTCTCTAAAAGTTCATGTTTTATAGCAAGCAATGGCGAATTTAGCATTTACAAATGACGATTTTTAAATTTTATCATTATTTACGGCGAATGTAACAGAATTATTAAGCGGACGTGGCGTATTTTTGCACAAAGACACCCAGAGAAAACAAAAGTAGCTGATGATACCTATTAATGATTTCTAGAAAAACGCAGTCCAAATAAATCACGATACCCCTGTGATCAAAAGGCTACTGATTCAAACTTTGTCACAGCGAATTATGACTTTACTAACATGTGCCAGCTCTTAAAATATTTATTTAAAATATTATTTTGTTATTCAGGGCGTTTTACATTTACCACTGAATTCCAACAATTTGAAATAATTATAACTCGCTTATTTGAAAGACATTACTCTGTATTTTATATTTCTATTTTTATTTTCATTTCCTATACCTGAATCTAACCAGTTTTGATTTATTTAACTATCTACTTAAAAAATAATGTCATCTAATATTTCATTAAATTGGTTTCTTTTTATTAACTACACTTAAATTGACCAAACTGAGAGCAGTTTCTAACCAATCTTCTTACGGTATCATTAGTTACCTTTGGTTTTTCTGGGTACCTTCCTGTAAAAATACGATACATCCGCTTAATACTACACTCGGCGTAGTAAATAATGATAAGTTTTAACTTTTGAAGGAAAGTGTGAAAACATATCTAATGCATACATAGACAATTTACTATTAAATTGTCACATTTTTGACAGCCACGGCCTACGCTTTATTAATGCTGAAATATTAAGTTTCGTTATTGTTAAGTAAAATAATAAAATATCTCAAAACTGGTTAGATTTAGGTATAGGTCTTATTACAACTCTAGTCTTACTTGATTACACAAAGGCTTTCGATACGGTCAACCATGCTACCCTGCTCAGGGTGCTTGGGGGTGTGAGCTGTAGGGATGCCAACCTACGTCTCTTTGAAACTTTTCTATCTAACAGATCTCAGAGTGTAAAAATATCTCATGATATCTCATCTCCGTTATCATTGTCTCAAGGGGTACCGCAGGGTTCTATTATCAGTCCTATTCTGTTCTCGCACTTGTATGCAGACGACACACAGATTTATTACTCGTTAAAGCCGTCTGACTGGCGGGAATATGTCTCTAAAATTAATAGCGATTTACAAATCCTACACGAGGTCTCCTCAGCTCACTCCCTAATGTTGAACCCGACGAAATCGCAGGTAATACTTTTCGGTAGTCGGAAAGCTTGTGATAGTCTGACACCAGAAATAGCTGTACAGATTGATAATATAAAACTTCCGATTGTAAAAAAAGTAAAAAACCTAGGGTTGATAATAGATATCACTTTTCGCTCTCGTGATCAGATTTCTAAATATATAAAAAATGCCTACATTAATTTGAAAAAACTATATCCTCATCGCTCAGTTCTACCGGTAAAAGTTAAGAAACTCCTGTGTGAGGCTTTTGTTTTATCTCAATTCAACTTTTGCGCACCTTTATATCACCCTGCTATTGATGGAGCTACTGCTTGTCGCATACAGAAGATGCAGAATGCGTGCCTTCGCTTCATTTATGGTATCCTTATTTCACATAAGATAAAAGACTCTGGATGGCTATCGATGGAGCGAAGGAGGGATCTGCTTACTTTATGCTTCTATCACAAGATTTTGTTGTTCAAATCCCCGCCATACTAACACCGCACGTTACCAAAGAAATTTTACCTTCTCGATTTATAAAATGTACAATGCTATTCCGGATGAATTAAAAGAAACTGGAAGTTACGAATTCAAAAAGAAACTGGGTGGCTTTCTCTCTCGGCTATGATCTATGTAGTGTATGTATGTGATCATGCTGCAAGTAATTTGCTTTAATTTACCTTCATTTTGTGGAAGGACTGCCTTCACACTTTGAGCGATCGGTGTTTAGGTTAATTTAGTTATTAGTATTGTTAGTTATAGGCATTAAATAGCATATATTTCTTCTCCTTTCTTTTTCTTATTTATTACTTACTTATGTAATTATGCTTACTTGCTTTCTAATGTATTACGTGATTAGGCATGAGCAGGAATGAGCAAAGATGCTCCTACTGGGACTCGCCACGTGTTTATATCCCAATCAGCTTTGTATGTCTCATAGTTAGTTTATTTTGTTTATCCCATGCAGTTGTTGATGATTTTAATTTCGTATAAATACATATAATACATGTATATTGGGTGCAATAAAGCCATTTATTATATAATATACAGGGTGTTGTATTTGAAATAAACGAGTTATAATTGTTTGAAATTGTTGGAATTGAGTGGTATGTGGAAAACACCCTGTGTAAAAAATTTTACATTTCAAAGGATGAGGCACTTTAGTGATGTCTTGCAATTCGCCATGTCAAATTTTAAATCAGTAGCGTGTTTGTTCGCAGCAATATCGTGATTTATTTGGGACTGTGTTTTTCTAGAAAAATTAAAAAAAATTGAAATATCTCAAAAACTATTAATTTTTAGTATAGGACATGGTACATGAAATTTACTCAAAATTTGATAGAGAATTGAAAAATAAAATAAAAAATACCATGTTCTATTTAAAATAAGCGAATTGGTATGTACTTCCGGTGTACCGAAATATTATATTTAAAATCAGCATTATCGATAGTGTAATCTTATAAAATTTTACATTTCGCCTATTACTACATCCCCAAGAACTTGAAACGATATTAATTCTTCCCCCCTTATTTTATTCGTTTAATACCTCAGGTGTACAGTATACAGTTCGGTAGGTACATATATGTATACACCCATACATACCTATTTGAATAATTTAAATCGGAGTCCGGGATGTTGCTCAATTATAGACATCAAAGTTGAACGGTAGACGACACTACTAATAGCTGTATACGACCCCTAACCAAATTATGTTCAGCTCGATGCGGTCTCTTTCATCTGCGGTTTCGGTATTCCAAGTTGTACAGTTACGTTATACAGCTCAGTTGTTTAATATTGCATATCGAAAGTAAATACGATTCCCTCTGGAGGCACTTAAGACCCAGATCAGTTATCGATGCGAAATTTTTGCTTACGATGATTTTTATTAAGAAACAATTTTTTAGATCTAATATTAAATATTCCAGAAATAATTTGATTTCACGTTAGAATAGCTTCGCAATAGAAAAATGTGTAATACATATATACAGAGTGTCCAAACAATGCGAGGACGGAAGATTAGGGCTTTATTATTACAGTTAGAGAAAAGTATTTTAGACAAAAGTTGTAGCCACTCGTAAAATACACATTCTAAAATTACTTTCAACTATACAGAGTGTTGTGTAAATGAGTGACGATACAAACTTGTGTTTGTTTTTTTTTTTTTAATGGAACACCTCATATATTTTAGCATATTTTGATGGTACTTTTAAAAAGAATTACATTGATATCAACATGTGTATATGTATCTCTTACCGCTGTCGTTTTATTTGCAATTTTGTGTCTCAAAAACGGATTGATGGCCGCAGTGGTTAGGCGGCTGACTATTGTTGTGAGAGAACGATAGGTGCCGGGGTTCAATTCTCTGGAGGGACGGTGACATTTTTTCAGAGAGTTTAATCCCGGATCGACTTGCCATTCGCTGTTGGGAGCAAAGTGATTAACAGCGCGGCATCATAAAAGGCGATATGATGCTGTCACAAAGCCATTTAAACACAGCTTGCACACACTAAAACTACACTGCAAGAGTTGCAGTGATAGCCAGACAAGTAATTTTTTTTTTTTTTTTTTGTTTTTTTTTTTAAGTGAGGAAAAATGCCTTAACGCACCATCAGGGACGAGACCCGTCCCCGGTGTGTGGGGCTCGCACCCACTAAAAAACCTCACTTTGTCAGGTGTAGAATCCATCCCGGAACCGCTGGTCGCATTACTTCAGGATGGCACCTCGTAGTTAGCCTCGGTCGGCTGCCTCCACTGCTTGGGTCTCTCTCTTCTTCTCCTTCAGCACCTTCTCGACGAACGTGGCGATCTTCTGCCAGTGGTCATACCCGGACAGCATCGTTTGCACGACGTTATCCGGCGTTAGAGGTCCTACTTCGTCTTGTAGAGCGTATCTGTAGTCACTCCACCTCTCGCATTCGAAGAAGGTGTGGTGAGCATCATCTTCCGCAGAGTCGTGATACTGACATGTCGCGTTCTCTGCTTTACCCATTCGAGCCAGGTATGCGTTGAAATACCCGTGTCCGCTGAAAAACTGGGTGAGGTAGTAATTTACCTCGCCGTGGTCTCGCTCCATCCACTGTGTGATGTTGCGGATGAGTCTGGCCGTCCACCGTCCTCTCGTGTCGTTCTGCCAGCGCTCTTGCCAACGTTGTCGTGTGAGCGCTTTAGCGTCCGCTCTTGCTTGTCGTGAGCCGACGTCTCGTCGTGTCTCGTAGACTCTCTTCTTTTCTAGAGCTAGTAGGTCTATCGGAGTTACTCCTGCGATCACGAGCACCGCCGGTTCGGAAACCGTACGGTATGCGCTGGCGATCCTGAGTGCTCCCCGTCGCTGTACTGAAGCCATCCGCTTTCTGTACTTGTCCTGCTGTAAAGCGTCAGCCCAGATCTCGCTTCCATACAACAGTATGGAATGGGTGACGGTCATTAGCAACCGGCGTTTACTCGCCGTCGGTCCTCCTACGTTGGCCATTAGTCGGCTCAACATCGTCGTTACTTTAGCGGCCTTATCGCTCGACGACTGAATCTGTTGCCAGAAGGTCATCTTGCTGTCGAGCCGCAGTCCGAGGTACTTCACGGAAGTTGTAGTGGTTATGACTTCCGTATCCACCGTCATCTCGATCTCCCTAGGGATTCTTCTCCTGGTCAGTAGAACGACCTCGGTCTTCTCCGTTGCCAGGGTCAGGCCGTGTTCGTCCATCCATGTGGTGACTCTTCTCATTACCTGGTTGAGCCTTCTCTGGGCATCCGCCTCGTCACGCGCTAGGATGACTGCCGCTACGTCGTCTGCGTATCCTATCAGATACGCATCTTGCGGCAGCTCCATTCGGAGGATCCCGTCGTAGGACACATTCCATAAGTCGGGGCCGAGTATGGAACCCTGCGCCGCTCCCGCTGTTATCTTCTTTGTGCACGGCCCGCCTGCGGTGTCGTAGACCAGCTTCCTGTCGCTAAGGTAGCTGCGTATCATCCTAAGTAAATAGGATGGCGTGTCGAACGTGTTCTGCAAGGAGTCAAGAATGACGTCCCATCTCGCCGAGTTGAAGGCGTTTCTTACGTCCAATGTGACGAGCATCACCAGGGGTCTCGAGTAATGATTTCCCCGTTGAGCGGCTTCGAAGGTTGCCACTACCTGCGCTACGGCGCCGACGGTGGAGTGTCCCTTCCTAAAGCCATGCTGTCTCTCGGACAGGCCTCCCGCGTCGTCTATGCTGCTCTCCAGTCGTGTTTTCAGCAGTCTTTCTAGTAGCTTTCCAGCCGTGTCCAGCATACATAGCGGTCTGTATGCCGATGCCGTGCTTGGGTCGCCCTTACCTTTGCTTATCAGCACTAGTCGCTGTACCTTCCATCTCTTGCAGAAGGATCCTTCTGTTAAACAGCGGTTGTACATGTTCAGAAGCAGATCTGGGCAGACGCGCGCCACAATCTTGAGAGCTTCCGTCGGAATTCCGTCGGGTCCAGGTGCCTTCCGGTTTTGTAGGGAGTTCGCCGCTCTTGACAGTTCATCTCCGCTAAAAAGCGGGATGTCGTTCAATCGCTCGTCCTCCATTTCCGCAGTTCTCTCCGGATGGGTAGGGAACAAGGTGTCAACAATGTTCCGCATCCGATCTCGTTCGAGGACTGGATTCGCCGTCTTCGTCGTAAGCTTCTGCATGACGATCTTGTACCCAAGGCCCCATGGGTCGTTGTCAACGTCCTGCCGCAGCTCCTCCCACTTAAGTTTCTTGCTCCTGTAGATGGCGTTCTTGAGATCTCTCTTGGCGTTCCTAAAGTCCTCGGACTCTAGTTCTGCCGCGTTCGGATCTCGTCGTCTCACTCTGGTTATTCTCCGCCTAAGCTGTAAGCATTGTTTCCGGAGGGTCGCGATCTCGTCGTTCCACCAATACGCAGATCTTCTGTTGTATATCTTTCTGCGCGGCATAGAGGCGTCGCAGGCGCGACGTATGAGGCCAGACAAGTAATACAGCTTACGGAGTCACTGCAACTAAGCACCCACCACACATTAAAAAAAAAAAAAAAAAAAACATGTCCAACCTTGTGGAAACACCGAGACGAAACCTCAAAGAATTTTTGAGATCTGTTTCGACAAGAAGTTTTCCATTTTCGTCAAGTTTAATAATCTATAATTATTTTATTTATTTTAAAATAACTGAAATTGCAGCAATAACAAACGCAAAATTAACATTTACGCTGTTTTTTTTTTTAATAGAACATCCTGTATATTTTTCTTCTAAAATAAAGTATTTTTTATAAGCTTTTTAATGATACAATGTTTTCCCTATCTACACTTTGTAGTTTATGACTTATTAACTGTTATTATTAATAGATTAAAAATTTAAACGAAAAAAGTCGCAATCACCGACCTGTCAATTTTTAATTGAAATAAAATCTGCATTTTATATCTGTCATTAGCTACGTTGCATTTACAAAATACCGCTTATAATTGTATGTATTTACTTTTGCGATGAATTTCACGAAAGAACAAATGGTAAATCTGATTTATGCATTGAGTGAGAGCGAAAGAAACTGCTTTATATTTAATATTAATAGAGATATTGAGCTTTGACGCACTAATGCCTCACCCTGTATATATAATCTGTTACCTTTCTACCCTAAAATGTAAGGAATTTACAATAGTACTGATTACAATTAGCAAGTTTAAGGTGAGTGTACGAATTTTACCCATTCTTTCCTGTTCTTTGTCATTCTTATCGCTTCATTCCAATTCTTGTTTCTTCAGTATTGAGGCCACCTCATCATTCCAGTGGTAGAACTTTGCCGAATCGACAGCAAGCCGCCTCGATACTTTCCCCACACTCCGCTTCTCCCCTTCCCTTAAAGTGAATAAGTGCTTTAGGGAAAGGAGAACAGTGGGGTGTGGTAAAAATGTCGAGGCGACCCGTTCTCGATTTGGCGCAGTTCTATACCAGGTCTTCTTTGGTCTTCCCCTTCACCGTTTATTCTGTACTTTTGCCTCGCATATCTGTTTCACTTGTCTTGTTTGTTGCATTCGATTAACGTGTCCGAACCATTTCAATTGATTTCTGTCTATTAGATTATATACTGGTTCTACATTCAATTCCTCTCTTATCGTTTCTTTTCTTATTTTGTCTTTTCATGTAACACTCTTAACTGCTCTTAAAAGTCTGATCTCCATCCCCTTCAATCTGCTTTTCTGTGACTGTTTCTGTTTATAAACGGTGATTTTTGTTTTTCTACTTATTTCTCTCTTCCTTATTAGAGATCCGATTCAAACTATGATATACTTTTGATAAATTATTTATTCTTTCTATTATTTCGTACTCTATTCATCCATAGCCCTAGATATTTATATTCTTCGAACCTGTTCTATTTTTTCTTGATTTAATCAAATGTTAAATTGCTTTTGATCTTTACCTATATCATCATCACCTTTGTCACCAAATATCATCATGCCGTCATCATCATCCATAACCAATATAAAAAGTGTCGGGCTTAATACACCTCCTTGTCTTAGGGTCATATTTATAGTCCGTCCTTGAGGTTGTGTCGGTGCTTGAGCACGCGATTTTGACAGATTTGTAATGACATTTATGTCAAAATCGCATGCTCAAGCATCGACACAACCTCAAGCACGGACTATAAATATGACCCTTAATCCATCGTTTATATCGAACATCTTTGATTCCAAATTATCTTTCCTTATATAATTTTTGTTGTTACTATACGGTCTCTGAAGATTCTTTAATAATTTCTGGATTAAATTTCTGTGTCTTAATCCTGACCAATGAAACTCTGTCGAATGCTTTTTCGAGATCCAAAAATGCCAAGTAAACTAGTCTACTAGTCTTCTGTTCCTGTTTTTTCTATTAACTGTTTAAGGATAAAGATGTGGTCCTGTGTACTCCTGCCCTTCCTAAATCCGCGTTGTGTTTCTGCTAATTGTTCTTCGGTTTGTTCTTTCAATTTCCTCTCTAGTATGAATTCATAGTCGTTACATGCTATGCTTAATAAGGTGATCCCTCTATAATTTGCGCAGTTTTGGCCGTCTCCTTTCTTATATATCATCACGATTATTGCTAACTTTCAGTCATTTGGTACTTCTTGTATGCATACTTTGTTAAACAATTTTGTGAGTATATTTATGTCTTCTTTGCCTAACAAGGAAACACAGGCAAGTAGTGGTGACCGATTTAAATAAAATTTGGTGGGTTTGTAGACTGATGCAGTGTGAGAACAACGGTAACTTCCATAGATGCTAAATCGCCCGTTTTCGGAGGCTGAGGCGCCCTAAAGCCAACCCTACCCTTCGATATTTCCTTTAATATCTCCAAAACTATAAGACATATAAAAAAAAAGTTAAGACAAATATATTACTGTTTCATGAGTGCTAAAAGATAGCGACAATAGTTAAAAAAAATTTAGGGGGTGGAGGTTGTTTCTGAAAAACAACAGTTATGACAGGCAAACTATTGTCGCTATCTTTTAGTACTCATAAAACAGTTATATGTTTGTCTTAACTTTTTTTTATATGTCTTATAGTTTTGGAGATATTAAAGGAAATATCGAACGGTAGGGTTGGCTTTAGGGGACCCCACCCCCCGAAAACGGTCGATTTAGCATCTATGGAAATTTCATTTAAATCGGTCACCACCACTTGCTTGTCTTTCCTTGTAAGTTCTTCACCATTTCTGATCTAATGTGCAGTCATGTTCTGCATGTCATTGCTTCTACGACTGTTTCTCTGTCTATAATATATTTATCTTTTGCATTATTATCCGGCACTCTCTCTCTTCACTCTCTGTTTGTTCTTCTTCTGCAGTTAGAAGTTCTTGAAAGTGTTCTTTCCATCTTTCCATTATGTCTGCATCTTTAGTTATCATTTGATTATTTTATGATTTTACATGCTTTATTACTTGTTGTGTTCCTATTCGGTCGGTTACGTCAGCAACTGAACCTGTAGCTTCATTTTCTGGGCAACACATTTAAAAGGACGAAACGTCTGTGGATATTTTATCACAAAGCTTTCATTTAATATTACAAACGATTTATAATCAAAATAAGTTTCAGCAAGAAACGCTCTTTGTTCGAATGTGAACCGAGATTAACAACGCAATTTATTCGATTATAATTCTGACATATTTTGATCCGACCACCTTGATACCTCGACAAACAAACGAGGAATAATCACTCAAACAAGAATAGAGGTTAATTTCTAATAATTTCATTTTTTCGTCTCCCTTTGACAAAAGCCTTTATTAATAAATATTTTAATATTAGCGTGTATCACGCTATAATTCCATGAAAATATAACCTTACACGGGAATAAAGCGTCCAATTCATCAATTCATTATGTACTGGCGTAGCGTATAATAAAATTTAATGTCGCGATGGCCTGCTGTTAACGCCGAAATGAAATGATTAAGTTCGGTGGTTCCCTAATGTATAACTCTATACATATATACATACTAGAATACGTTGAACTCGACGTTATATTATTTAATAAATTAAAACGAGATTATTAATTGTTTTAAATGTAAATGTACGTATACAGCGTCGTGAGTAATTTAATCCTAAACAAGGGCATATTTTCGAAAACGTTTCCATCTCCGAACTTTCATTTAATGAAACCGTTGTGTACGTAAATACTAGACATGTATGTAATGTAGAATATAACGTGTATTTGCATAAATGAGATCCGTTTACGCCGTTTAAGTTTCACGAACAATTAAAGAAGACGTCCTCCTCCTCTTCCATCTCCTCTCAACAACGGTTGAAATGCGCGTTGCAATTTACGCTTTCATTAAGTTCAAGTTAGAATTCGCATCTATTTTATTTAAGAAGTTGAGGCTTCGCAGAACTCCTCCGTGGAATGAAGATGTTCCCTATTTATTTACTTTATTCCGTAACGTAAATAAGCTGTAACGAGAAGTACGATTCGATGTTGTATCTTTTTTTTTTCTTAAACCTACGTATGTATCGTTGTAGCTCTACTAAAGTAGGAATTCATTAAAAATCAATTTATTCCAGAAAATAAAACTATTATGTTTTCGTTTAAAAATACTACTACAGTAGAATAAATTGATATTTAATACGTGAGAAATAATATTAAAATATACGGCAATGCCGATCAACTTCTTAAGCTGTATCGCTTGCTTGGTCATCATTGCAACTCTCAAGGTGTAGTTTTTGTGTGTATGTATAATTGTGTAGAAATGGCCTTAAACAGTGACAGCTTTATATCATCTTTATAATGCTATGACAGCATTATATCGCCTTTATAATGCTGTGCTGTTAATCACTTTGCTCGCAATAGCGAATGGCAGAAAACAAAGCATTCACAACATCCGCTAAAATTTTTACAATGTGGTTTGTCGTCCCAACGTCATAGAAAAGTCTGTTTTTATTCGATGAAAAACGGACATTGTTGTGGTCAGAATGTTACGAATGATATCGTCCAAATTACTCCTAATCTCTGCGATTATTATTATATTATAATCATTAGAGGGTGTGTTTTAGCAAATATTACAGAAATGATTGTAAATTCAACAAGTTCAGAGTTCCGTTAAACTTTTACTTAAACCACAGACTGATAAACCGGATCTTAAAACTCAATATACGCAATTTATTTTCAAGATTTTCTTGCATGTAGTTTGGGCTTGGGGTATGTTCAGAAATTCGTCTTTCGATTTTAAAAATAAAAAATTAAAGACTATAATATCTTAACATCGAACAGCTTCGACGTTATGACTCGTTCGGGTTCGAACTGATCTTGTACTTTTACCTATTTTTTTTTGATCGTCGATCCAGTTTCTTCGAGGTTGTTAATCCACGTTCTAATTTTAATAGATGTTTTTTTTTAATGAGTGATGAGTGATTTCTAATTAATTACTTACAACTCCTAATAAAACATTTATTCCACACCCTCACTTCAATTATTACATTCGATATCTGTCGAGAATTGAATACATACATTCAAAAGCATCCTACAAGCAGCATACACATATAAATTTAATTCATTACTCAAGTCACCAGAAAGAGATCCCTGACATTTCCCCAGCCCAGGATACAGAACATTATTTTCTAATGAATACCTTTGAGATGCTTCGTACAATTTCTTACCCTCCATTTCGATTTAAATTAAGAAACGTTAATGCTACGTTTGTGAACGCGAGAGCTTCCATTTTGAAAGTGAACAGGAAGGATATTTGAAAAGTTCGTTTTGAGGAGTCAGAAAGCTGAGCGAATTAATATGATACAGGCGTACTTTGTATTCCCTTTCGATGCGATGAGACGTCGCATCAGATAAGTCTTAATACGCCGCGACGGCGGATATCCAAGATGGTGAACATCAAAGTTTAGTTTAGTCGGTGGTGGAAAACGTTTAATTAACTTGCGGTAGATTTCACTCCTTTGAGCCATTATAATGATTACAATAAAATTTAATTTCTAACCTACAATTTCAATACATTATAAATATTACAGAGCTTAAAAAATCACAATACTGCTACTTTCATCACTCCTCCTCTATGCTAGTACTCGTATTTAGGTCACGTTCCATATCAACGCTTTTAACTCCATTCGGTGTGAAGAGGACTTGCCAGCGTCAGCAAAAGAGCAAAAGGGGTTCACCGCTACTACCGTTGCGCGCCGAGGAATCTCGTTCGTGGAAAGCATGAGGTGGTCTGTCGGACGGTATATAAGAGGGAGGAAAACGTCATAAAGTTTGATGAAATACTCCGCTACTATTGTCTTTTCCGGGAGCTCGTGCCGTACGTTGTTGGAAAGAAAGTCAGCGAGGATACGAAATGGAAACTGTAAAAGTATAGGGAAAAAGTGGTAATTCGAGTAAGAACAATGTTGCGGAAATAAGGAGAACCTGTCGCTGCGTCTGCAGAAAGTTTTCGTGATATTAGACACTTTTATTATCTTTATTTTTTTATTTAAAATGACGGTGTATTTATTAGATTAGAATAACGAAAATACAGAGACAGCATTCTATTATAACAGATACAGTCGAAAGCAGAAAGAAGTAGACACTGTTATAGACTTTATCACAACAATTTGGCGTTGGTTTTTACAAGAACATATATAAATAACAATTTACTACTTTTTAAGCAACACCTTCTTGCTTAATTGATAGTATATGGTTCTGCAAAACACTTTCAGTGCGAAGAATTAAAAGAATAAAACTTAACAGAAAAGTTTGCTCTGGAAAGAAAAGAACCAAACACAATTAAAGATTAATAATGCTTGTGATCTCCTGTAGCTCTTATGACCTCCTGGCAACGTCTTGGCATCCTGGAAATCAAATTCCGAATGTAATACTGAGGAATAGTTTGCCAATCTACCAAAACGGCAGTTCGGAGCTGATGGTGATTGTTTGGATCCACTCCTCGTGATATTATCAACCTCTTCAGGTAATCCAATACGTTCTCCATGGGATTAAGATCTGGATAGTTCGCTAGCCAATCGATGTGCGTAGTATTCTTCTGTTCAAAAGATGCATTGTTTTGTCTTGTTCTATGAGGACACGCATTATCATCACCAAACGCAAAACCATCGCCTATTTCATTCGCAAATATCGACACGACACATTGTAATACCTCATTAAGATAATACTTCCCCAAACAGTAATTTAACCACCTCCATAAACTTGATGGTAAATCACGTTGTTTTCAATATAGCGTTCTGTGTAAATTCACTATTACACATAACATCAAATCAGTATGGTTTTCGCGCTCATCATTCGACTGTTCCTGCTGTATTACCTACGATGTGGTGGATGATTTGGAGGAAGGCCCACCTTAGTAAGGCCTTCGATTGTGTCAACCATGCAATTCTCTTAGACAAGACTAAATTAATGTGGCGTGATCGATCTTTGCTTTGCTGAGGTTGCATCACAGGTCCCCAAGCCCCTTCTTTCTCTAGGTGTTCAGCTCTTCAAGCTGAAAATTGGATAGGATACGTGTCTTTTATTGGAAAATTCTTCGTAGTTGGCGAGATGGTGGTGATTCCTCTTGATTTAGAATCATTCCGTTGTCGATGGCGACTGCCCTGCGAACATTGATCCTAAGTGGGGACAAGGGAGAGGGCGAGATCAGCCAACGCGCTTACTAATGCGATCGCAGATCTTCGAATTCTTTCAATTGTCTTAATTGAGAGCTGTATCAAAAAGTTCTTAATTGAAGGCTTTATGGGATTCGGCTCCTACCGAGGGCAAGACGTTAACGAAATTAATATCAAGATTATTAAATGAGGAATTAAGAAACAAAGATCAAGAAAAAGAAAATTCGGTGGCATTTAAATCTTCTGGAAGGATTTGCTATCGATGTAAAAACAAAGGGCATATGAGTATAAACAAGGACAATAAAACTGAAGGAAAATGTTTTAAATGTGGGAATAAAGGATATTACGCAAGAGCATGTAGAAAAGGACGTAAACCGAATGTTTTTCAATGTAACATATGTAAGGAAAATAATCATGCTGAAGAAAACAAAAAGGAGAAGGGCAAAGTAGTAAGAATAGAATTGCGATTTTTGCCAAAAAGGAGGAAACTAGTTTAAAAGAAATGGAAAGTTTTGTAGTTGACTCTGGGGCATCGTCACATATGTCAAATTCAATAGAAACATTCGTGTCATTAGAACAGATCGAAACAAACATATCTGTTACGAAAAAGGATGAAGATCAGAAAGGACTGGGTATTGGAACAATTCAGGGAACTGAATGGATCCTTAAATATGTTATTTATGTACCGGAACTTAGTAAAAACCTAATATGTGTGCATGCAATAACTGAAAACAAAGGTGAAGTAAGTTTTACAAAAGACAGGGTGACAATACTAAAAGATGATAAGAAAGTACTGGAAGGAAGAAAACAAGAAAACGGTCTTTATATCGTGCAAATTAACAAGCAAGCAGAATCGATGTTAGCAGAAAATAAATTTAAAAAGCTGACAGGACTAAAGAACAAACCGGTGCAAAAAAGGATAAGAAGAATAGGAAGAAGATAGTGATGAAGATATCGATGAAATATTAGTCTAGCTTAGAATGGAATATTCCGGTGTTAAAAATGAATCATCTGATGTGAAACCAGAATCAACTGTTCCGGAAGAACAAAAGATGAAATTGATAAGCGAATCGAAGGAAGACGATGACGGTGAAGGTGAAAACGAAAGTATAAAGAAGAAGAAAAGAAAAGTTGAAGAAAAGGATGCAAAAGATGCCAAGAGAGGTCCCAATAAGAAAACTATTGCTGCGATGCAAGAAGCATTGAAAAAATTAAAGGAGGAGGAGGAACGTTTGAAAAAGCAAGAGGAAGAAGGAATACTCCGAGAAGAAGAAGCGGAGAAAGCCAGATTAGAACAAGAGAGAAAGAAAAAGAAGAAGAACAAGAGAAAAGAAATGAAACAACGGTTAAAAGCTAAAGTAAAGTCGCTTACATCGAAACAGAAAGCAGATTGTACTAGGGCTCAGGCTATGATTGATAATTTGAAAGCTCAAGGCTTAGAACTTCCCGATGTAGGAGTTCGAAAGCCTAGATTAGGTACTACAGTTAAACCTAATAAGAAAGCAGTTGAAAATAGTTGATTTTTGTTAACATTTTTTAAATGTCAGATTCGGTTAGAACTGTCATTAGGAGATGGTGTTAAGTAATAATGACAATTGAAATTATTTAAGAAGGCATATATTAAAAAACAGTTGATGATGTAGTGTGTCAAAGTAAATACAAAGAATTCAAATAAATTTTACCTCAAAGTAGGCCCTGGAAATTATAATTATGTCTTAGCTTGTTACTTAAATTTTAATAGGAATTTTGTTGGTTATGAGATGAGATATTTGAATGAAATGACAAATGTGAAAATAATAAAACGAACATTTTTAACTGAATGAAATATGTTTATTTCCAACAAATGGAGGAAAAAACGTTTTGTAGTATCGCATTGTCAATTCTATTAATTCTTTCAGCAATTCTGATTTGAAGGTCTGCAAGATCAGGTATCTGTACTCGATAAATTAAGTTCTTTAAGAATGGCCATAAAAAGAAATCACATGGGGTAAACTTATCAACCGATTTTGAAAACATTCCTGCAGCATATTAATTGTTTCACCTGCTGTGTGTGCTCTAGCTCCGTCTTGTTGAAAGTAACCCTGTGTTATTTCTTCATCGTCAAGCTGTTCGATAAATGGCATAATAATTTCTTGTCGATACCTTTCTCCTGTTAAGGTTCCGTTAAAAAAAAAAATAGGGCCAATAATTCTCCTCCGACTAATCGCACACCATAACCAATTTTCTGCGGATGAAGTGTGGTTTCAACAAAAAAATTATGTGGTTTCTCATTAGTCCACATCCTCATATTTTGTGAGTTATTCAGATAAAACCATGACTCATCAGAAAAAAAGATTTTGTCAAGAAGGTCATTATCAAAATTATTTAAGAACCACTGATTAAACGTTCTTCTTCTAGGATAGTCGATTTCCTTGATTTCTTGATAACAGGTAAGTCCTTTTTCAAGATTGTATGACATGTGTCAATTGATACACCCACTTGTTGTGATAATGCTCGTACGGAAGTTCTTGGTGCATTATTTATAATTTCTCTTACATTATTAACTAGCTCTTCTGTACGCTTTTTCGCCCGACCTGCGCCTTCTTTCTGTTTAACACTCCCTGTTTCTCTGAAAACCATAACGGAATGTGTCACTGTGTGCCGAAAACTGTCATAATCAAAGATGAAGTTAGGCAACTCATTCCTAAATTCTTCTAAACAATCTTGAAGAGAATACTGCCGTTTCGAAAATAAAATTCTACCATGAACGATTTGTGTTGTATAGTAAAAATCATGTTATAAGTCAATTTTTAATTACAAAGCAATTTTTGTCTACTATGCATCTGTCAAATTGACAACTAATGCAAATTTAAATTATTAATAATCATACGTTTTTAAAGGAGTGGCCTACTAGAGGCAAAGCTTATTTGAACGCTTTATATATTTTTGTTAGTATAGAAAATAAAAGTAAAACCCAAAGTCTATGATATGTTTGGAAAATTCTCAGATAGGCGAATTAATCTTTTGCATATTTTGATTCGATGAACTTTAAAACTTTAAATGTCACAAGGAAAATTACGTTAATACATTGCATAGTAGGTTCGAAAATCGCCTGTATTTTATGCAAATAACTTTAAAATTAGTTTCGCATTGTGTAACGTATATTTACTGAAAATTTAGTAGCAGAAGTAGTCGCGGAGAACTCATAATATAATTGTGTAATAGCTAGACGGAACTATACAAAAGATCCTCCAGAGAAATTCTAATAAAGTTTCTCCCGACTGCTCAACAGTCGAAATTCCTTTGATGATATTCCACTACCCATTACAATAACTTCAACGAACTAATTGTGAAGTGCTTAAATTACCGATATAATAAATAATACACTAGCGATGGGGAAGCGGGGAGGGGAGAGAACTGGGTGGGCACAATCGAAAATTCGAGCATTTTAAATTGTGGAAAACACGAACGCACTAAAAACAAGTGGTGTTGTCGCGGAAAAACTAGAAACAAAAAAAAACCACCACCGTTATTTGATTTAGCGAATCGTACAAAATATTTTTCAGGAAAGTTTTTGCTAGTTTAGAGTTTCGATCGATTCGGTTCGAATAATATGAACAGCTGGAAACGGGGCTAACTTTTATGTTAATTTAATCCGCAATATACGAAACAATTTCGTATTCAATTTGTTTAAAAATTATCAATTATTAACGGTTAATCGAGCACGCGATCGACATTCGAACCGGATCAAGTGGAAACCATCGTTTAACGCGTCGTATACGTATTGTAGAAAGGACGAAGGAGACGAACCCGGTCATCCATCCGGTAGGGGGCGATTCGTTCCGGTGATTTATGGCGACCTTAAAAACTGCCGACACAATCGAGAGAGAGGGACTCCATCGGCGGTGCCTACCAGGAGAAGAGGATAAATTAAAAGTTGTCTGCAGAATGCGTGTTCGGCATCGATAACGGCGGAAAAAAGGATAACGGAATGGGGATGGAGGATAGGGTGTCGAAACTAGCTGGGGAGAATCTAGCGGAGTTTATAATAAAGCTTAGGTGCATTAAAGTTTACGAGCCGGTGTATCATGGTGATTGCGTTCGTGTAATCGTCTGCGAAATTTCGTTTTTTTTTAAATTTTTTATCAATAATATTAAAATTATATTAGAGTTTGATTCAATTAAACCATTCTCGTTAATAACTCTGCTTGTATTATAGAACAAACAGTTCGTGAAGGGACTGGAAAGATACAAAAAGGGGATTAGCTTAATAAAATTTCAGTTCGTTTGCATTTTCCAATTACTAAGGGTGATGAAAATTAAAACGGAAAGGTATTCGCGTTTCCATAGACAAGAGAGATAGGCCTCCCTCCTTTCTATATCTATATAGAATGGCTAATGTTTGTCGAACGCCCTACGCTAGCGGTGGTAGAAACGTGAGTGAGGGAGAACGAGTGGTTCCGTAAATATTTTCGCCGAATTTAGTCATTTCATTCCGGTCGCCTCCCTAAAAAGTTTCTCATGCGGTTACAAGTTATGAACTGTTGTTGTGCAAAGTTTAACTTTCGTCGGAAATTCCCCCTAATTTTTAATTAAGTTTTTGTTACTTACCCCGCATACACCGGGTAACAAATTCGCTAAATATAATCCCCGTCGATATTTTCCGAAGACGGTCTTTGTTTCTCCGTTTTTAAGATGTTGTTTTTTGTTTGTTTCGGCGTTTCAATAAATGCGGTTGTTGTTAGTAGGTATATACTTATGCAGAAAGTTCGATGATAACTTTGTCCATTCATTTAAACCTGGTTGGTTTGTTCTCAAATGCAGATCAGTTTCTTTTTCGTTTTTATTAAAAACCATAAAAGGAGAAGATAGAGGAAACAGTTGAATAAACGTTGAAGTCATTGCAATCTATCTATATCTTAAGGCTGCTCTATTAGAATAGAGAGAAGATTGTTAAATCTGTTGCTCACAATTATATAATTAATTTTCAATCAATTATTAAACACGAAATACTACAGAATAACCAGTTTTTTTGACACATCGATTCTAATTCCCAGTGAGATTTCTGAGAAAGAAGCAAAGCTTTAAAAAGACCTACAAAATAGAACACAAAATTAAAAAGAAAATAGTCTGCTGGATGGAAGCAGCCAGCTAGAGTTGGCGACAGAAAAAGTGCTCAGAAAACTCATATAATCATACCAAAAGAGAGCATCAAATATCTCAGCGTGTACTTACAAAAAACACCTCGGAAAAGCGGCCGCCAAAGCCGAAGAAAAAAATAGGAGGGCTAGCAAAGTTGATGCCTAATATCGGAGGACCCAGTATCGGTAAACGAGAGCTCGGAGGAGTAGTACACTTTAGTGGCTTTCGATTTGTCCATAAGGGTTACTCGGGAACAGCTCCGGAGCTACTCGTGTGCGTGTACAGTGAACTAACTCAGTACAGTTCAGGTACAGATAAAGTGTAAACAAATAAAGGGTGGTGGGGTGGCGGCCATGTAATCACAGATGTAACATATCCTTTCAAGTTTTCGTTTTGTTTACATTTCATTCAAATTGTCAACACTTTTTTGTAAACAAACGCAAGTGCGCATGCGGGAGCATATCGCCCCAGCCGAAAGGTTGGTGCAGCAGGGGTGAAGGGAAGCAGAAACGGGGCTGTACAAGTGCGAGTCACATGGCAAAATAGAACGACAGATAAGTGACTCGGAACAGCTCCCGAGCTGTACGGTGTACAAATCGAAAGCCACTTTTATAAAGCTCTACATATGTAGAGCCTGTATTAGAACATGCACTGAAAAACTGGAAAAAAAATCAGCGCAAAGTAGTGATCAGAGTGGCAGCGTCAGCATTTAGAATAGTTGATAATCTGGCCCTGCAAACTATTGCAGTAATTTCGTCTATAAATGCCCAGTAGGTCGTTAACGACCCACAACAACAATGCACCTGGCTCCTTCTCTTTTAATACTAATTAACTTTTAACCTCAACCCCCGACATTTCACATGTCGACTCGACACTGTTTGAGTGACTATTGACATGTCGAACATTCGAGACTGGTAAGTAAACATTTTTAAGTGTGGCTTTAAATTTCATAGCTTAAGATGTCTAATACAAACTTCAAACATTATGTTTATTTATTTTTAATCTCACAAAAACTAAACCGTTTTGACTTATATGGCCTAAAATGTTGATGTGTCGTTAATGACGCAATTTTAGGAAACGTGCTCCTATGGCTACTGAGTTGCTAGAATTAGCTGAAAATTTAGATAAAGAGGAAATAATTCCAGATGGCATCGTCCTTACAACTCCATCAGATGTGTGAGTGCAATGAATATACAAATTACCATTCTGGTGACGAGGAATCTAACAATCTAAACCAGGAATCTAACAATCAGTTACTAGCCGAAGCAGAGCCTTATTTTAGTGAAGATGAGGCTGAAACAGAGTGGGATGAAGAAGACTTCAACTTTTGTCAAAAAGAGGATCTACCTAAAACTTTTTAGTTTTACCCCCAATTAGTCTCAGTTCCGAAAGTCGTTCTTTAGAATATTTTCTTCTAATGCTGACCTCAGAAATTGTTGAAATGATAACAAATTTCACGCATATCTATTCTAATCAAAAAATAGTCTAAATTCATGGGAGGTGTCGACCAACTAGACAATTACGTGTTCAATTACCGGATTGCTTTTCGAGGGAAAAAATGGTATACACCGATTGTTTGTTGGATGATTGACGTCTGTGCTACCAACGCCTACTTACTACCTAGACAATTTGGATCTATCTAAGACAATTTCCAGTTTAGAAGAAAAATGGCAAGAGCGCTTTTGACAAAATT
This sequence comes from Holotrichia oblita, assembly GCA_023690525.1. Classification (NCBI taxonomy): domain Eukaryota; kingdom Metazoa; phylum Arthropoda; class Insecta; order Coleoptera; family Scarabaeidae; genus Holotrichia; species Holotrichia oblita. Next base: position 137,036,765 of record CM043019.1, on the reverse strand, counting down.
TGGTAAGAACAGTGAAAAACCTGGAAGAAAAAAGGCTCTTGTTGAACATAACATTTTTGCTAATGGCATGCATGCATGCCATGGATATTGCAGAACATTTTTCTTTGTAACCAATGAAGAAGGGAGAGAGAAGAAGCTTAATGGAAGATAAATGCTAGTATAAATATAAGAAACATGATTCCTATCATGATAGAAAAGTGGTCAGCTATACATAAAATGATAAGGAAGATAATGAGAGTAAACAGACTTCAAATAAGAATGGAGCAAATCTAACTGGAATCAGAACCAGTTTCTCGTGGAAAAACCAGTTTTGGACGCACCGATTTGAAGTCCCACACTGAAAAACAAGAAACTGCGTAAACAGTCTTCTACCTGATGAAATTTGGCTATCAAAAGAAAACAAAAATCCTTCGCTATGGTCCAACCACAACATATGTAGATATAAACAGTTCCTCAAACTTATTCGAATTTTGAAGGTGGAAATTGGTTAAATTCAAGCCGATAAAGTACAAAATTTTGGCCATATAAGAAATGGAATGGAATATGAATTAATCAACTATTTATTAGAACATTATTAATGAATATCAACATTAATATCTGGTGATAGATTCGTATTTATTTAAACATTCCACTAACTAACATTAATTTGTACTACAGTCTGACCAGGGACGCAATCTTGAATCGTCTGTGTTCCAAAATGTTTGCCAAATACTGGAAGTCCACTAAACTAGAACTACAGCTTTGCACCCACGATCTGATGACAAGGTAGAATCAATGAAAAGAACGGTTATAAAGTATTTGTCGAAGTCTGTGACCTACCACTAACTTGACTGGGATCAACAACTCTATCTGTTCCTCTTGACGTACAGAGCATCAATCCACGAAACTACTGGTCAAAGCCTAGCCAACGTAATTTTTGGTCGAGAGCTGCGACTACCATGTGACTTGAAGCTTGGTTTCAAGACCGATGAAGAAGTAGTCGGGGAAGCCCTGGTTGCTTTGTCCAACCTTCGGAAGCGATTGAATGAAATCCATAGAGAAGGGACGCTATGGCATAGAAGCAGACGAAAACGGATACCAACCAGGGGACCTAGTATGGCTATTTAACCCCCAGAGACGTCGTGGTTATTCCCCAAAGCACCAGCGATCATGGGAAGGAAGCATTAGACAGAAACCGAGCAGTAAAGCGAGAGACAATCGTCAAGACCAAAACAGACAAAGTGTCCGTACTTGTAATGTCCCCAAAGAAGAGATGACATACGAGGAATTTATGGCCAACCATGAACATGCACGTAAGATTCGTCATGCGGTCACAACGGAAATCCTGCGTGGCTGAAGACCTGAAGATAGAAAATCGAAGGAAGGAATCGAAGATCTTCGAAAACAACGGCCACAAGTTGGTAAAGCACTATACCACGCTGACAACAGCCATCCCTTATTTTACTTGGTAACCAAGGAGGCCAATTATGGGAAGCCTACTTGGGGAGTTTTAAATCTGAATAGACATGTAGACACTGTAGTAAATTGCACTCTGTGAGGTAGTATAATCGATATTGCAGATATAAACACTACAAAATTAATATAATAATCAAACTTTCATTCATATAAGAGTATTTTTTCTTTTGGAAAGTACAGGACTGCAGTAACTGTCTTGTCTTTGACGTATTATTAAGTTCTTGTGTCTTGATTGTACAGATATAGATTGCGGCTACATTTACCAACGATGCACGTTTTGTAGGATTTTAGATAGCAATTGTAATAGATATTTTATTTCTAGGTTTCCTTCTTCTCAACGAGCCCGGAACTAAGTAACAAGCAACGTTTCGAATTCTTCACCAGAACGATCCCATCCGATCATTACCAAGTGAAAGCGATGGTGGATATCGTCAAACAGATGAGTTGGAGCTACATCTCCATCATATACGAGGAATCGAATTATGGGATCAAGGTGAGTAAAACGTCCTCGTTTTAATTAAACACGTTTACGCAATAAACGTCGAGATAAATGACTGCGAAAAAGAAAATAATCTACTCGATCCTCCCCTATTTTGAATGTTTACTTGGATATTACCACGTAGAGAGCTTTAAAAAAAAGCTCTACCCCATAAACGAACAATGTATCGGTGCGAAATTGAAAAAGGCTTCCCATTAAACCAATAAAACTTATTGATTTTATCCTGAAATTCACCTCTACGTTGTGTAAACATAAAATAAATTGCGCTGAGGGTGCTTGTATTCGAGAAGCAAGTTTTATTCCGTTTAAATTAACACTAGATGAGAATGATAAGAAATAGCAAAAAAAGGAAAACAAGAAGGATCCCAGATGTAATTTTCACTTTATACAAAAAGATGGATGTTAGATAGAGTGGTTGTAATGTCTGTTGAGATCGTAAAAGCACCGTTTCCAATGTTTGACTTCTGTTTTTTACGAGGTCTGGTATAATTTTACGAGATGGTCCCCATAACTGTGTTGATTTATAAGCTCAGAATGGATGCTGCTCCACATTCGGATTCCCTCGAGATTTCTCGAAGGTTTATATTCCACGTATGCATACGTTATAAAATAATTTAGAATATGCAGAGGAAAAATAAGAACACGATGAGTGCATTAATATGTTTATTATTTAGATAGAGATCCCATAATAAAATAAAAATAACCACATTGCTATTCTAGATATAATATAAGATTGATATTAATAATATGATCCTCATTTGCGTTCGAAGATATTCCTGATGACTTCATCCACGTTACCATTGAACCTCTTCAATAGAGCGATCAAACTTTGCTCGTCGGTGAAACCCATCTCAAACAATTGCTTCAACCCGGCAGCTATCTTAGGATCTTGAATCTGAGTACTTGGGAATTGACCTTGGAAAATTTGAGGATAAATACGTCCCTGCTGTTGAAGCAGTTGTGGTTGTTGTGGTGGAATCTGTTGCACTTGCGGTGTTTGCTGGGCCTGTTGAAGAAACTGCGGAAATTGCTGTTGTTGTGTGGGGAAAGGTTGACCCACAGAAAACGTCGGAGTTTGAACAACTCTCGGTTGTGTAGGTTGTACAACCGGAGTCGGTGTTACAGTCGGTGTTAAAACTGGGTACGAATTTTGCTGATTCGCTGGTTGATCATCATGTGTTAAAATCGTCCAACCAGTTTCCCTTTGCGATGAGGTAACATCCATCGCTTCGTCAGAAGTTGATGTGGTAAGATCTATGTGGGTTTCGTTAGTCGGTTGAGGTGCAGTTGGGGCAGCATTTTGATTTGGTTGTTGTGGTTGTTGAGGTTGTTGATTGTTATTTCCACCATTAAATTGTGGTTGATTAGTTTGGGTACTTTCACCAGTTGGTGGAGATTGTGGTACTATTATAAAAAATTTAATAATTTTACCTCAAAAATTTAAAATTTAATAGAAAAAAAAACTCACCAAAAGCACTTAAAACATTCCTGACAGCTTCCATAAATTGCGAAGCAGGATTATGTTCTTCCCCACATTCAGGTGCATTCCTAGCTTGTCCTTCAGGTTGTTTCGATCCAGCCGCCGCAGCACTAGCGCTCGCCTGAGCTGCACTCATAGCTGCGCTAGCTTGATTCGCAATATTAGCCATGAAAGGATAACTACAGAAATTAAACATTTAATAATAGAACAGATCAATTTAATCAGAGTGAAACTTACAAATGAGGAACGTAATCTTCAAACGGGCAACTCTGTTCTTGGCCATCCTTCTTAGAAGTACCTTCTTCACCTGGTTTATCGCATTTCTTCCTATCACATCGTGGTCTCCTTTTATATTCCTTAGAAGCCATGTGGCTAGCTTTCTTCATAGCTTTATTCACCTGATCGAAGATCCTACGACCACATCTTTCGAATGGTAATTCAGGCGTTGAAGTACGCAGCATCATATGATGGGAATGATGCCCAGCGTGTTCGCAATCGTTGCATAAATCGTAATCGGGGCATTGGAGACACTTGTAGCGGTAAGCGGTGATTTTCTTGTTGCAAACATCGCAAACGATATTCTGAGCGTAAGCTGAATTATTAAGATAAATTATCCAAATTAGAAATCTTAAAACTGTCGTTTTTTTAAGATTAAACTTACATGGTGAAGCAGTAGCTTCCAAAGCGGTAACGGATAAGGTTTTTAATGCACCATCCATCTCGGTGAAAGCCAAGATGAGGTCTTCATCGTTTTCCAAAACGATATCATCACCTTCGGCATCTATTATAAAGAAATTTAAAAAAGAATAATTTAAATATAATGGTTAAAATCGTTGGGACGTTAAGATTAATACCTCTCCAGGTTATTTTGAAGTTGACCTCTCTTAATCTGGGGAAAACGGTTAGTAGCTTCTCCCGGATGAAGAGGAAATTCGTTATGATGGAGGTGTCGCCGTCTATAACGAATTTCTTCACTTCGGTGGTGCCGTTGTTGTCGTTGAAGAATATCTTGAATGTCACGCTATCGTCTCGGGGCATTTTCGTATCGTGGTTGTTGAATCTGAAACGAAAAATTAATTTTAATCATAATTATTGCAATTTATATGTTTAAATAGACTTATTTATCCTTAGAAACTAATAAGAGAGCAACTGCAAGGAAATATGGCAGGAAAAAGAGACGGCAAAGAACGAATATGAAACATAAGCTACAGGAAAAGGAAATAGAAAACAAATATAACAAGAGGACTGACAATAGAACAATAGAAAGTAAATAAAGTGATGGAAGACTACTACAGCTGTCAAAAATACAACGACCATGCTTAAGGAAGGGAACTATGGAAAGACTTTGATAGAAAAATTACAAATTAGTACAATTTCTATTACAGAAAGCTTGAGACTGAGTGGAGTAATGAATCAGCTATTGTTCATGACAATTATGAAGAAATTCATTAGCAAAACCAATGTAATAATAATCACAGGAAAGCAAAACAAAAAAAAAGAAAGCTAAAGAGGGAAAATTTACCTTGATTAACTCTTTTATTGGAAACAAGGAGGTAAGTAGAAAAACAAAAATTACAATCTACAAAACAGTATATATCATTAGATCAACATCTAACATACTAAAAGAGGGAAACATAAAAAGACTTTCAAAACCGAAAGATTGTAAAACAAATGACAGCAAGTATAGATCACAAAGAACTAGAGCAACAGTACTTAAACAAAAAGACAACTGACAACTATCAAAACTACAAGAACCAACGCACAAAGGTAAAGGTAAAAATCATGCTTAAGGAAGGGAATAGTGAGAAGACTTTGATAGGAAAATTGTTAAGGACAGGCTGTATAAAGTATGTATTAAAGAGAGTTTGAGAAAAAGAAAACAGATTTAAAACAAATAAAAACAAAAGAAAACAAGTACAAATCAAACAAAAAAATGAACTGTGGAAACAATTATTGCTGAAGTCTTTCATGTTGTCAGCTTCTTCAGGAGGATTTAGAAAACGCGACAACACCTAAAAGACTTCAACGTTGTAAGCAATGATTGTGAAAACCTACGCTCAAGGTAAAGGATGTGGTACCAAGAACAATTATACAAACTGGAAACTATTCTATAAAAAGTTTAAGAAAAGGAAAACAGCATGATTTGATAGAACAAAGATGGATCAAGAGTACATCAATCAGCGACGAAGAAAATTCCAAAATTTGGGAAATAATAGAGGCAATTAAGACGATAGTGAAGAGGCACGATGCAGAAGAGTACCTATAGATTGGAAGGTTTAAATGAGGTGAGAGAGCAGACACTGTTCAAACTATAGAACTAAGACCAAGAAACATATTAAAAGAACAAATGCTAGAAGTTCAGATTAGTTTCAGAGAAAGACGAAACTGTGAAGATCATATTTTTGTTATAAAACTGTTGATCAAAAAAACCAAAAGACAGAACACCACAATATTTTGCCTTTCTAGATCTTGAAAAGGCCTTTGGCAAAGTACCATAGAAAACAAATATGGAAAGCCTATTGAAACGAAGAAAAATCAGTACAGAATTGCAACAGGGAAATAAAAGCTTGTACGATGGTAATATAGGAGGTAATGAGGAAGAATAAAATTCGGTTAAAAACATTCCCTATTGAAGAAGACTTGGGGTGGACTCTGATGAGTTAGCTATTATTCATCACAATTACTGATCATTTATTCGTTAAAGAATGTGAGGAAAAAAATCAAAAAATTTCATATAATTTATACGAAAGTAGCACCAGTAGAATGGGCATCAAAAGAAATAAAACAAGAAGAAAACTTGAGAATTTAGGAAAAGCAACTATAGACGAAAAGTTAGAAGTAGACGATACCTAGAAATATCTAGGAATACTCATAAAAAGAGAGAGAAACTTTGCTTTGATTAAGTCTTTCATTAGAGGGACAGCAATAAACAGGAAAACAAAAATTACAGTCTACAAATCGATATACAAACCAATCTTAACATATGGCGGCGAATCATGGATTTAATCGAATAAATTAAGAAGCTAGTTTTGATGAAAAAAGACGTCATATAGAATGAAGGCAATATACTGCTGCTATATACTGCTATCATGTAAAATTGCACAGAGATTAATTTAAAAAACCTTATTTATCGCTAATTACATATACAAATAAAAAAAGTCAATGAGGACAGCAAATAATATAGAAACAGAAAAAGCTCCATTTTAGAGTAGGTAAGGTAGTAGACATAATTGACACCAGATGACAGGAACAACTGTCATCAATTTGACAATTAAATGACATCATTAAAAATCTACATTGTAACGATGGCGATGGCAACAGAATCAGAGAAGAGAGTTAAATATTAATTTTAATTTATTTATTTGAATTTAAATTTTTATTAATAAAAAAAAACGAATCAATAAACATCCTTTCTAATAAAAAAAAAATCAACAAACAAGATTAAATGTTTAAACCAAAAATTAGGTTGTATGGTTGCATATATTGTAGCGATAATGATCGTGCAATAAAAAATTACTACGTTCTAAACGACCTATGCGGTTACTTTCGCAATAATTATTACAACATAAGACGCAATTCGAAAGAGAAAGTTATTTCATATTTATACAGAAACTTCCGCGTAATTATAATTTAAACTTACCTTTGATATTTAAAAAGAAATAATTCACAACACTAGTAATGTATGTATGTATTTGTATATAACTGGTCTCGTCTCTGCAATATAGAATCGACTGATGATGACGAACCCGATTGACCAGTTTATATAGCGTAAACAAAACTTACTTTGTAATCGCGGACAGTGCATGCAACCGAATCAACGCCGCAAACACGCTGAAAACAATAGTTTTCCAATCTCGTTTCGAATGATAAATGGTGGTAGCACTGAGGATGACTTTCCTCATTCTGACGTTTCCATATTGTTCGAGATCATTCGGGAAAAATCGACGCTAATATTATTACTTTAGATTACAATTACAAAACATCGGAGACTTTTATTGATCATTGTTCGGTGCGGGTTTAATGACTAATTGTCAGATGATTATGCGAGTAGGAAGCGTTATCTATTTTAAACGCGGGTAAAATTATGTTTTTACGTTTTACGAGATAATATAGAATGGAACGTTTAAAGATATTATTATTATATTAGATTAATTATACAGAGGAGATCGCGTTTTTTTTCGCGACACGTCAGCTGTTATGAAAACAGTAAATAAACAAGTTTAACGCTAGAAAAAATGTAAATACAACGATATGACTCATACAACGATGATGTTTAAATAATTTTGTTAAGGTTATATTACCGGTATCGTATATCATCGTAATGGCGGTACAATTTGTGCGTTAATTAAAATAAAATTTGCATTTTATCGATCCCTTGCAGGTGGAATATTTTAGTTTTAATGGGGGCGAATTAAAACGCAGGTTGTGGATTCAGTTGGGATTTATGACGGTTTATTCAATATTACGAAATATCCACATATTTCTTGAAAATATATTCTTATACGTATTTCCAAATTTAAATCTAAGTAACGACTTACAAGAATTGTCCTATTTTTTTTTACAACGGAGTGTATCTGTTAAAATTGTTTGTCAAAAACAGCTGTCAGAATGTTTTTATGAGTACCACCCTCAAAATTGTGAAGGAATAATTGATTTTACGATATGCAGGTTGAAAAGCACAACATCCTTACAATTGGAGAGCTCTCAGAAACATTTTGATAGTTACAATTGTCAAAATACGAAAACTGACGCCTACGAGTAATAAAAATGTTTATCAAATTGTAAAAACTCCATTTTTTTCCATCTGACAGATGTATTTTGACAGTTGAATTTATCTAAATATCGAAAAGAATAACGTTTGCCCAATTTGATACCTGTCAGAAACGTTTTGATAGTTAAAATTATCAAGATAGGAAAACTGACGCCTAAAAGTGAAAGAACTGTTTGTTAAACTGTAAAAATGCATTTTATCATCTGACACATGTATGTTGACAGTTAAAATTATCAGAAAAAGGAACCTGCGAGCGTTGTACTTCTGAAAAATAATAGTTCTTATAAAATAACATGCGTCAGATCTCTCATAGTCGTCAGATAGCTTTACGACCCTCAAAATCTTAAAGGAATAATTGATTTTAAGATACGCACGTTGAAAAAAATAAAATTTTTACAATTTGACAGCTGTCAAAAAGGTTATGATAGTTATAAATGTTGAAATTGTAAAAATTAACTCTTTTTTCACTGTTATGATTCGTAAAATTTCAATCAAATGATAAAAAAGAACAACATAATCAATTTTAAACTGAAAAATAGATTTGTTCTTCCTCACAAAATATTTTTATTGTTATCTCTACATGTTTCGGCTGTATGCCATCATCACACATTGACACTGTCTCCTGATGATGGCATACAGCTGAATCATGTAGAGATAAGAATAAAAATATTTTTTGAGAAAGAACAAATCTATTTTTCAGTTTAATCATCAATACTCATTAACGTTTAATCATGAATCATAATCAATTTTATTTTATTTTGTATCTGACAGATGTATTTTGACAGTCAAAATGATGGGAGAAGAAAACCTGCGAACGTCAAACTTCTGAAAAATCGTAACTTAAAAAATTGTAACTTAAGAACTGTCGGAGTTCTTCGATGACTACGACCATCAAAATTGTAAAGCAATAATTGATTTTAAGATACGCAGGTGAAATAGAATAACATTTTTACAATTTGACAGCTGTCAGAAAGGTTTTAATAGTTACAGTGCGAAAACTGACGCCTAAAAGTAATAAAAATGTTTGTCAAATTGTAAAAACTTCATTTTTCCATCTGACAGACATATTTTGACAGTTAAATTTATTGAAATATCTAAAAGAATAACGTTTTCCCAACAACAGCTGTGAGAAACGTTTTGATAGTTAAAATAATTGTCAAGATAGGAAAACTGACGCCTAAAAGTAAAAAAACTGTAAAAATACATTCTACCATTTGACAGATGTATTTTGACAGTTAAAATTATGATAAAAAGGAACCTGCAATCATTGTACTTCTGAAAAATAATTGTTCTTATAAAATAACATACGTCAGATCTTTCATAGTAGTCAGATAGCTTTACGACCCTCAGAATTCTAAAGGAATAATTGATTTTAAGGTATGCAGGTTGAAAAAAAATAACATTGTTACAATTTGACAGCTGTCAGAAACGTTTTAATGTCAAAATACAAAATCTGATCAAAATATTTCGGCCAAAATGTAAAGATTTATTTGACCATCTGAAATGTTTTTTTAATATGACAGCTATCGAAAATTTTTCATTGATTAGATCGTTTGCAATAGTAAGAAAATAACCGTATTTACGATTCGACTTGCTATCACATCTATTTAAACACCTACAACAGCTGAATCAGCGAAGGAAATACTACTACGCTTGTTCATTTTGTAAAAAGTTACTGCTTTTTTAATCTTATAACTATTAGAACTATTTTGACTGTTACATGTGATAATACAAGAATATAATTGCGTTCAAAAATAAATTACCTAATTATGTAATCAATAATTAACCCCAAGAAAAGTTATATATCTATTTTTAATCTTAAACAAGTTTAAGGTTGGAACTTCTCTTGTGTTTAATTTTACTAACCATTATGAAACTGTCTGAAACTAATCTTACAGTTAATAAAACACATACAGTTGCTTTTATAATGTCACAGTTTTCATAAGGATTTAAAACGTTTTAAAGTGTTTAAAATTGTAAAACAATAACATAATAAAATTTTCTACACAACTTGACAACTACCAAAAAGTATTGGATGCTTACGACACTTGTAATGACAATATTTTAAATTTCAAGGAAAATGCGCTAGGAGGAAATTGCCAATCTTTAAAAACACAATTTTATTTGTAACGTTTTCTGCGGTTTCTTTCCGTAATGCGATGATTGTTGTTTTCATCCTCTTGTAATTTTTGAGGTTGGCTTCCTCAGATTTTCAATTCACTTCCTATGTAAGTAATTTTGTATTAGTTGGATGTTTTTTCAACAAATTAAATTAGGAATTTTACATATTTATTTGATTTTAAATTTGATAAAAATTCATACAAGCTACTCCATGACTTTGTTGACTTGACCTAAGATTTTACGACCATAATCTCGACATTGAAGCCACTTGTAGTGATATATAGCAGATGATACCAACTGCACAAACTAAGTTAAACAAAAAATTTAAAAAATACAAAGAACTGTAATAGGATTAGAATTAAACTTACAACGAACAGGATTCGAATGTAAAATTTCAACGGTAAAGGTTTTCAACGAGCCAGGCATATCACGAAAAGCTCAATTGAAATCTTCAGTGTTTTCCAAAGATACATCATCACCCTCTGCATCTAAACAAAAAAACTAACAAAAGGATTGAATTTTTCGAAAGATTAATGAAGTATGATTTAAAAAATAATACCTTTCTAGGTCATTTTAAAATTACAATCTCTCAATTTGGGGATAGCAGCTAACAGTTTCTCTCGAAGGAAGGCGAAATTTATCGTCATGTACATATCATCACCTACGACGTATTTCTTCACTTTAATGGTATCATCGTTGTTCTTGAGGATTATCTTTAATGTGAGATTTTTTTACATTTTATAAGAATACTGTTTCAGCCCCTATTTCTAATAAAAAGTTAAGAATACACAGATGTAGAACAAAAACATACAAACTATCTTAAAACTTACTTTTTAATAAAGTATCGACGGTGACCGAATCAACTCCCCAAACAGATGAAATGGTGGAGATTCTCTTGTCAATCAATTTATATTAAATCCATTGATAGCAAATTTTTATATTAATCACTATAAAAAATGTCTGAATTTTCTAGGTCTCTGGCTACTTTCAATGACATATTTACAATTTCTTTTAATATCTTAATAAGGTATTTTTGGATTTATTATAGAATTGAATGAAACAATAAAAATAAAACTTCTTTGTCTCTCTCAGGTTTTTTCATTCGTTTTCGAGAAAAGCCCTACGAACCCAATATATTTCTCTTAATATTAATTCCCAAACACAGCTTGAGATATTATTGACAGCTGTCAATAACAGAAACTAAATTGTTTCTACATCGAAGCTTTCAAGAGAATAATGTTGAAATTGATAATTATCACAAATCAGCTGTTAAAAACTTTTGGACACTCGGAATAGTAAGAAAGTAATCGACTGTACAATTCTACTGTTGTCAAAGGTGTTTTGACAGTTATGTTCGTCAAATCTGTGTTTACAATTAAGTAATAATGATAAATAACTTAAAACAGCTAAAAGTGCTGAAATTACGAAAAAAAAAAACAACGATTATTGTAGAAAAATGATTAACCTTACAGCTGTTGGATGTATTTTGACAATAAAATTAAAAATTTTACGTTTCCATAATTTGACAGCTGTCAAAAAGATTTTGATAGTCAAATAATTGTTCTCCACACCCTCTCAAAGAGTAACAAAATGGGAAAAATCAATGTAACGACTGTATGTATGATTATAAATTTGACAGCTGACGGAAATTTTTTTGTTAGCTAGGAGGAAAAGGATATGTAAGAGGGTGATTGATCAAGACAGGTCATTAGAAAGATTCGGCCTCTGATGATGTTTAATATTATGTAGCGTCGCCATTTTTGAAGTTCAAATTCTGAAATTGAGGTTATGGTTAAAGGAAATCTTAACGTTTCCGCTACAGTTCATCAAATTAGTGCGTTGTATACAGGGTGTTCAAAATGTAATTGTGTTTTAGTACTACTTCAAGCGATTGAACCTGGATTTTCTGTAATCATTTGCGAGTTAATAAAGTTCGAGGAAGTTTGACAGCTGCCAGAATTCTTTTTAAAATTGTAAACAATAATTTTAAATTCGATTTAAAATTTCAAACTTTAATCTAATTAAGAATTGAGCGACATTATTACGAAATATTTCAATCTGAAATAATTTCTGCCAGAACTATAAAAATTACTTTGAAAGTAAAATATTAGAAAGAAAAGATTTCAATTTTTTCTTACATTATAAATATAAATAAAATTTATATAAATATATCACGTTTAATGTAGCATATCATAACGTCATGTATTGATTTCCATTATCTCTTATTATCACTTAATACAGCAGCTGACAATGATTCATAAATATGTTACACTCGTCGTATAAATAGAGAAACAAAATTATCCTATCATTCGATAAAATAATTTAAAAATACAAGTTTTCCTCAAGAAAATATCGAACAAATTATGTATAAATATACCACATCTGGTCATATTAGATTCGAATTAATTACTCATGCATTATAATCGTAAATCAGTCAATTAACTCAGGCCACCATCATTGTTTGCTATATTTAGATGGGAGGATTCAATTTCTGTAATGTACGCATATCATTCTGATGCCAACTACATTAGTGGAACTCAAACATTCTCTGCGGCTGGAAAGCTGGAAAATTCGAGTGTTGAAGCTTCGAAACCACTAAACATCCTAGCGGAAGTAAACTACAGTTTCTAATTGGCTGCGAAGTACGAATTTGAAATTAGTGTGTACATAGAGAATTAATTCCGATTAGGTTTACGTTTAGCTTATATAATTTCGTATAAATAAATGCATACAAACAACGTTGCAATGAAATTGTAGTAATTTATCAACAGTGGTTTAATTGTTTAATTAGAATTGATCATAAATTAATGGATTACAATTGTAATTAAATTATACTACACATACTTGTATAATAAGAGTGGTAACTTTTTTATAGTTCAGCTTCTATGTATATTCAAGGATGCCACTCAAATCTGCGTTCATCCGAGATTAAACAATGATTCTCGAAGCGCTCAGCTAAACTGAACAAAAAGTTACTAGCCGGAGGACTCCCTTAAAATTGCCTCGTTCTAGAACATTAAGGGCCATTACTAACCGGCGCTAACGGATTCCTTTTCCACGGTGTTCGTTTTTTTTTTTGGTCTTGTTTTGCAAGCTTCACGTTGCAAGTTAGAATAGCTTACGTGTATGCTTACATTGTGAATTGATCTTGGTTTTGCATTATAGGAATCAGGTCAATACATTATCTTTTCTTGCTTACTTCTATTACGTACAAGTTTTATTTTTCTTGTTTCTAGCTTTCTCAAGTTTTTCCAATTTCGTTATAAATTTTTATATATTAAACATATTAAATGTGTGTATATCGGCAAAAAGTTGGACGACCAGGGACAGGTGGATGTGATTTTTACCGATTTTTCACACGCGTTTGACACAATAAGTCATAAATTGCTGCTACAGAAACTTGCAACCTTTGATTGTTGTCCCGGATTGTGCAAGTTAATTGAATCCTACTTAACTAATAGATGTAATTATGTCTTTTATAATGGCTTTGCTTCTTCCCAGTATGTTTCCCTTAGCGGGGTTCCTCAAGACTCTAATCTTGGACCACTATTATTTATTATATTTATCAATGATCTGCTGCAATCTTTCTCGTGTACAGTTCTTGCATATGCCGACGATGTAAAGTTGTACTTTAGTATTTCTAACCAAGATGACGTGGAAAATCTACAGAAAGCTATAAATATTCTTCTAAATTGGTCTAGAGCGAATAACCTATTTCTTAATACTGACAGATGCAATTTTCTCTCCTTTACACGTAAAATGCACCCGCACTGTTCGTCTTACAACATTGATGGTAATGGTGTCACTAAAACAAAAGGTGTTCTTTTCGATCCTCTTTCCGATCGATTAATCTTGTAAATCTGCTTTTCAAATGTTGGGATTTGTTCTTCGATCGTCTAACTACTTTACTAATACGTCACTTTTAAAAACTTTATATTTCTCTTTTGTGCTACCTAAATTGGAATTTGCTTCCATTGTTTAGTATCCCTTTTATGTCTCTCAACAAATACCACTCGATCGTATTCAACGTCACATTCTAAAGTTTCTGTCATTTAGAATAAACGAGGTACATATATCCTCCTTGAGGTACATCATACAATTATCTTCTCCAGATTCACCAAATGCAATCATTGACCGATCGCAGAAATTAGCAGAGTGCAAGATTCCTATCTAGATTACTTGGTAATAAAATAGATTGCATTGAGTTACTATCGTATGTTAAGCTTAACGTTCCAAGAATGGCTTGTAGATCTGAAGATACTTTCAATTTACCGACACCACGAACTAATCTCCTCTTTCGTTCACCGATGTACCACATGTGTAGAAATGCTGACAAAATCTACAGCGATATTTTTGCATAGTAAGACATTAACTGTCGTTTTGATTTGTATATTTACTTTATAATTACTTATTACTATATAAGTCTATACTATGTGCCACATATTTTATGTATTCACAATGTGTTGGGCAATAAACGTATATTATTATTATTATTAAATATTCTTCAAGATTACTGCCGTGCTTTTTGAGAATTTTCTATAGACATAAAAATATTCTACCAACTTTTAACAGGAATCTAGGAGGTCATAATTAGTTTCTTTAGTGTAGGAGAGTGCTGTTGAAAACACGTTTTTCTCCTGCTTTCATTTTAGGCATGTTTGACTTTGAAATTTAGCAGTATTGAAGTTATTGTGGTCTCCATACTTTCATATTTTCAAAATTGGTCTACATCATCGTTTTATGCTGCTTCCATTTTCAAGATATTTAACTTTCACATTTGGTGACTTTTCAAAATCTGGCCACCACACCGTTTTATGCTTGAAACTTCTATACATATCCTCTTCTAGAACTACGCAATTCAGGAGATATGCACCTAGGATCTTTTGAAATAGAAGAGGAGATTTACCTCACATTAAGCCATCCCATTTTTTAAGCTATTTGATATGGACTGATTCAATTGGCCGCTGTCAATGTCAAACAACGAATTAAAAAATTGTGCTGCAGCTAAACAGATCTATTTCTCCGAGGAGAATAAAAATTGCTGTTTGCTGGATGCTCAAATATGGAAAAAAAGTTCTATTTTCTGATGAGAAAATCTTTCAAAGTTGTTACGACGGTCCTATTCGTGTATATAGACCAGCAAATACTAGATACAATGAAAAATATACTGATCCAGTAAAGAGAAGTGGTCGTTTCTCCGTTCATATGTGGGCTTGGATTAGTTACAGAGGTGCTGGTGTTTGTTATGAAATTTTAAAATTTTTAAATTTTAGAAAATATAATGCTTTCTTCAGGACGCATACTTTATCCAAAGCTGGAAGAATTTATTTTCCATCACAACAACTCTCCAATTTACACATCATGTACATTACAGCTTGTGAATGGCATGAAACGAACAACATACGAGGGAGCGTTTTTATATTCGCGGAATGAGCGGGTTGTAGGGGGGTAATTAAGCGCATTGGGGGCGTGGCCTGTGCAGCGACCCATAATTAGTATAAATACGAAGTTTTATTGTTATTAGACAGTTAGTCTTTGAGCTATCGTCAACCAAGTAACATAATCAGGAGTGAAAAGTGAAATATGAAAAAAATCGAATATCGTGCCGTTATAAAGTTCCTTACCAGGCAAGGAAAATCAGTCGCGACCATAATGAATGAGATGTCATAGGTTTACGGTGACTCTTGTCCAGGAAAAAACCATGGTGTATAAGTGGCATAGTTTATTTAAACAAGGAAGGGAATCCTTTGAAGACGACCCGAGCTGGGAAACTCATGGCAACGGTATTTTGGGACTCGGAAGGGATATTGTTGATTGATTATAAAGATAAAGGTGTTTCTATAACCGGAGAATATTACGCTTCAATATTAGAGCGACTAAAAGAAGCCATTAAAGAGAAAAGACGGGGAAAATTAACGAACGGTGTGCTGCTTTTGCACGACAACGCGCCCGTCCACAAGAGCCGCGTTGCGTTAGCTGCCCTGCATAAGGTGGGCTTCGAAATTGTGAATCACCCACCCTACAGCCCAAACCTGGCCCCGAGTGATTATTACCTGTTTCCGAAAATGAAAAAAGAGCTGCGGGGTAAAAAATTTACTGCCGATGATGAAGTCAAGGAGGCAGTTTCGGCGTATTTTGCAGATAAAGAGAAATCATTTTTTTATGAGGGTATAAATAAATTAATTGAAAGATGTGAAAAATGTATCCGTCTTGCAGGTGAATATATTGAAAAAGAAAAATAATTTGGTTTTTTTATTTCCACCCCTTATCCCCCATTCCGCGAATATAAAAACGCTCCCTCGTAAATACTTTGAAATGGCCGTCCAACAGTCCAGATTTAAACCCAATTGAAAATTTGTGAGGAATATTAACTAAAGCAATATATTATACAAAAAATAAACTTTAGGCCTCGAAATAGTGAAAAATAATTATATCGGGAGAGCGAGATTGTTTGAACGCATTTGGCAGCTCTGGTTCATGAATATCCCTAACCTGCCACCAAATATCCAACCTAGCATATGACATTCGCAACAACTATGAAGTTAGCTTATCTAAGCCAGGTATGCCAAATGCGTTCAAACAATCTCGTTCTCTCCGTACATATGTCGTAGAAGAAAGATGGGAACAAATTGATGCTAGTTATATGGCGAAACTTTAGTCAATTCAATGCCAAGGCCACAAGGCGTTTGATTAACGCGAGTGAGAATTATGGAGCGATGACCAAATATTGATATATTTTTGCCTGTTATAATTAGTATATTTATTAAATTTTTATGTAGTAATTCATTATGTCATGTTAGTTCATCAGACTGTTATTATAATCATATCATAAAATACATTCTTTAATTTAATTGACATTGATGACAGATCATTGACAGATACAGATCAAAAATTGAATTCGACAGATATAGTAAAGTCCGTGTTACACATAGCTAATCCAAGTGTCTGGTTTTTTTGCGGCAAGCAAGTGACATATAACGTCAGGGACGCTGAAGCATCAATATTTGGTGTGGCATACTAGAGGATACCATCATTGGACCTTTTTTTTTAACCAACCACTGATTGGTAATCTCGTAATCGAGTTCCTTCGTAATTAATTATTAATTCTATTGGAAGAAGTACTCCTTCAAACCAGGCAAAATATGTTCATTCAGCTCGACAGCTGCACAACATATTTTTCAATCAATCTTCGGTGACACTTGAATGAGGTACAGTCGAGGCCAGATAAATGTAGTACAAGCGTTTTTTTTTTTAATGTATGGAGTAAGTTTGTGTTGCGGTATGATCTGACATTTGACTTTTATGACAAGCAGCTTAAACTATAAAAGCTCGTCTTACAATAATAAAATTTCAAATTTTTGACATATATCAAATTTAAGGTTGTACTACGTTTATCTGGCCACGACTGTACATCTAGACTGATGGACAGGAAAAGGAAGCATTTTTCGCTGGCCAACAAGGCCACCTGAATTAAGTTGTGTACACTTTTATTAATAATTATTATTAGTTATTTATATTATTTAAAATATCAATAGAAAGAGATACAGATGGAAAACGTCAAACAAGCATTTGTATAAATGAATAGTTTAGAGCAAGTTGTACTAAATGGCAGTAGTATTTTCCCCCTATATTCTCCATCTTTATATTCAACCTTTCTTTTTAATGTTGCTCTCATTCTACTGTTTCCATTTACGAGTTATTCGACTTTATAATTTAAATGCCAAGTTGACGGTGATCAAATTTTTAAAAGACCTTTTTCGCTCCTCTCTCTTTGTAATAGCGTTCTGTGCGGTTTTTGTTTTCGAGGTAATTCCATTTGAAAAACTACTGGCGTATAAACCTGATTCCCCCCGACTAATTACTCTCGTGAGTTCGTGAGCAAAACAAAAATGGGACACTGTTTTGGCGTGTGTTTTTAACTGTTGTTAATTTTGTTCTTCCAGGCTTTCGAAGAGCTTGAAGATCTTCTAGCCCAACACAATATATGCATCGCAGTAAAAGAAAAATTGGTAAAAGATTCGGGGGTGGCCGACGAATCAGCATACGATAATATCGTAGCAAAATTACTGACTAAACCGAGAGCTAGAGGTAAGTCCACTTCTATTTTATTTTGTTTCCTTCTTTAATTGTATTATTTTAGTTCGTGAATTCCAATCGATATAAAAAGACTAATCCAGTCAATAAAGATTAAAAACACCCAGTTAAAAGTATTTAAACCTATTGCAATCGAACAGGATTCCGCTTTTTACTAAGTATCGAAAAAAAGGAGAAAAATGTCATTCACCTCGAAAAGCTTGCAATGTATACCATCGGATGCCGGATAAAATTCTAATGAGAATACTTGGCAAACACGGCCCGTCCGATGGAATTGATCGGAGGAGGACGAAACATTACACCGAACGAGATAGATGCAATTACTTAACCTGTAGGCGGGTGCTTTTAACTTTAATATATCACAAGGGAGGTGGATCCGAATAGAAAGATGATATCATGCGATCACCCCGCTGTTTCATTATTACCGAAACTGAGATTTACGGTGTTAATTATTACAGCATTAACATATTTTCCAATTTTAAAAACCTCGACCGCGAACTACCCGAGTTTATCAAACGCAAAGTAATCGAAAAAATATTCGAACTTATTACACCGTTTCCAATCTTCGCCCTCTCGATCCGACCTCGATTTATCCGGATAGAAATCGCGAAATGGTGTCGGAAGGGGTCTTAGAATGAGCGCGTAAAACGCGATGTAGCCTCGGATTTTATAGCCTACCGAACGGAAAGCTTTACGCGTTCACGACGTCCAACGGGTCGCTACTTCCGTACGGAAAGAGACGAGCTTCGATATTCCGGAGATGAAGTTTACAATTGGCTGTATATACACGCAGTTGGGAGTCAGTCTCGTGGAAAAAACGACTGGCAAAGAATGTCGTAACAGTGCAGTAGAGGTCGCCCATAAAATTTGATGCGAGGTACTGTTTTAATTGATTCTCTCGTCCCAATTATCGGATGATTTTTTTTAATTGCCTTCGCGTAAAAACGCAGGAAAATTACGGATAAACTCGATCAACGCTAGTTTAAAAAAAAATGTAAATTAACTGCGCTAGCTGCATAAAATTTCTGGTAAAATAGCAACGAGTTAAACGAAGTTGAGCCAATCATTTCCTGTGATGAAAATACTGAAATATACAGTAACTAACATATTTTTCTCTCTTTTTTCCAACAAACACAACAATATTGTTTCATTCTATGATTTGATCATTTAATTTGTTTTCCTTTTTTTTTAAGTATTCTTTGCAGCCTATATTTCTTATGTAATATGATTTATTTTATATATTTGTATATTTTGAACCATTTTGTTTATTTATTTAAATAAATTATCGTTTTGTTACCTCAGTTTGTTCTCGTTTTATTACATGAAACCTTAACAACACTCCACCAATCCTAAAAAACAGTTTTGACAATTATAACTGTCAAAATACATCACCATCTCGTAAAACTGTCTAAAAAATCTACTATTTTGTTTGTTGTTATTAATTTCGCGTCAACAAAATATTTCTGGCACCTGTCAAATTGTGACAACAATATGTGACCAATTATAGTTGTCAAAATGCATCTGCCATCTGCAAAACTGTAAAGGTCTGTTATTCTGTTTTTAATTTTTAGTTATTTTTTTACAAATGTAGCTGTTAAAATATCTCTGACAGCTGTCAAATTGTATAAAATCAATGATTTTATTCAATGTTAGGTTTAGTCGTATAAATAATATTTCTTTTTATCTGTGATCAATCATAGCTGTCAAAATACATCTGCAACTAGTAAAACTAAAAATCTGTTACAGCCTACGAAATATGTGTGACAGCTCTCATTTTTTGATTGTTTTTTACTAACTCCCACAATATTTCTGGTAGCTGTCAAACTGAAAACATCCAGAAATGCCACAATTATAAAAAAAGAACTTTAGAAAATGCCTATAATAGAAACGCTAATAGTAGACTGCTGGTAAATCGAGACGTCTACCGGGGGATTGACAATCCACGAATTGTCCGAGTTAGATCGGTATTTGGTGTACCGATCTGTGTTGTTTGACGCCCTAGAATATTACTTCCACCCTTATCCACAAGAGGAAATAAGGTTAGAATTAATCCATCAAGCTTGATCTAATTTCATTGCACTCGTTTGCAGGGTGATTATAATAATATACCCTGAGCGCCTATTACCGGCATATTTAGCTGTCAAATTGTTTGAAATCAATTTTCTTTTTACAATTTCGAATTTTGTAAAACTCGAAGTCTACCAAATCGTAAGAACAACATTTCTTCACATGCAGTCAAATCAAAAAGATAATATTTTTCAAATATAACCAATGTAGCTGTAAATATACATCTGACAGCTGTAAAATTGTAAAAATCAATTATTTTATTTTACAATTTTGAATGGCATGACAATTTCTAACAATTAGCAAATCGGTAAAACATCGTTTTTTGGATATTTGACCAATTTGTAGTTGAACCACTTCAACCCACTAAACACCAAGTTTAAAACTTATTTGGTGTTTACTGGGATGAAGTCTTTAGTGTGCATCAAGAGATCAAGTAACGAACTTCGCAATTTATAGTTGTCAATATACATTTGACATCTGTCAAATTGAAAAACAAATATTTGAGTTAGTTTTGGCAGCTACCAAATTAAGAAAGCATTAGGAACATTCAGCAAAGCCAAGCGGTTACCGATAGATTGGTCACAGTTTTGATTAATCATACTACAGTGCTGCCAATCTATCGATAACTGCTTGCGTCTGCTAAATGAAGTCATTTTTGTGTCACATTTCCTTAATTGTACCTGTCAGTATACATACGTCTGACACCTGTCAAACTGTACAAACTATTTTTTTACGATTTTGTTTCCTTGCCATTCGTAAAACCAATATTTTTTTCAGATTTGACAATTATAGCTGTCAAAATACAGCTGTAAAATGGTAAAATCGATTATTTTTGACAGTATTGCCAGTTGTAACCGCCAAAATGTTTATGACAGCTGCCAAATGATACAAACTACTAATAAAACGTGTGTCCCAGTCGATGACGTCAATGTTGTATAAACAAATGTTTATTATAAATGCATTTCCGGTTGAAACATTGATCTAGCTGACGTAATTGTTTTCAAAAATAGAATACCCGTAAATCTAAATTGTGTAAATTGATATTTGCTGAACTTACTTAACCAGTCGCATTTATACAATGTTGACGTCACAATATTGTTTACTAATTACAAACTGTGAGTGGAAATCCTTCTTCCATTCTATGACTTGACAATATCGTATAAACAAATGTTTATGGTAAATGCATTTCCGGTTTTCATGACCTTCAGCTATATTTCTGGAACGTCTAATGGGGCCAATTTTAAATCAGATAATAAATTATACTATAGTCCGTTTCAACCTCATTATGCAGTAGATACAGGTTTAATTGCAAATATTGCATCTCTTATTATCTTTTTCAGTTTCTTAATAGTGTCATCTTTATATCCGGCTGATATGTTGCAAATTTTTAATTGTCAAATAAGAATTGCTATCGCAGGCGATAACCGGAAATACAAAGTGAATCACCATAAGATCTGTACTGCATAATATGGTTGAGACAGACTATAGGTGAGTAATTTTAAGCGAAGGAGGTTGTCAGTACAAATTTTCAGTTGGTAACTCCGAATAGTTGTAAATTGAAACATTTTATGTTCAAAAATTAAATTCCGGTAAACGTGAAATATATGATGTGTGACGTTAATGTTGTGTCAACATGACTGTCTAATCTAAGCAAATATATTTACACATTATTGACGTCATAATCTTGATCACCAATTACAAGACGTTTATAGTCATACTGTTTGAATTTCAACATTAATTACGAAGCTCTCTGAGAGTTACCAAATCCTAAATATATTTTTTTTGACATTTGATCGATCGTAACTGTGTCAATATGCAATTTTAAGTTTCGTAACAATTTCTAAACAGCTATAAAATCGTAAAAATAAATTTTTGTGCATGTTTAACCCATTTTAGCTGCCACATTTCATTTGACAGTTCGTAAAATCAGTCAGTTACAGTTTTGAGTCTTGTAACAATTTCTGATAGCAATCAAATCGTAGACCAAATTTGATTACCATAGCTGTCAAAATCGATATACCAGTAAAGCTGGAAAATGGTCTTAACTGTTGTGACCACCAAAATATTTTTGACAGCTGTCATATGGTCAAACATACGATTTTTTCAAGGTTGGTAACAATGAATTTCAAATAGCTGTGCGAAATTAGAGAAAAAATTTTCTTCAGGTTTGATTGTGGTTGACAAACTATGACAAATTATAAAAATAAAATTTCAAGACAGAAAAATGAAAAATTTAATCTTTATCGCAGGTATCACTCAACTTATAATAATAAAAATGCTGATCAAGTGAGGAGATCGTCCTATTTTATTATATCCGTGATAGTACAACCTTTTACATGATAAACTATGTATATTACACTTACGTAATATAGAAGGGAGGGGAAAAAAAGGCGATGGTACAAGACGCGAGCGAGGCAAGCTGTGACAACACGGTTACCGGCACACGATGCGGTAACAGGCAAAAAAAAATACGACATCTTCGGCGCGAGTAATGAAAATAGTCGGGTAGGTAATGGATATGGGACGGAAGATAAATGACTACGATTATGCTAAAAAGTTACATTCATGCTAAGATATTGCTTACTTCTATAATAAAAAAAAATCCTTACTATTTAATTTTAATACAAGCCTAACGGTACTTTTAAAACTTTTTTAATTTATTCTAATACACACAAATTTATCCCTTGTAAAATTCCAAAAAAAAAAGAAATCTTTTATTCATCGCGCTTATTCCCGACATTTCAAAAAGTAAACTCCGGTGGTTGGTAGAAAAACGTAAACACACCATCGTCATCCCTCAACGCAAACACACTTCTTGGCACTCGGTTCGAACCGGCTAATAGCGGAAATCTTAAAGTCCAGCGTTCAGCACATCTCGAGGCGGAAGGGGGAGGAAGTGCTTTCTCAGCTTCGCGTCTTCTAATCCGTATTTTTCCTCCTTTTCCGGGAAAACAAACTCCGGGAGCGTAAGGCGTGAGGCCGTTTTCCGAAGCGGAACAATCGAGATTATGGAAAGAAGAGGGGAGGGGCACAACTAGGGTTATATTGTCGGTTAATTCGCCTTGTGCATCACAGCAGAAGATAAAGTTGTTTGTTCTCTGATCTGATTCAAGCGAGGACAATAAAAAGAAAATGAGATTAGAAGGCAAGTTGGGAGATTTAGCCTCATTATTTATAGCAGGTACCTACTTATTTTAATATTAAATAAAATAATTAATCTAATTTACATTTCTGTAGGAGTAAAGTTAGGATATTCTAGCTCGAGATAAAAAAAAGCAGCATTAATGTGTGTCAACACGTTTTTTCCCTTTTTTTTCGCTATCTCGTTCATATGACGTTTTATGTAATAATAAAATCTCCCTGACCATTTATCAACGCCCCCAGCTTACGGGTTTACAAAACCTAAACAGAAAAAAAAGAACGAAAAATACGAGCTTTACGTTTTATGTGCACGTTTTTGATTACAGTAGCCGAGTGCCTAGATTTAATTCGATTAAACACGCCCGCAACTGTATAGATACCCCGCCAAACGGAAGACTTGAAATGTAATTTGGTCTCGTGTAGGATTTTTACTAGATCGCCCTAGACTAGAGTTGTACTACTTTCATTATCTCGTAAGGCTATTGCCGTAAATTTACGACCTGTTTCTCCTCCGGAAGAAATGAGATATTGTTTAAAAGAAGATTTGACGCTCGTTTGACGAATCAAGAAATTTTTCGTAGGTATGTACTAACTGTGCACTAGAAATAAAGCTAATTTTCCCAATTATTGATTAAGTTATTTGTTGAAATGTCAAATTTTCGTTCGGGAATACGA
The DNA here is from genome assembly GCA_023690525.1 of Holotrichia oblita. NCBI lineage: Eukaryota > Metazoa > Arthropoda > Insecta > Coleoptera > Scarabaeidae > Holotrichia > Holotrichia oblita. Next base: position 137,012,462 of record CM043019.1, on the reverse strand, counting down.
ACTTCTTCAGGACAACTGTTTAATCACAATAGAACGTAAAAAGAAAAAATACAAAATGCAATAATTGAATACATTATAAAATGATTAAATCACCGCTGACTAAATTTTAAAACCAGAGTAAAGATATTAAAAACAATATTCAATAACATCAAAAAAAAACAGATCCATGTAGAGATTTAAAAACGAAACAAATTACAGTCAATTGTAAAAAGAAAAATGCAAGGAATAAATACAATCAAGTATCAAAAGAGACAGACAAAATTTTGAAATTAATGAAAATACGAAAGAAGTATAAAGGTGAAATTAATTAAATATTAAGTGATTAAATCAGAATAAATGGTACTTAAGTTCTCAACATCTTTTCTAAAATTAATTAATCCAAGAAATTACGTTTTGATTTATTACGTTCAAAATCCAAGACCTCAACATTGTCAAAATCAAAAATATGAACGCAAAGGGCGGTGGATCCACGACTAAGTCTAAGGTGGCTTTTGTGCCCCTCACAGTCACGACAGTTGATTCTATAAATAAGGTTAGATTGATAGATATCGACCAGCACCAATAATTACGGAAGAGAGCTACACCAGAGTAATCGACCCAAAACTCGTCATAGTTCGTGAATTTAAACCGATGACAGAAAGGGAGTTCAAAATGTTTTTCGGTTTATGCCTTCTCGAACGACAATTAAAATCTCCAAAAATTAGGAATTTATTTTCATGCAAACCACTTTACTATCATTTTATCCCGTTTTTTCACACAGTTTTGAATGGACACCGATTTGAAAACATACTCAGATACTTGGGTTCTAATGCCGATCAAAACGATTCACAGGATCGGCTTACAAAAGTTAGAAATCTCGTAGATCTGCTTATAAAAAATAGCAACTCCGTCAGAAGCATTATCCTTGGACGAATCCATGATGGCTACATTTTAAATTTGGAAATCTACCAAGGTAGAGATCCAAAAACTGAGCAACTGGTTTTCAGACTTTTTGGATCAAAGCTCAATAATGATCACCATATCTACATGGACATTTTTTACAACAGTATCTTTTTGTCTTCAACATTATTGAAGCACAAAACTCATTCTACAGGTATCCTAAGAACAAACAGGAAGTAGTTGTCAAACAAAAGTAAAAGTGAAAGTTGCAAAAAAGAATTAAATTTATTGAGTTCAGAGATGCGGTTATTCAATCCTTCCTTCAAATTGAAGATATCCAAGATGGAAGAGTAAAATATGTGAAACAAACTCCAATGACACAAGTGAGACAGAATAATATTCCGGATCAGCATTTTTTTGGAAATAATTCCAGTTCCCGAAGATCACAAGAAACCGAGTGTATTTCTAAAATGTGTTACTAGGGAGTGTACAAAAAATGAAGCCAGAAAAGAAACCAGATACAGATGTGAAACTTACCAAGATAAGCTCCCACCCCCCTTTGTCCTGCGCCATGTTTTAAATTGTGGCATCAACAATACCCATATTTGTTTAGGCATTATATAAAACGTACGAGGGAGCGTTTTTATATTCGCGGAATGGGGGATAAGGGGTGGAAATAAAAAAACCAAATTATTTTTGTTTCAATATATTCACCTGCAAGACGGATACATTTTTCACATCTTTCAATTAATTTATTTATGCCCTCATAAAAAAATGATTTCTCTTTATCTGCAAAATACGCCGAAACTGCCTCCTTGACTTCATCATCGGCAGTAAATTTTTTACCCCGCAGCTCTTTTTTCATTTTCGGAAACAGGTAATAATCACTCGGGGCCAGGTCTGGGCTGTAGGGTGGGTGATTCACAGTTTCGAAGCCCACCTTATGCAGGGCAGCTAACGCAACGCGGCTCTTGTGGACGGGTGTGTTGTCGTGCAAAAGCAGCACACCTTTCGTCAATTTTCCCCGTCTTTTCTCTTTAATGGCTTCTTTTAGTCGCTCTAATATTGAAGCGTAATATTCTCCGGTTATAGAAACACCGTTATCTTTATAAACAATCAACAATATTCCTTCCGAGTCCCAAAATACCGTTGCCATGAGTTTCCCAGCTGATTGTGACACTTTAAATTTCTTGGGAGGTGCTGTGCCCTTTTTATGCCACTGCATGGAGTCTTGTTTGGACTCAGGTTCATAATGATGAACAACAACGTGAGCATTCTCGGCACCCATCTTGCTCTGACCTCGCTGAGATGGTCGTGTAGGATTTTAAAAATTGTTGTATCGGATACTCCAACCACTTCTGCGAGTTGTGTCATCTTTAGTCGAGCTTCTTCGAGTACAATTTTTTCAACTTTTTGGATAAGTGCTGGCGTGGTCACCTCAATGCTCCTGCCCGGCCTCGGGTCGTCTTCAAGGGATTTCCTTCCTTGTTTAAATAAACTATGCCACTTGTACACCATGGTTTTTCCTGGACAAGAGTCGCCGTAAACCAATGACGTCTCATTCATTATGGTCGCCACTGATTTTCCTTGCCTGGTAAGGAACTTTATAACGGCACGATATTCGATTTTTTCCATATTTCACTTTTCACTCCTGATTATGTTACTTGGTTGACGATAGCTCAAAGACTAACTGTCTAATAACAATGAAACTTTGTATTTATACTAATCATGAATCGCTGCACAGGCCACGCCCCCAGTGCGCCTAATCACCCCCCAACAACCCGCTCATTCCGCGAATATAAAAACGCTCCCTCGTACATAAGTAAGCTTTTTGAGTTTTGTTAGCCTAAGTGCGTCAAGAAAAGCCTTTATTTTAGCCTGCCTATTGAGAGAATTCCAGTTTTTTTTTTTTACCAGATAAAATATACATTTGCTTAGCATGAGTGTTTCATTGAAATCGACTGACGTCCATAATGGTTTATGTCATAAAAAGTATATACAGGGTTAGTCAAAAGTATGGAATATGACGTTTATTTCTATAAATATGAACTTTATAAGAAAATGTCTTTAACAAAAGTTTTTTTACTAATTATTCTCCATGTCTTAGACTACTCGTGGTACTCGTTTTTCCATGGAAATGTATTCATTTTTTTAATGGCAACCAAGTGATTCTTTTGCTGATTTTTATTCCTCCTTTTTTTTCTTGAAATGTCTTGATATTTCTTTCATATGCTTTAATAATAAAATTTTAGAGAAAATACTCATAATACTTTATTCATTCAAATAATATTTAACTCAAATTAAATGTTCAAACTGAAGACCCTCTGGAGCTTGACAATAACCTAATCTGTCACAAAAATTATGCAACGAATTTTGCAGCCAGTTAGGTGGTATTTCTTCAATTTCATGCCTGATTCTGGCTTCGAGGTCTTGTAAATTTTGTGGTTTCTCTTTGTAAATTTTATTTTTTAAATGACTCCAGAGGAAAGCAGCCATTCAATAGATCCAACGACCCGGAAAGATCTACAATGTGATCATGTAATAGGTTTAGGTATCTATCTGCTGTCAAATTTCCATCTATAAAGTATGGACCTATTATGTGGTGCCCTATAATACCAGCGCAGACATTAAGGTTTTGTGGATGCTGTGTATGGTGTTCCATCACCCAATGGGGATTTTGACTGGACCAGTAGCGACAGTTGTGTCTGTTTACAAACCCATGTAGACAAAACGTGGCTTCATCAGAAAATAAAATGTAGTTTAGATAATTTGGATTATTATTGATCATTATTGCACAAAACTGCATTCTTCTGTCAGGGTCACCTTCGTTTAGCTCATGGAGAAGATGTATCTTATAGGGTTTGTATTTGTTCTTTATTAATATTCGAACTACCGACGATTGACTAATATCATTATCCAAAGCAAATTGCGTGGTTGACGTAATTGGATTATCCGTAACACTAAATAATACATCAAGAGCTTGATGTTGATTTGTAGCTGATTTTGGACGTCCAGATCTTGGAATATCGTTTACATTTCCAGTTGCTCTAAATTTTCTAACCAATTTAGACACTGTGGATTGTACAATAGGATTTCTCTCCGGATGAACCCTATTAAATAAATGACAAACATCTTGGTGTGAATGTTGTCGATCTCCATAACCAACCATCATTAAGATTTCAATTCTTTCAGTTTCACTGAAAGGACCTTCACCTTTCTGCAAGTGTCCTTCAACGTGTTAATTGTTGCTACTATACTCTGACAGAGGGAACCATTCATATTGTTGATGCCCAACAATGCGTTTTCGACAATGATTTTCTAATGTTTCTTTCTTCTACTATTTTCACAGCTTCCACAATAAATGCTTCATATCTAGTACAAAATTCGCCAACGAATTTGATAATACAGAACAATTTTTTTTCTTTTTCCTCTTTTGTCAATTGCTTTTCGAAATGTGTCTTAAATGCTTTTCCAATGATTCTGTACTAGTAGGCTTGTTTTGTCAATGAAATTTCTTATTTGTCAAATGTCTGTCCGGATCTGTCAATTGAGTTTCGCAAACATTTTACGTGCTTGAATATTTGGTGTATTGATATGGATAACAATGGTCACTGGAGAAGAAATGCCAAAATAAGCAATGAAATAATAATAATAATAAAAGAAACAGACTATAAAAGAATGACAAATGATTCTTTTCTTTTACGCAAAACTGTTTGGGGTTAAAATTCGATATTCATTTCTCCAAGATACAAGCTTCTTCTCTGCGTCATTCTGCGGGTCCTTCTTTTAAAAAAAAATTAAAAGAAACTAACGAAAGTATCCGCCAGAGCATAAAATACAGGAATATATGCGACGTGATTAAAACGCTTTTTTACTTCCATCCTAGTAAACGGTTAACTCCAACAAGAAACTCATTTACATTAATTTCACTGGAAGTATACGATTTCTAACTCCCTCTCTCTAACTTGTCAACGGAGATATTCCGTTATACGCGAAGCAGTTCTTACGGTGCACACTCCCATCCCATCCCACCCCCTGGTCGGGCCTAATGAAATAATTTGCCGAAAAAAGCCCACGGCTGTCGCTTCTCCGTACGAATTACGGACACACGGAAAAAAAACGAGAGAGAATGGAAAGCTCGCTGCTCTAGCTGTCTGCTCTGAAGTGCCACCGTTCGGGAGCAATAATTCTTCGTTTAATTGTGAAACGATGGACTTTTTGGCGTCGCTTTGCGGTATTACCACGCCAAGGCATTATTAACCTAATTTAATTTGGATTTCGTTTCGGTTATTTATATAGAAAGCAACCGGTAAAATTTAATTTTTTTGTTTTGTTATATTTTATATCTTTTAACGGTGTATACCGAGCGACCTCATTATAGCCAACCCTTCTATACGAGGACTTCCAATAATAATTACGATCCGTATTCTCTAGCAGTTTATTTCCGAATATAACATTTTAAGGAGTAGCAATTGCGGTAGCGACCCGCACAAAAGGACCTTCCGCGAGCTTAGTATAATGATGAACGTCGAAGGCACGCTAGATAATAAATACACACGGCCCTCTGTATCCTACGCGTGTCAATTTAGAACTTCTTCTTGAGCTTGTATAAATCCGGAGCACGATGAAAGTCTAATTCAATGGGGGCCCTTTCTCCGTCCGGAGTAGACTGACGTTTAGTAAGGGGGGGAACGAAACGAGAATAAAAAAAGGAAGAGCGGAAGAATAAATGTATGAGTTTGAGGAGGTATATGGAAAGATAAAGTCTGGGATTTGCATGCATATAAGATAGAGGAAAGATATATTAAAGAAGATCGTAATGCATAGTTATTTTGATATACAAGCTGTCCTCGATACTGTTACTTTTTTACTTTGATTATTTGCTGTTTGATTTTGGGTATTATAATCGGTGATATGTATAAATTTTGGCGCCCAACATGAGTTGCAAAATGATCACTTCGTATATTAAGAAACAAGTTTCATAATGACATTTCAAAGTACCAATTTAAAGTTAAGAAACCAGCGGCATAGCATGGATGAGTGTTTTAATGTCCAATGAAATGTGATTTAAATTAATTTTTTTGCAATTTTTAATTTTTCTGCTTCTATGAATACAAAAAGAGAAAATTTGATAATACACCGGGTCCATAAATGTTTGAAGCTGACGTCTGTCAAAATGTATGCAATATCTATGCTTGAAGTTTGCCACCCTGAGAATGTCAGTTGGTTTATTTCTCTACGGCCATAGTTAATAATTAACAATAAACGTTTCCAAAACGAAGAATATTGTGTTTGATATTAAGAAACAATTTTTAATAATTATGCTGAAAGTAATTACCTCGTGGGACGCTAATGTCAATTCTTGCGATCGAAATCAAAAGTACTGTTACAAACTTAACCAAAATTTGACAGTAGCTGTCAGCTTCAATCATTTACGGACATTTGTGGCGGTTGGTAGCATCAGGATTGTCTGAGGAAATGTCAGTTTGACATTTCTATTACTGTTGCAATGTGACCAACTTAAAATAAATCCGCTTAAATGTTCCATTTCTATTACGCAATTAGTGTCGTAATAGACCTTGCATCGATATTTCAAAAGCATTTTACATTACCAAATGTCAAAAGAATTTTACGCCACTCCCCACTGCCCACGTGGCGCTTAAAACTCATCTTATTTCATTGTTCACAAAGAACATCTGTTTTCACGAAGAAGCTTAGACCGCCGCCAGATAATATTATTGTGGATGGATTTCGGCTCCCCTGGAGTCCGTCGGTATTGTATTTGGGGATGAGGTTAGACTCACGTCTAACTTTGCGGGCACACGTGAGCAGATCTATTGAGAAGTTCTATGGCGCTAGGAGTTTCCTCCTTCCCCTGCTGTGTGCGAGGAGTGTGCGCTGTCATTGACGATCAAAATTCTCCTGTATTTAACGTTCTTGAGGCCGATTATTACATATGGAGCGCTGCCGATCTCTAGCTTGGCGAGGACGAACATCAAGAGGCTGGAAGTACTACAGAATAGGATGCCGCGAATGATTGCGAGAGCCCCGTGGTTCGTCCGCAATCAACAGATTCGTGACGACATCGGGGTTCCTTCCCTCAAACAATTCACGCTTGGACTGGCCGAGAAGACGTTGGAAAGGATTGGTAGATCCGAAAATCCACTGATCAACAGACTATCGACCTTGGATCCGGACAGATCACCTCCCATGATCCACGGCACTGGCCGAAGACGCCGCAGCATAGTGCAACAACAACGGACGCAAGAACATCACCATCTATCATCTCCCTGCCTTGAAGCAGCGTATTCACCCAGCCCTTGAAGGGAGTCCATGAAGAATAAAAGGCTCAAGAACCTTGTTCGGCCTTAGCAGTAGTGTGATTGACCATATGATTGACATTTGTCACAAGTCAAATATACAATAGTAAACCCTACTAAATCAGCAAAATAAATAAACATGTTCGCCAATTACACAGTGTTGCCATATTGAAATCAGTACGGCCAACTCAGAACACTTCAAAAAAGATCACTTCACATTTTTTTAATGTTTTATTGAAAAAAGCAATTACATACTATTGACCGTTATGAAACAATTAAAACAGTTAGTTCTCATCGGTATTAATATGTATACGTAACTGTCAAAATATCTCCAACAGCTTTGATTGATTAAATACAGTAATTGTTTCAGATTTCAAAATTGTAACTGTCAAAATCTGACAGCATTCATACGCTTCTTCAACTTGAAACTAATCTTATTTCATTGACGTTTGTCACAAGTAAAATGTAATTAGTAAACATAACTACCAAACCAAATAAATCATGTCTGCCAATTTAACAACCAGCAAGACTTCAAAATTCACTTCATATTTTCTTATTATTTTATTGAGAAAAGCAGTTAACATACTACTGCCAGCTTTAAAACTGTAAATACGGTTTGTTTTCAATGATTTTCAGATTTAGAAGTTGTAACTGTCAAAATTTGACAGATATAAAATTACAGATTCGGATGATAACTGTCACAATGTAGTTTTAAAAGGTTTAACGATCAAAACATGTATAATAATTGTGCAAGGACATCTTAACAGTAATAAGCTTGGAAAATTCAATGTTTTTTTTTTACAATTTTGAACGTCGTAATCAGTTGACAACTGGTAATTGTAAAAGTACCAATTTTTCTATGTTTGAGAATTATAACTGTGGACATATCATGCGTCAATTTGTAAAATAAATTAGCAGTTTTCTTTTAGAATTCTGAATCCGAATGAACATCTTACTATCAACTGTCAAATTATAAAAGCAGTTATTTTCTTACTGTTTTTGTGGGCATAACATTTAAACTACTATTGACAGCTAGTTTGACAGCTGTCAATAGCATTTTTAAAAAAGGTTATGTTTTCCTACTTTCTCGCTACACATTTTACAAATTTTGCAGGTTGTCAATATTAAAAAAAAAATAAAAACTGTCAAAATGTAAATATTAAAAGCCCTGATTTTCTTGGGTGTAGCACTTAGGGTATTATTACTACTGCTAAAGTGTATTTTTTTATTTAAATGTCATCAATGACAGCTGACACGAAAGTGGTTGCTGGACCCCAAAGGAGCACCAGCTGCCGACCGACCGTTAGGTATGCGGCAAAACAGGGAAGTGCACACACTCCTCAGGACAAAGAGGCACGAAACCAGCCCGCACGAGACCGACACCTCTCGGAGAGGCCCGGCGAACCGGTGGGCTCCTCTCCCCCGTGCTACCCATGTTAGACAAGTTTTCTTGTCAACGTTGGACGGGTCACCGTTGGAGACGCTTTAGCGAACTCCTACCTCACATCTAACCCCACGGGGCCTAGGCCTCCTTGCGGATGGCTACTATCGGCCAAGCGTGGGAAACGGAATCTGGCCGTGAGGTACAACCAGCCCGCCCGTGAATTAAGCCTGAACTACGGGGACGGCCGGGCAAAAGCCCTACCCCAAAATGCCAACCGCGCCAACCCTTTCGCCCCTCCGGCGATCAAGTATCCGCGGCAGCTACAGTGAAACCGTAGGGTCCCAGAGTCACCGAGTTGTTTTAGGATGAAACCGAAGGTTTCCCAACCAGACAACCAGCGGTCGGACTACTCCTCGGCGAACCGACTTTTATCCTCCCCTACTATCTTCGCCAAATTCTCTCGCCACGCCCGTTTCCCTGAGTGTGGCCACCAAGGATGGGGTAGTGCAGCTGCAGAGTTCTCTAGGTAAGCGCCGTAGGGTACCTCACTTACCCACCGTATATTCCGACGGTTAGCGGCCGGACTGCCGGAGCGTATGCCCATGCTTACGCCCAAGAATCCTCCCCTAGATACGAAGTCTACTCCCGCCACGCCCGTTGCCCTGGAACTATGAGACCAGGGATGGGGTAGTGCAGCCGCAGAGTTTTAAGGGTCGACGCTATAGGGTGAACGCCGACCCGAGTACATATGACAGCTGGATGATTACAATTTCAGTTATTTTTTACAATTTTTTTGAAAAATATTAAAAATGGACTTTACAAACTTTTTAAATCTGATTTTCTTTCGAAAAAAAAGCGCAATAACTCTAAGCAACTTGCCAGTTTACCGCTAGGGGAGATCCCCCATTAACTCGTGAATTATTATCTTATCCTAGATTTCACCTTTAACGCTAAACTTATTATACGAAAGTCACATAAGAGTTCATTTACGTAACGTGTACTGTTATGGAACTCCTGGAGTAAGTACGCAATTTATAAATTCTTATCGTCTCCAAACCTGCCATAACTCGCGCGAAGATACGGGGGAACGGCGAGCTTCAGAAAGTTAATAAAGGAAGTGCATTATCGTGAGATTTCCTTAACTTAAAGCGCCCCTAACATTGAACAATCCCACGTTAGGATGCTACTACGTAGCTGATGTGCAGCACGAACCCGTCCGTATATACTTTAGAATTTTTATAGAAATGTCGCATCTCGTTTCACTTTAAATTAGGCGGTAACTTGCGATATATGCATAAGTTTCGAATTTTATGCAGTCTACCTCCGCTTCCGGAGATATTTACCGAGAACGATGTCGTAAAAACATATGTGCACGATGCGTTATGATGCACTGTAAGATACTGATAGTTTATTATAGTTGGGTTAATTAGATCGTTAGGGAGTTTAAAGCCATCTTAATACTTATTTAAACTCATATATGTCATTCGATGTATGTAATAACGACGATTTATGTCGGGTATTAAAGCACAAAAGCTGATAAAACGTCTTCCTCCCTAATATTAAACGACGATACGAACTGCCGTTTAGTAAATCATAATACAAATCACCCTCGCATCAGTTGTGTCGATAAAATTGCGAGATATCGACAGATGCCAAGCTCCAGCCTCATGTGAGTCTTCCTTCCTTTTGTATAACAACAGCAGAGGGAGCCTCTATCTACATATATCGCTACCGGTAATATAACGCTGGCGATAATGTTTATTCATTGTTAATGGGTGTTAGGTCGAAATGGGGGGATCGATGTGACTAAATTAGCGGTTATATCGCGCCAACTAGTCAGAATTTATTTCCATCAAAACGCCTCTTTCGAACGACTGACTCGTATACACATATATGTGTTCGATTCGTAATGGATGCAGGATAGCAGCGTTTCGTGTAGAACCCGATGCATCTCTAGCGGTCATGTAATTTCCAAAATTCGTCATGTATGAGATAACACGGTCGATGTTAATTTGTCCCTCTAACTGTTATAGTTAATGATGATTTATCGCACAGGAATAAATATGGATTCTGGTTAATCGAATCGCTTTAATTGATAAAAATATATCAGATGTAAGTTGACAGTTACGTTGAAATATACAACAAATTTTCATTTTTTTTAAGTCCAACAGTAGTCAGCAAGCATCTCGCTATTCCACTTGCCCTGATAGCGTTTTTCAATAGTGGAAATATTCTGATGAAATCTTTCATCCCCATGCTCGTCACTAACATCGATCGAACAAGATTCGGGGGAAAGAAGTTCAGGTGCGAATGCAAGAAATGTATTTTAAGACTCATACTACAGCCTAATGCATGGTAACTTCTAACAAGTTCACTACCTAACAATTTCCTCGTAATCTTTTATTTCCTAAGAAATTCTTTGTCACACTTTTAAATGCATCCTAAGCAGTCCGTTCTAAATCGCTCAAGAGTACGTCAAATTCTCGATCCTGTTGTAACAGATTAATCCGGGGACCTATAAAAATCCCCTCTTTAAGTTTTGCCTCAGATATATTAGGAAATTTTTGTTTAAGGTATCGAAATCCTGGTCCCTCTTTGTCCAATGCTTTGATGAAATTCTTCATCAGACCTAATTTTATGTGTAATGGCGGTAAAAGTATTTTATGAGGCTCCACCAACGAATTATGGACTACGTTCTTTTCTCCGGGAGTATATTGTATTCTGGTTGGCCAATGCTTAACAGTATAGTGCAAATTTCTCAGTCAACTATCCCATTCACAAAGGAAACAGCAATACTTTCTGAACCCAAGTTGTAGACCAAGAAGAATTGCAATTACTTTGAGATCAGCACTGATGTCCCATTTATAGGTTTTGTAATTGATTTTATCAAGGAGACGTGTCATATTATCATATGTTTACTTCATGTGCACGGCATGACTAACAGGAGTGGAGGGGTAGATGTTTCCTATATGTAGAAGGACAGCTTTCAAGCTCAATTTAGAAGCATCTATAAAAAGACGCCATTCTTCCGATTGGTGTTTGTAACTTAATTCTCGCATTAAACCGTCAACATTTTTGCAAACTGAAAGACCTCCTTCGGTTGAAAAATACTGTGACAGTTCTTTCTGGCGATTTCGATATGCAGAAATACGCGTATCCGGAGCTAACAACTTCCATCCTTGCAGTCTTGATCATAATATTTCTGCCTGAGTTTTTGATAAATTGAGATCTCGAACTAGATTATTTAATTCCAATTGATTTATTAAATGAGGCGTGTCCTCTTGAGATGGCAAATATTCTTCATCTGTGTCCGCCAACTCTGAAATGTATTCTTCTATCTCGGTTTTAACATGTTCTTGGTTCCAAACATCCATAGGACTCCGTACTGGCAAAGCTTCCGAATGAGGAACTGGAAAAGTGGCAGAAGATAAATGAGGATTGGTAATTTTATCCTTATTTTTACTGGAAAACCCGAAGGTCTTTGTACAGCAAAAGTAGCAGTCTGTCGAATGATCCATTTGTTCTCGCCAAATCATAGGCCTACCAAATGGCATAGCTATAAGCTATAAGCCAAGCAACGAACTATCAAAAGATTCTTCTTCTTCTTCTTAATTCTCCTTGCCTTCTGGGGCACCATTCCAACCAGCCACATGAGTTGGGGAAATAAAGCCTTAATTCAGCACGTCCTTCCGGAACCTATTTTCAAACAACGATTTGGAGTTCAACATATTCCTCTAAGCTCTTCTACTCTTGGAAGCAAACAACTATAAATGCAGGTTAGCCACTGTCTACGATAGTCTACACTCTACACCAAACATGCCCTAGTCACAATACTGCAATACTTTAATTAGTTTTTGGCGGTTACTACAAGATTAGCTTATAGGTTAAACGACGGCAGGAAAGGGTAATTTGGGGTTGACTAAAACGATATCATAATAGGAGTTACTAACTTAAGATGTGACAAAGTGAGGGATATCGTGAAGAAAATTCATAAGACTTTGTATCCTGTCTTCAGATAAATTAGCTAGGACTGAAGGTATATCTATTGGGGTCATCAACTTCAAATTTACTAACTCTTGATGTAGTTGGTCTGATCTTCTCTTGTGCAAAGGACATTCGAAAAATATGTGTTTTAAGTTTCCAAAAAGGCCACACGAACAATCTCCACTTCCTTGACATGAATTTTAAAAAGGTGAGCTGGAGTGGAAGCATGATTGAATCTCATTCTGCACATCGTTACTATTTGGACTCTAGACAGCCGCATCTTGTGAAACCATGGTTTTTTGCTTGAATTTAGTTTTAGTACTACAGATTTCATCCCATTTTTCTGTCCACTTTGCCGAGATTTTAACTTTACGCTCCACTAAGATGTCATTCCTTTGAATTTTGTAATTCCTGTTTGGTGTTTCTAGAGACGCTGCCTGTCTAGCTAAAGTATCTGCCTTTTCATTTCCTCGAATACCCTTATGTCGAGGCATCCAGATGAAACAGCTATCAAACCCTCGGTTATGCAATTCGTAATAAATTTGTTTGATTTCCAAAGTATAATTATCTGAATCCGCTGAGATGCCTACTGATTTAATATTTTAAAGTGTGCTCTGGAAATCAGTGAAACTCAAGACCTTCTGTAGATTATTTTCCCTTACGAGTTTTATCGTGGGTATAGTTTCGGCTAGGCATATGTTAATTTTGTTGTCGATCGTGATCTGAATCTCCTGACGATTCACTGGACTGAAAGTTCCAATGCCCACTTCCTTGGGCCGATTTAGATGCATCATATATTGATACATGATTCGGCCAATTCGTTTGACTTAATGTGTCGAAAATAAAGTTGATATGGTTTTCGTTTTTCGTTCACAAATAATTAAAGAAGAAGCAAAGAGGACGAACCCCAAAAAATAATAAGGTAAAAATAAAACAATCGGAAGCTACTGATGCACAAAACAGCGACGACTATATCTTAAGTTACTCCCAAGAGTTAATTCCAGAAATTTGATATTTTCTTCTATAGAAATAGATTTACCTTCAAGCATCACGTACAAACCGCTTTTAATAGTAAAGCTCGCTGAAAACCGCACAAGAGCAGTCTTGTCGACGTTGAAAACAAATCCGTTACCATCCGTTTCTAATACAACGGCAGATAACCACCTCGAAACCTCCGCTACAGAGTAACTCGACACTATTATTATCATCGCCGTATTGTGTCAGCCAGTATCCTGATAACGATACCTGAAGGAGATCATTTACAAACATATTAAAAAGCGCAAACGCACGAATAGAACCCTGAGGCACTCCATAAGTAACACAGATTGCGAAGGTATGGAATTCACGTCCGACAATATTTTGATGGTTATAATTGTGACCTAACGGATATAAATAAATCATATGAAACTCCTAGGAGATAACTTGTCAACAGCTTTTGTTAAATTTGTTGTAAATTGAAGAATATTCTGGTTACATTATTTTTTAAATCTATTGTATCGATTGTAGTCTAAACTTCTGTAAATTGCGTCACTTGTGGATCTCCCCTGAACAAACTGTATTTAGAATCTGTTCAAACGTAGCCAACAACATTTAAATACAGTTGGAATTGTAATTGAAAAACAATCATTTATAATGCAGAGCGATGGCTTTCTAATGTATGATACAATAAGATGAAGGTACATAGCAAGTAACATCATCTATACCAGTACTCGGGACACGTGTTTCGAGGGCTCATGTGTCACGAATTAATTTATTAAATCTTGTGATGTTGGTGTTATCGATCTTTAATCTGTATTTTACTATCCCACTGTCTTTGATATCATACATAGGTCAAATGGTATTTTAACAGCTAAAATAATCAAATTTGAGAAGTGAAGATAGGTCTAGGCGTTCGAAATCTGTTAAAAATTCATCCATGACTATAACAACTAATATCACAAAAAAATAATTGACATTTTCCAGCTGTCAATTTAGACTTATTTTGACATTTACAACTGTTAAACCCGTACAATTTGACAGCTTCAAAAAAGTGAACTGTCACATCCGCTAAACGTCAACGGTAAATTGACAGCTTTCCACCCACTGTTTTTTTTCTCCGCAATGTGACAGTTGTCACAAATATTTGTAGAGGATATTTTGTGTAGAGATGAAAACTATTCTGTAAAGTGTATTAAATTGCGAAAAATGACAGGATAATCTGAAGCGTAAGGATTTGAACTAAAATAAAGAAAAATCCGTTTTAAAAAGTTAAAAATCTCTAAAAAAGCTATACTGGGTGTCTGGATTTCGTAGAGACAACATGGATAACTTTTCAAAAGCTCACTAAGAATCCATTTTCAAATCTTACTTGTCATGCTTCATTTGTTTAATATTGAAGATAAACTGAAATCTTCTAATTTCTTTTATTTGCCGTAACTTGCCGTAGTCACCGCAGCCATCAGGCTTATTGTGCCACATCTGTTTGTTCAAGTCACCCACTCTAGCACGGTAGTCCCCTCCACTAACCTGTACAGGTCCCTAACCGAGTGGGTAAGGTATATCTCTGGGTCTCCTTTCGTTATCCCAAACAGATTCTGCCTTCTGCGATCTAGTGCCTCGCAGTCGCGTAGTATGTGATCGGCTGTCTCCGGTTCTATCCCACAAAGTCTACACTTTGTGTCCCCGCCAAACACTCCGATTCTGTATAGGTGTTCTTTCACCGCAGCATGTCCGGTCATTAGTCCCGTTACGATGCAGAGCTGTTTCCTACTAAGATGTAGTAGTTCTCTAGCTCTTTTCCTGCATGGGTTCCCTATAAAGGTTTTGCCATGTACTATACCGGGTGAGGCTCCCCAGTATTCTTGCTGTTTCGTACGAACCCAGTCTCCTATATGTCTCCGGGCCGTTTGCCTTGTGACCCCGAAGAAAGGTTCTGGGCCGTACATTTCCATCTCTGACCCTCTCTTTGCGAGTTCGTCAGCCCTTGCGTTGCCCTCAATCCCCTGATGGTCCGGTATCCCAGTCAACCAAACCTTGTTCCGGTTCGACAGTTTCACCAGTTCGTCGAGGCATTCCGTCACCAGCCTGGGCGACACCTTCCGGCTTAATAACGCCTTCAGTGCCGCTTGGCTATCAGACATGATGTGAATTCGTCTGTTGGTCACCGCTTTCACATTCATTATGTGTGCGCATTGGAGAATAGCATATACTTCCGCCTGAAACACCGAAGCATACTCCCCCAGTGCGTAACTGTGGCCCTCATTCTGAGAGCATATCCCTGCACCGGTACCATTAGCCGTCTTAGATCCGTCCGTGTACCAGACTAAGTCTTGCTCTTTGATTCTCAGTGCATACTTGGCAGCCTCCTCCCGTCCGTCCGCTATAGACACCGTGAAGGGAACTTTTTTGTTACTCGAGATATTAAGATGCCGTTCGAAGCAGTTCAAATTGTAATCTAAATACTTTTATTGACGCTTAAAAAAACAAATTTCTTTTGCGCAAATTTTTTGTAATCTCGCCTAACCTCAAAATTTTAAATTGGAATAGTCTAATTTTTCTGGCTCTTTTAAAAGCAGATTCTTTTCTGAATACAATCATGTATTGCATGATATGGAAATTTTGTCAAAATTTGGAAAATTAAGCTTATTCTGATTACTACAAACTTCATGTGTGCTTATTATTTGTAGTAAAATTTGAAAATGGATTTTTAGTGAGCTTTTGAATCTATACCTTTTTGCTAATTTAACCGTCTCTCTATGTCTTCAAATAAAAAAGTTACCCATGTTGTCCCTACGAAATCCGGGCACCCTGTATATCAATATCAAAACTCCTACAATGGCGAACAAAAAAAAAAGCAATTGATATTTTCCAAATGTTTCAATTATTAAATTTGAAAAGATCGTTTTTAAACATTATCAGAATTATTTTGCCAGTTACACTCTTAAAATATAACGACTTAGTTGTCGCAATTTGACAGCTTCAGAAATATGTTAACTGCCAGGTTTACCAAAATAGTAAAACAGAAAAGTGTTCTCATAGCGTGACAGCTTTTAAACGACTGTTATTTTTTGCCCTAACATGACAACTCATCATAAATATTCGAAGATCATATTTTGTACGAGCAAAGTGTGCGAAATGAAGATCTGAAGCAGTTTAAAAGCTTTAAAACTAACTTGATTATGTTCAGAAACGCAATTCTTAACATTTTACTGTTGCCAAATGTTTACAAAAGTGAAGAGAAGTGAAAATTTCGCTGTGCTGTGCTTTAAATTAACTATATCGAACTTTCTAATGCTTTCATCGTTTTATGCGTTTAGCAAGGGATATAAAACTATACTACATCGTAAATACAATTTTATACAAGTACATACATACATATATACAGTTTTAGAACTACACTCATCAGGATTCTACTATAAATTTTTCCTCAAACAATGTTAAGTTTACAGCTTTGTACAAAGCTAATACTAGAATGACTTCCGTTGATATAATCCTGCAACTCTAGCGCAGAACTTTAGACCATTATCCTGGTAAAATCCTTATAAATTGTTGTATTATTACTGCTGCAGTATAAAAGGGAATAAATTATGTTTGTAAATGGAAGAGATCATCGTTAGTGAAGTACCATAAAGAAAAACTTTCCTAGATTTCCCTCTTCCGTATAACTCTGTACGTTCAGGGAATAAATCAACATCTAACGCACGTTGTAAAATCACTAGCGAAATGCAAAGTAAACCGTGCCCGGTTTTGATAACGAAATTGAATTTCAAGATTGCGAATGGAACACAAGCGTCGGGCGGTGTTATTTCTTTTTTCTTTCCTACTTGCTTAGAGTTTACAAGGAAAACAGGCGGAGCCGGAATAGGCGACAGGTACAACAACATCGGCCGAATTTACGATAGGGTTAAGCCTCGACGAAAATGCCGTCGTAAAATGAATCGTCGTAAAATGATTCATCGTAAAATGAATACTATCGGATACGGCTTTTGTTTCAAACTCGGAATAGTTTTTATTTCGTCGGAAAGTCGCCGTAAAAGAAAGGGTAATTTATAAAGTAGTCCCTTCCACGTCTTTTTCCACGTTGAATAGGCAAAAAAAAAAATTCGGAGATACATAATAACCGAACAGCTTTATTACATTAAAAAGGGAAGCGTTTTAAGATTTTGATGGCGGTAATTACGATAAATGTCACAGAACTAAATTAGATTAGCCGGTGCGCTTAATTGCGGTTTTTACATCTACCACTTTACATTAATTATATTCTTCTGCGTCGCGGCTATTTTTCAAAATTTACGCCCGTCAAGTGAAATTAACACCTTTAATCGCGGAAATGAGTTATTACAATTTCGCATCGCCACCACCTTTCTTACTGGCCGTCACATATTTTATATATATACAGGGTATGTCAAGTTTCAAGCTGTTTATTAATTAAACAATGCATTATTTTATCTGTCAATTGCAGTTTATTTTGTGCAATTCGATTGAATAGTGGCCTTCCGTTATCGAAAAAATTGGGAGAACTTTCGGAGAATGATTTACTATGATTTCAATAATAGCCTTATTGAGCGCCTATGAGTGTGAGGAAAGTTTAAAATCGGCATTTGGGGATCTAGCACCATCATTGGCTAGTGTTTATAGAAGGGTATAGGTATAAAGAATTTTAACGAGGTTGCAAATCGGTTGTGCAGGAGAAGAAGGTGCTGGCCCTCTTTTAACTTAAGATGGTGGAAGAGGACAACCGCATTACCTAACTATGCAATGATAAAGTCCAATCTGAAGATTGGATCCATCCTCGCAAGTGAGATCAATATTGCACGAACATTTACATTTGAAAAAAGTTGTAACTCGGTTTGTACCATGACAGATTTGACAGGTTTACAAAAAGTAGAACTCAGGTATATAAATAATGACCAGTATAAATAATAACCTGTATGAATAATGAAAAACATGTAAGTAAGGTGGTAGGAAATCACACAATACATGACATAACTAGGGATAATGGGGTAAGACTTTGTAATTTAGCAACCACGATGTTCCAACACAAAAAAACAACAGCATAAAGTAACATGGATCAGATCAGGAAAGACGGACAGGAATCAAATTGACCATATCCTAATGACAAAAAAGGATGTAAGATGATACAAGACGTACGAAGCTACTGAGGCACAAGCATGAACACTGACCATCACTTAATTATAGCTAAGATGAAGTTAAGATTAGCAGAAAATAGAAAAACTGGAAAATACCAACGAGAATGGAACACAGTAGACTTACAAATTGAAGAGGCACGAAGAGAATATGAGCAACAAATGGAAAAACGATTAAGAAGTAACTAAATATACGACAATATAGAGATAGAATGGAATAACATAAAAAATAGTATGGTTGAAACAGCCGAAAAAGTACTAGAAAGAAAACAAGTACAATATAGAAAAGAAAGATTAAAGAGAGATTAAAATGGCTACAAACAATGAAAACGACTATAAAAAGTACAAAGACTCAAGGAAAGAAGCATGAAAAGTAAAAAACAAACATCGTAGGCAGCAAGAAACAATGGATGAAAATGAGCAAATTAGGAAACAAAAACGCAAAAATACGAACACATCCAACGTTAGTAAAGAAAAATGGGAAAATATATGAGAGAAATGACAGTAACAGAAGAGGGCATGGATCAGGAGTACGAAGAACAGAACTGGATAAATGAAGAAGAAATACAGGAGCCTGCAAAAAATGAGTGCAATGAAGCAATCCAACACCTAAAGCCAAAAAAAGCAGCAGGTCTAGATAACGTCTATGCTGAACTTATAAAAAACGGAGGAAAGGAAGTTAAACCAAGAATTTATGAGTTAATCCAAATAATATGGAGGAACGAAGCAATACCTGAGGAATGGAAATCCAGAATTATAATACCGATACCAAAGAAAGGAGGAGAATGGTTTGTGAAAATTACAGAAGACTAACTTTGCTAAACATAACCTACAAAGTGCTGCAAGACAAGACAACCTGCAAGGTGCTCTACATGTAATGAAGCAGATAGTGGAGAAATGTACCAAACAAGGAATTGATGTTGAGATAATAGATTTTAAGTAAGCATTCGATACGTTAAAGAGAGAGAGTATTACCTAATGTAGTCTTCAGGCTTTCACGGCCGCTGTTGATGGCTGCTATTCGGTTCTCGGATTCTCTGCCGTGTAAAAAGGTTGTGGTACTTGACGTTTCGATCATCTTATCGTGATCTTCTTCAAGTACCACAACCGTTCTACACGGCAGAGAATCGGAGAACCGAAGAGCAGCCATCGGAGTATTACCTTTTAGAGATGCAAGAAACCTAGGCATACCGGTAAAATTATTAAGCCTGATACAGATGACAATCACAGATTCAAAAGCAGCAGTACGTACGTTTGAAGGAATGACGAAGGAAGTGTGTATTAATACAGAAGTGCGGCAAAATTTTTGAAAGTAGAATAGTAAGGAAAATAGTTGGAGGAAAGAGAATAGATCAAGAGCACTACAGAAGACTGATAAATCAAGAAATTGATGAAATACTAGAGAAAAACATATATTAAAAATAATGAAAGCAAAAAGAATAAGATGATATACAGATCGGGACATTATTTTAGCGTGCATAGGCTTTTAAATACATTGGATTTTAAGAACCGTTTCCACCTCTAATAACAGAATCCACCTAAAACATCTGTGATGTCAAAATAAACATCCACAAAAACTAAATGTTTGGACCGGGTTGTTAGGTGACCACATTATTCTAGGCCCATTTCTCACTGATGGTAACCTAAATGGTCGAAAATATTTACAACTTTTACAAAATGAGGTCGTTCCGTCAATTCGACGTCTTCCCATTAATTTTTAGACAGTTTGGTTCAAACAGGATGGATGTTCACCTCACAACTACCGAGCAGCTATCGACTTCCTGAATCAAACGTTTCCTGATCGGCTCATTATCACACAGGGTACAATTAAATGGCCAGCGGGGTCCTGAGGCATGATTTCGAAAGGGCTAACAGTCTAGCTGAGTTAAGGGAAAAAATAATTAACTTTCGTGCAAACATTACGCCAAAGCAACTAAGAAGTATGAGCAGAAATCTGTCATAATCTGTGACAGATGTAGTTATTGTTTAGTAAAAGAAGGTGGATTATTTGAACCCTCAATTCATTAAATTTATTTTGGTTAACATTAAAATGTTTGTTTGACTTTTCCCTGTTTTTACTTTTTTTTAGGGTTAGCTTTAAGTTTCTAAGAATATTGTAATTAAATTGATTATTATGTAAATTGCGTTTTATTTTCCAATTGATATTTTCGTAAGCTATAATAAATAAAGTTGAATGAGGTACTTTATTATTGCTCCCTAAACATCTCCCTTAAATGTAATTTTGAAATGACAAAAACTTGACACAAACATGACAGCTGTTTTAGGCATAATGAATTAGCTCCATATTATGTCATTAGAGATGGGAACAGTACATAAAAGCCTATGCACGCTAAAAATATGTCCCGATCTGTATATGAATAATGGCCAGTATGTATAATGACCAGTATAAATAATAATCTGTATAAATAATAATAAAAATGACAAATGTCACTACATTTTGACACTTGATGACGTCACTCATTTATTGAAAGCATAAAAAATAGTAGAACTTTACTATAGGGTGTTCCATTTACATAAATAAGATGCGAAAATAACATATTTGTCTTTTGAATCGCCCTGTACACAGTTTTCGCAATATTAGCAAAAAAATAAGTTTGCTATAAAACTGTAACAATATAAAAAAGTTATTACAGTACGAAAAGAATTTCAAGCTGTTTCGTGTGGAATGCACAGGACGTCGAACACGTAATGATTTTCAGACAAAATTGACCATAACTTCTGAAATACTCGGTACAATTTAATGAGAGATTACATCGAAGAATTGAGGAAGATATGCTTAATCTAAATTTGAAATAATTTATATTGTTTCCCGTTTAAGAAAATGTATGTTTGGTTCACCCTAGCGATATGACACACCCTGTATATATGAAAATAATTTTAAAATATGTAGCTTAAGACTGTCCTAAGATTTTTGTACATAACGTTTTGTGATATCTTTAATATTAATGATGAGATATTCAGCTTTGACGCACTAATGCCTCACCCTGTATATGCATTAACTACGTGTACACTCAGCAGGTAGTACCGTTTTAAATTCGAAAAACTGTTTCGTTATATATCATAAATCAAATATATTACAATATTGTGCTCAGATTCGCAGTACCCATTACGTAATTGGTGAAAAATGGTACCCTATTCAATATTAATTCGATGGAAAAGGGGGGGAAGGGGTCGGATAGATAAATTGAAATTTATTTACTTGTCGTCGGCGTCGGCTGAAAATATAACACATAAATAAGCAGCCATTATTCAACCTTCTATTAGACGGGTAGAATTACACCGCTATAAATTTTATATTAATTATAGTTGATAACGTTAATTAAATCCTACGTAAATGTTATTAATTATATTTTCTAGAATAGAATGTAATTAACGTTTGACGTATGCATATTATTATGCATTCATGATTCTTATAGAAGTAAGAATTTTTGTCGTAAATATAAAAGATTTTTCGGGCGAATAATCACGAGCTTTCCCAGCCTTAATCCCCGTCTAAAATGCACACGTGTACCGGTGGGAGGGTGGGGGAGATATGTACCGCAGGTATCGATCCCTTCGACTATACTAGGAGAGAGCTTAACGACGAAGTGCAGTATTTTTCATTTTTAATGGCGGTGTCACCGACGGGACGTTAGAGTTCTTCCATTTTTCCTACGATTTATATTGCGGCACGAATATGTTTAACGTGAGAGATCGTACCGTAAAATTTCTACCCCATCCATATTGTAGAGTTCGATATGATCTGAACATCCCGACATGAAAGTTCTGCATCTCAGTTTAATTTACTCTCACTATTAAAACGCAATTGTTGTTGATGAAGATGAAACCATGACAACGCATTTACGAGTTTCTCTCTTGAAAAATATATATATCAATAAAATCCCTTTGAAACAAACTCAAAGTAATCTCATGCAAATTTTAGTATAACAGCGTGTATAAAACGTCCGCCGAGGCTTATTCGAACAGTCGTACACGCAAAGTGCAGGGAAAAAAAGGAAAGGAGAAATTTCGAAGCTCATTTATAAAAAATTTACAATGTTAGGAGGTTGCTTTGGGATCTGGCAAACGTGAAATATGATTCCGCTTTGCACCAGGTCGACGTAACGTTTATTCATGACTTCACGCAAGCTATGTCATTTACAGTCTATATCCTCGTCATAAAATTCATTCACCACCGCCTGATGCCAACCGTATACGTAGCTAGTTAACGAATAAGAAACAAAGCGTATATTTTAATATGTAGCAAAGATTGGATTATAACAAAACGACAATGACAACAACGACGAAAAAGAGAAACGTTAGGGTTAGAATTTAGCAAGAAATATGCTCGTTTCATGTAGAGAGTGCGTCAGGGTGAGTTTCGGATGTACGGAACTAACAAGCATTGCGATTTTATTCGAAAACAATCATCGATCTATCAATCAATTTCCTTATTTCGAATGGAATTTGCGCCAGGTCGACCAGAATGCCATGGCAGTGATCTATTATTAAAGTAACAATATAACAAGCGTGAATGAGCACTCTCGACTTATACAGGGTGTGCCATCACTGCCAAAACCTAAGGATATGTTATTGAGGCAATTTCAAGTCAAATATGTCTAATGAACATGTGACCAAACCTCTGTCCTAACTGACCTACAAGCATTTGAAGTCGCTTTATTGATTTAGTTGTTCAAAATGCGCGCCTAATTATTGTATACATAGTCTAGCTCTTCTTAGATATGAAGTGGTAGCTCTGCTAATACAACATGTTCATTAGACATTTTTGACATGAAATTGCCTCAATAACACATCCTTAGGTTTTGGCAATCATGTCATGGGACACCCTGTATACCCCCCAACGCATGAACTATTACATCCGCCTCTTATCAGCGCGCCTATCACAGCTGAGTGCTGCAACGTCATATTTTTACCCAACCACAACTGCCACGGTATTCTGATCGACCTGTAATTTCCTTTATTGCTTTGTATTGGGAAGACAAATTTAAGACCATTTTGTATAACAAATTTTGCCTCTAAAACTAGCCAGATAAAAATGTTAACCTAACAAAATATCTGTGTGAATATCTTCGAATGAGGTCTGCTGCAATGATCAAACCTTGGTCCTCTCCTGTTTCTTCTTTTTAATTAACGATATCGTCGATGTTATCGAAAGTGATCACCCGATATTTGCAGATGATTTAAAAGTGAGAAGAAGGAGAAAAGAACGTGTGGGATCAATGATTTGTCCTTGCAAGACAAGATTTTAAAATAACTGTGCATACAGCTAGCAAGAAAGATTGTATAGAGGCGAGTATATTTAAAAATCTCTTTCTCAAAACTGTAATTGCTACCGTTCGTTCAAAATGACCTTTACCTATCATATATGATAGTCACACAAACCATGTCACTGTAAAAACTTGTCAACCTGACAACGCAGTCATACAAAACAAAACTTACTCAAAAAAGTGTTTCCACAATTATTGACGTATAATACATAATTAATTTCTCCTGATATTATCTCAAATAGAAGGAAAGTAGCAATATTTCAAAAAAAAGGTTCAAGAGCAAAGACAGAAAACAGTTTGAAACTCATTACAAGGTCATTCGAGCGGTTGTCAACCGAGTAACATAAATGTCGTTTGAACACCGAAGCTACTAACTGAATTAAAAAACATTCTTGCAGAAAAAATTCGGCTTTTATCTAAACTTATTTATAGGTTATCCCTTAAAAACGTTCAAAGTTTGGCATATAAACTTACTGAGATGGGCCAAATTGCACATCCCGTCAAAAAACTTCGGAAAATACCTGGAAACAAGTGGGTGTCATTGTTTTGCGGTCGTCATAAGTTAGCTAAGATTTTTTGAAAAGACAGCAC
Source organism: Holotrichia oblita (assembly GCA_023690525.1). Taxonomy (NCBI): domain Eukaryota; kingdom Metazoa; phylum Arthropoda; class Insecta; order Coleoptera; family Scarabaeidae; genus Holotrichia; species Holotrichia oblita. The sequence goes on along the minus strand of CM043019.1, from coordinate 136,987,891 downwards.
ACACAAAAATTTCTTGAGTCTGGAGGATCAGACCATGTTTGTGTGATGTTTTTGGAGTCGCTGAATCCGAATCCGAGGACTCGAAAACCCCATCACGTCGACGTTTTGGTTTAACTTCAAGAAACCTCATAAGGAATTGCATCCATTTCATTGGGCATATCATTCATAAGGCTTTTGTAAATTTTCTTTTTTGCTCTACTCACCCGCCATTTGTATCTCGGAAAATAGGTATCGCAATCCTAGATTCCATTCCCGATCGAACATGTTTCTTCGAAGATTCTCTTCGAAAACATACTTCAAGTTCCTACGACTTTTAAAGACATTTATTAATTTCATTCATCCCATACATCTTTCTTATGCTTGTCTACATCCTGGGCACCACCTGGCAGGCTTTTCGCAGGTCGATTAAAGAAACTCTTACAGAATGTGGCAAAATTGGATGGAATGGAGCAAATTTGGAAATCATCATTGCAGCAAGCACCTTGACAAACTCAAACCATAGAGGGAGACAATGGAACTTCTCCTAAAAGCTCAAAAAAATCATTTTTTTTTATGGACGTACAGGTCGACCAGAATGCCGTGGCAGTGAAGACGCGTTCTGAGCATATAACAAGTGAATGATAGAGTAGCTATCAAGACAATTAGCAGCACATGGGTTGGCTCTCAACCGGGTACAGCTTAGAACAGTGATGACTCTGTTAATAGTACATAGCTGTCTAAGGAAATACCAACACAGAATTGACATCTTTAAATACGATCCTATTTGTAGACTATGAAATGAGGAGGAGGAGACAGTCTTTGAATGTGTTACGTGGAACGACGGAGGCTGCCATTGATGGGAGCAAGAAACTCACTGATAGGGCTGCTGGAAAAGGATTTATCACACAGGCTACTAAATCTAGTTAAACTGAACCAACCACTGAATAATATAATAGGCCAATGATGTTCAAGAACCGGAAGCCGACACCACAAAAAATAAACGAAAATAAAAGTACAAAAAACACTACTAAACTCAACGTTTCGTCACTAATATAAGTGGCTTCTTCGGGGACAAAAAGTGCGTCGCACCCCCCAACTCACGCGGTATATTCTTGAGCGTTTTTTTTTCTTCTCATGTTGCAAGCATAATTTCACTGTTTGTCAACTTTGAAGCTTCCCAATTTCGTTGGTTTTATAGACATAATTTTTGTTCGTTAACAACAGGATTTATCATTGATTTGATAACCTAGCCTACAACTGAATCATTACTATAATGTTGTTTATTAGTGTACATCACCGCACGTTCCATTATGGTCGTCTGTCATTGTACACGATCTAATTATCAACACCAGCCCCACATGCAGGATTTTAGAGAAATAGTGTTAATTAATTTAATGCACTTGAACAGCTGATTCAGGATTTTAATGTCAAAATTTATAATAAAAAGCACAACCTAATAAAGTATGTATAAAAAATAAATTTTCCCCTAATTAAGACCGACTAACTTCTACTTTTTTTTGTTTGCACATTAATTTGTTTACTAATTTTGTTGTTATGGTTACGTAATTTTCATTTAATAATTCGAAATATAATACGATAATCCTTTTTCATCGTTTCAGGAGCGATCATCTTCGGTTCAGATCAAGAGGTAGCTGGCGTAATGCGTGCGGTGCGTAGGAGTAACGCCACAGGAAGTTTTTCGTGGATTGGCTCGGACGGATGGAGCGCACGTTCCTTAGTTTCCGACGGAAACGAGGCGGAAGTCGAAGGAACTCTCAGCGTACAACCGCAAGCCAATCCGGTACAGGGTTTCGAAGACTATTTCTTAAGCTTGAACGTCGAGAACAACAGACGTAATCCCTGGTTCGTCGGTAAGTTGTTTTCCCGTGAAAAAAACGGGAACCAAAAAAAAAACACTTTACGATTGATCTAGAGGGTTATTCCCTACTTAACTTCTCGTACTTTGTTTAGTTAGATATTTTTTTTAATGTGCAATTTTAAATATCCATCAAGAATGAAACTGCCTACACTTTTTTTGGCACCCTATTCATGAAGAAAAGGAATCGAAAAGGAACAAGCAATGAAAACGACGTGAATGTAAATTATTCGCGTCGCAATTCTAAAAACATTGTGAACGTGATTGGCACGCTCTCCCGCATATTTTCAACGTCGAAAGGAACCACCGACTTGTCGACACTTCAGCAGAGTCGGTTCTCCGTGTCTAGATTGATATCTAAACGTTTCCCGTCTGACAGGTCTTCTTCTTCCGTTCCGGATTTAAGATTTGATACGTTCAAAACTAGATTTCCGTCTTATATTTTCGTTCGGATCAAATTTATTATTATATCTCATAATTACGACAAGATTGGATACTCGCTTCGTTATTTTCCGAGAGAGATACTTCCTCTTCGTGTATACACGAGAGTTTATGTCCGGTTTTCGTCGGATAATGGAAACGTCTCTTCCGGAATTGGTAATACGCCGCAAGACCACTATACCGGACGAAATAAAAAACTTTAATTGGATGTGGGGCCCTTACCGTACTCGTGTCTACTATTCGAGGTGGATGAAATCGATCGGAGACGTTGTAGAAGCAATAAAACGGTCAAAATTTCATCTTCTATTTCCTTTTATATACATATTTCCACCTGTCTTAACGGTTATGTCTCGTGTACATCGCCGAGATTTCCACTTCCATTATCGCCGTGAAGCTAAATCTCGGAGAAAATTGAGAAAAGTTCGTGGACGTCGAGTGATGAGGTTGTTAAAATTACGATTTCCAAGTTCCTCTTCCAATAAGGAAGAAATGTATAAGAGTTGAATCGAGATCCAGGGAGGGAGGTGCAGTGTTAAAGTTGAGATTCTGTCGGTACAAATTAGATAATACTTCGGATATCTCATATTTACGATAGAAATACAGTTGGTACACTTGGTTGTCAAAAAATATGAACGAGAATTCCCCAAATAAATATAAATAAATCCATTAATTCAAAGATACTGCATGCACATTCTGAATGCAATTCATGTATAAGAAGTTGTTCATCATCTTTACAAAAAAAACTACGAAAATTTTGAAAAAATCTGTATTTAAATGCACATCATACATACAATCCTAACAATTTGTAACATCTTCGACAAAATATCACCTACAAAATCATCAACAATCGGAACAGTTCCAATATGAACGCATTTTTTGGCTCTCTACCATCATTAATTAACACAAACGAGATATAAATTAGATTGAGACTGACCTCTTGAGACTCTCATAAACGTCAACCTCTCTAATCGGTTGATAGAACCTCACGAGGGTATGTGGCGTCAGCGGAACTATGCCATTAGAGCACCCACCCGGACAGAATCCGAGTGTCAACACAAAAAGAGAGAATCTGACGAATACAAGAGGTGTAGAGGTACAACTCGCACTAAAGTATACCTCGTTGCATCGTTAACAAAATTTGAGTTTGAACTAGCGTTCATATCAGGTAGATCCTATTGTTAAATTGGAAAAAAGATCTAGTAGAATCTATCGATTTGTCTGGAGAATGTTATTGAAAATGAATCTTAGCGTTAGCTAGCCACATTGCAATAAAGTTTAAATCGATAGATTCTACTATTACATCTAAGAAAATAATTTAAAATTAAGCTACATTTGCATAGGATGCTGACAATTTGTCGCAAGCTCGAATCTTCTGTAGAGATCCTTCTATCGACGCATCATCAGCAAGAACACAGAGAAAACAAACGTAGCTGTCATCGCGGACAAATCACAGTATGCAGCCAAAATATCTGGTCGTTTGCAAGATTAATACCAGAGGAATCCAAAGCACTTCTATGTAGATTAGAGCAAACATACCATTCCGACCAGTAGTCAACACGAAACGACTTACCAAACCATCAACAATAAGACAAAGATCTTCTTAAGTAGTAACACTGGTCTCAAGATGTGGACCAACATTCAACGCAATACCCAAACGGTCGATATTAACCGATCCACCAAACCATCAACAATAAGAACAGTTCTAATATGAACGCTTTTTTTGACATTCTACAGCCAGTAATTAATCCAAACGGGATATAAATTAGATTGACCCTTTTGAGACTCTCACGGACGTCAAACCTCTTTAATCGGTTGCTAGACCCTCACGAAGGTATGTGGCGTCAGCGGAACTATGCCATTAGAGCACCCATCCGGACAGAATCCGAATGTCAAAAAAAAAGAGAGAATCTGACGAGCGCAAGAGCTGTAGAGGGACAACTCGCACTAATTTACACCTCGTTGCATCAAAGCAAAATTTGAGTTCGAACTAGCGTTCATATTAGATAGTTCCTGCTCCAGGTAATCCAGCAATCATCTCCAGTAATAATACGATTCGAAAATTTACTACCTTCTTCCTTATATCGACCGAGAAAGGACAATACAACCCATCTTTTGATAACTTCCATTCGTAATTTCGCGAGAAACGATTCCCAAAATTTCAGTAAAACGACAAGAATTCAATTCGTCCATCTCTATAGATGTTACCTCTACCGTTGTCGACGGTCAACTGATGCGCTATTCAACGACATTGGCGAGTTTGTCGACCTTAGGTCGTTAAAATGTTACTGTGACGTCAATGTGACGTCAACCGGAAGTTATAAAAAGTCATTAAGTCAATATTGTTGATATTCCGTAATGATGTCATTTTATAATGTATCGGGGAATTAAAAGCAAATAGAAAGAATAAATAATGTTATATTCTAGAGAAAGGGAGCGATATACAGGGTGTTTCAATAATGCGGTGTCAGTCGGTATCTCGAAACCCGTTGAAGTTAAAAAAAAGTTTTAAAGTGAAAGTGCTTTCATTCTTAAAGGGGGCGATAGCTTAAAAATGCTTTCCTTTATACAGGGTGTTTCGTTTATATAGCCGTTAAAATGCAAAAATGCATATGACATGAATGTCAGTGGTTCTTTAGTTGTAATTAGTATACAATGCAATTTCGGTTTATTACAAAGTATTGCTGTTTCCCTTGTGAATGGGATAGTCGAGCAAGAAATTTGCACTATACTAAGCAATGGCCAACCAGAATACAATATACCCCTGGAGAAAAGAACATAGTCCGTAATTCGTTGGTGGAACCTCATAAAATACTTTTACCGACATTACACATAAAATTAAGTCGGATGAAGAATTTCGTCAAAGCATTGGACAAAGAGGGACCAGGATTTCGATACCTTAAACAAAAATTTCCTAATATATCTGAGGAAAAACTTAAAGAGGGGATTTTTATAGGAGCCCAGATTAATCTGTTACAACAGGATCGAGAATTTGACGTACTCTTGAGCGATTTAGAACGGACTGCTTGATATGCATTTAAAAGTGCGACAAAGAATTTCTTTGAGAATACAAAATCTGAAGATTACGAGGAAATTGTTAGTGAACTTGTAATATGAGTCTTAAAATACTTTTCCTGTCAAAAACTATGAACGGACAAGATACAATTTCAATGCTTGAGAATTGCGTTGGGGGCTCCCACTAATGCTCGCCATCGATTAAAACTTTTCAAGACCTATATATCCAGTAATACCCTAACCTCAATAATTATCCGGATCAGCTGGTCATTCTAGAGTGTCATCCCTCCCCCTATTCCCGTTTTAAAAAACGGTAGGATCCCGTGTCACCCTTATCGATATCGCTTGAACTGTCTGTATCCGTGTCTGTCTGTTCGTGTTCCGAAACCCAATTTCCCGAGCGCACATGTGGTCTGTAAGAGTAAAACCGCCAATCTGTCAAAGAGACTTTTGCGTAATGGAATTGTCCCACGAGAATGAGGAGAAGAGAGTTCCGTAGCGACGGCGAAAGCATTCGACAATCTAGTTATCCGGTTCTATTCCGCACACACATATCTATTCTGTACTGATTAGGATTGTATGGAAATGTCAATGTGACGCTCCGTTGTGTTCGGCCTATCCTCTAGAGTCTGTACTTTCAAATTTCATTACGCCACTGTGGGATATGTGTGTGTGTGTTTCCTCTTTTATAAATCGAAAAATCGAAGTTTTAAAGTAAAAATTCTAAAATTCTATTCGATGCTAGTTCTATTTAATTCCTATACTTGGTATACGAGGGGAACTTAGAAAGTAATTCAGGGTATTGTATAGATACATACATACAGATACCAACTTCGTCTTTGTATCGAATTGTTTATTGTGGTATGGAAACTCAAACATTACCGTGTTCAAGTTCACATCTCAAATACCTACGCGTTTTATCTATATAGAAAGATAACTTTCCTCAGTCTTCGACGCACTTAATTAGAGAATACGAAATTTCACGCAACTACATAATCGCTTACCATTTTGTGGTTTTCGCTACGACAATCGGGGGAGGCGGGAAAGGGAGAAGAGGCGTTTTAATTTTTGCGTCAACTTTTCATTAGTTGACGAAAAGAGAGAGAGAGAGTTAACGCCGCGCCGGTCTGAAACTTTGCCCGAGTATACATCGTTCGGAGTGATGCGTAATTGATTTAGGGTAAAGTTTTAACATCAAGTGTATAAACAAATTGAAAACCGATACTAAGCCGGTCGTATATTTTCCCAGAAAATTTTCAGTGTAATACGCCTCCGTTGATTTGGCAGTTTTTGGCAGTTTGATGAAATAGGACGATGGCTATTATTTATTAAAATAGAATTAGGGGAACCACTTAGCTTTAATCTTTTATAAAATAGAGAGCATTATGAAGGTTAATTAGCTATCACTGTAGATTAGAAAAAAAATACAGGATCTTACAATTCCAATTGTTGATTCCTTAAAAAAATTACTGATTTTATAATCATTAATAAAAGGAATTATTCTGACGTGGCCAACCTCTGATACCCAATATTTTGCTATTGTAAACGAAGGAGCAGAACCATCCCCTCCCCACCCTTTCCTTCTCCTGAAAAAAAAATAAACGTTCTTATAGCTAAACAAATATTTTAATCTCTTTCAACGAAATTGAAACTCCCATTTGTGTGGAAATTGATCGAAAGACGGTAGCTTTTTATAATGTAACAATTTTCGGAAATACTATCGTACGCAAGCTGTTAAAATGAATAAAGCTGTTTCTCTAATTTGACAGCTGTCAAAATATTTCCATCCTTACGATAATATGCAAGAAATATTTCAACACTCACCAAACCAGTACGACAATAGAATCGCAGAAACGCTTCAATATGAAAACTGTCAAAATTAGTAATAAAAAATAACTATTTTTACCATTTGATAGTTATCAATTGTTTTGACGATTACAACTATCGTAATTATCGAAAAGAATCGAAAAAAAAAATACTATTATTTGCAGTGTGACAGTTGACAGAAACACTTTAATATGAAAACTGTCAAAATTAGTAATAAAAAATAACTATTTTCACCATTTGACAGCTGTCAATTATTTTGACAGTTATAACTATCGTAATTATCAAAAGGAATCGAAGAAAATTACTATTATTTGTAGTGTGACAGCTGCCAGACACGCTTTAACGTGAAAACCGTCAGAATTTGTAATAAAAAATAACTATTTTCACCATTTGACAGTTGTCAATTGTTTTGACAGTTACAACTATCGTAATTATCGTAAAGAATCGAAGAAAATTACTATTATTTAGAGTGTGATAGTTATCAGAAACGCTTCCATATGAAATCTGTCAAAATTAGAAATAAAAAATAACTATTTTCACCATTTGATAGTTGTCAATTGTTTTGACAGTTACAACTATCGTAATTATCGTAAAGAATCGAAGAAAATTACTATTATTTAGAGTGTGATAGTTATCAGAAACGCTTCCATATGAAATCTGTCAAATTTATAATAAAAAAATAACTATTTTCACCATTTGACAGTTGTCAATTGTTTTGACGGTTACAACTATCGTAATTATCGAAAGGAATCGAAATAAATTACTATTATTTGCAGTGTGACAGTTGACAGAAACGCTTTAATATGAAAACTGTCAAAATTAGTAATAAAAAATAACTATTTTCACCATTTGACAGCTGTCAATTATTTTGACGGATACAACTATCGTAATTATCGAAAAGAATCGAAGAAAATTACTGTTATTTAGAGTGTGATAGTTGTCAGAAACGCTTCAATATGAAAACTGTCAAATTTAGTAATAAAAATACCTATTTTCACACTTATTTTGACAGTTAAAACGATCGTAATTGTCAAAAAGAATCGAAGAAAATTACAATTGGTTGCAGTTTGACAATATTGTTAAAAATGCTTTCATATAAAAACTGTCCAAATTAGTAACAATAATAATTATTTTCACCATTTGACAGTTGTCAATTATTTTAACAGTAATAACTATTAAAACTATAATAAAAATAACTGTTCTTATAACCTGACAAAAACGTTAACTAGTTGCAGGAAAATTTTCTGTTATCGTTACTTTTACATGCAAACTGTTAAAATACTTAAAATAGATCAATCTTTCTAATATTTGACAACTGTCACACCTATTTTGACAGTTACACCTGTTAAAGCAGCAATAAAAATTTACAAACACTTTTAAACAGTTTTCAGAAAATTATAAAGCCTGCTATCGTTGGAAAACAACACTCTAATATGTAAACTGTCAAAATGACTGACAAAATAACTGTTTATTACTAGTTGATAGCTGTCGGAGTAGGTAAGGTTTTACCTTGGGCACCCCCCATCATTACTACTTCGGTGTCACACCTGACACGGTCGTAGATAGTTCCAAAGCAGCTTACCTGGTTTTGAGCTGGTTTTGACCTGGTTTCGATACAGCCTACCTGGTTTTGACCTGATTTTCGTTGGTTTTTGAGCTGGTTTTGACCTGATTTTGGATTTGAACTGGTTTTAGTTGGTTTCGACCTGGTTTTAAGTTAGTTTTAAGCTGGTTTTCGTTGGTTCTTTGATCTGGTTTTGAAAACAGCTTAAAACCAACTAAAACCAGCTCAAAACTAGGTCAAAACTAACTAAAACCAAGTCAAAATCAACTCATAAAGTCCAGGAGTACCTTCATTTCAAATTCACCTCAAAACCAACGAAAACCTGGTCAAAGCCAGACAGGCTGTTTTCAAAACCAGTTCAACATCAGGTAGGCTGTTTTGAAACTACTTACGACCATGTCGTGTGTGACATCGAAGGAGTAATGGTGGAGGGAGGGGGAGGGAGGAGGTGCCCAAGGTGACCCCTTACCTATTTGTCAAATCCATTTTAACGGTAAAAATTATCGAAATTGGAAGCTGTCTTGTAGTTTGATAACTCCACATGTTAAACTGTAATAAAAATAATTCTATTGTGGAAACATTTTTTACAATTTTTTTTGCAATTTGACAGTTGTTAGAACTATTTTGACAGTTACAACTTATCCAAACTGTAAAGACAAACCGGTTTATCATTCATGTTTACACATTTTAGATAATTATAAAACTCAAGCGAACAGAATTAGTCGTAGTAATCGATAAGGTCGAATTGCATTATATTAAAAAATAGCTAAGCTTCGATATGGTAGTACACATTGACAATAGAACACATTCCCGAACATCCACAATTGAATTTTGCAAATGCCGGGGATTCACCGAATCGGAAAAGCGCAAACATTCGATTCAATATTCCGTGTGTTTGTTGATGTTGTACCGTTGCATTGTACGCTAAACTTTGATTACCTACGATCGGCGAAACTGTAGCGATAACAGGAAAAGAGGGTAACTGAAACTCTAGTTTAATAACAATTCTTCGCTTCGTCGTAAAATACGTTTATTTACTCACGCTAACGTTTCGTAGAATATATCGCGAATTGCTTTTTTGTTTTGTTTTTCAGAATTCTGGGAACATCATTTCCAATGTCGGTATCCTAACAGTTCGAAAACGCCCTATAATCAGAAACACACCAAGACTTGTACCGGGAAAGAGCAGCTCACTAAGAATAATACAGTTTTCGAAGATCAACTGCAATTCGTTTCGGATGCTGTAATGGCGTTTGCTTACGCGATAAGGTAAGTTAATTTAAATTAATATTGGATAAAAACGCCAGGTAGGTGTATGAAAGAAAAGCGTAATCGAAGGAACAAAAAAGGAAGGCGTACAATATGATTCAGTCTGTTGGAAAATCTTCGAACGCTGCTGTTTCTTTTTCAGATATTTTTTTTGTGTGTGTGTGATTGCGTTGCGGTTGTTTTTCGCTCGAGTTCGTCGCGCTTACGCTGTTCTATTCTGTCAAGTTAAGCGGACAATATAATCGGATATATATATACCGCAAAAAGAAAGAAAAAAAGGAATGTAATATTACTTTATTTTGAATTGAATATGATATAATAACATAATGGAATATTTTGAAACTCACAACAAGAATTGTTAAATTTAAAGCAGAAATTATACAACGATTCTTTTAAGCTATAATAAAAGTATTCTAACTTAACCTTATTGAATCGTCGATAGAGATACGTATCAATTACATTCCTCTCTACGGATTATCCTCCTGCAACGAAGAGAGAATTCAATGGATTGAATTGGGGAAACCGACGCGAATAAGTTCTATCATGTCCACCAGCAGGATCCAGATAAGAAACTTCATGTTAAACTGTATAACTGATGGCTGTGTCGTCATTCTCCGCGAATGCATTTGTTAGTAGTAGTGTAGTAGAACCTTTAGTCGTCAGAGTTCGAAAACTATGCATCGGTAAATTATATGAGACGACGATGGAATTACAAGGAAACGCTGATGCTCCACAGATATTTTATCCGTCTTTTGAACGGTTTATATCCCGGCGCAGCCACCAGAGAGGGATTTACTTCCCGACTGAAGTTCAGTCATGTAAGATTCTATGAGAGAGCGAGTCTTGAGTTTAATTGAAGAAATAATCTCTGTATAGGAGGAACATAAAACGTATTTACTTTTCATTCCACCTTTGCATATTGAAGTATCAAGCCGCTATTACCCGCCCGATAATGTTAATTTTCAACTTCTTTTGTTGTGGTAATGCAGTGATTGATCGGTTCCAACATTAATCTCATTGTGTGTTAAAGGACAATACCTGTCACCTTATTGAATAGGCGTGTCTTGTAAATACGCCTTAGAGGGACAGGGGAAAAACCTATTTTAAATGCGTGTCAATGTTTTTTTTTCTCTACCTTCTTGTGAATGGGGAAAACTAGAACGATTTAGGTCGTAATTTATAAGTTGACAGTGTTGGCTTTTACTTTTTAATCGACATTTTGAAGTTAAGATTTATGAAAAAATGCAGTTCCAGATTATCAGTCATCAAAGATCAAGCTTTAGCTCGAGGCCTTTAGTCTTTAATTATTAATGCCAATTTTGGTCAAGTCAAATTAGGAAGCATACGAGAAAAATTGAAACAATTAAGATTATTGCCTAAACCAAGTTTCATAGTAAAAAATTAGCAAAATAAACATATTTTATTATCTGTTAAGAAAGGAGAACAATAAATTATTTTGAACCAAAATTAAACACACAATTATTGTTTGTTATATTTCCTGGTGTTGCTGATGATGTTACAAACTCTGTTTTTCTCACGATCGTCTCTGATGAGATGAAAGGACTTGTTTCCTGTCCCTGGTTTTGTATCCCTCGTAACGGATTCAAAATTTGTTGGTAATGTTGTTGGTCCATAATAAGGTAAATAAAGCTGAATCGTGGAAGAATTGTCATGACCAGTTACTTTTATTAATTCTTCTTCGGGAACTCTCGATTTGGATAATTGTGACACAGTTGTTGAAGGACAAGAATGGTTGGTAATTTTGAGTTATTTAGTATTTAAACCAATAGATTATGCTCCTAGTTTGGTCCATTTTGAAATTTCGTTCTTCCCAATAGGCGAGTTTTTGTACCAGAAGGAATTTTTCTTCTTCCAAAATGGATTAGGCGTCAAAAACAGGTAAAATTAGTCCCACGTTTCCCAACTAATGTTTTAAAAATTGTGACTGGGCAACGATCTAAATTTTGAATATTTGGCGTGCAATTTTTATATTTTTTTGGCCAAACAAAGCCCTTCAGGCCAAATCTAATACATGTTTCCTATTTATCATGATCAATTACTTATATATCCAAAATTTCAACGAAATCGAATGCCCTTCGAAATTTGTCAAAAAATTCATTTTTTCCCCAATTTTTGTGGCTAAACTGCGCTAAAACCCGGGGCTATTTCTTAATCCGATAGCTAATTTTCTCAGCTTTCAGAATGTTTATAGGTAGTATTTAGAAATGTTTCTCCTTGTGACCGAAAATTTGAAAAAACCAAAACAGTGCAAGATTCGATGCCTACCTTGGAGCGTTGCAGTGTTTGGGTTTTTCTCATTTTTCTAGATGAAATAGCCACTTTTGTAAATATAACCTATATATATTCCGAAAGTTGAGAAAATTTGCTATCAGTGAAAGAAATGGCCGTGGGGTTTCGCACCGTTTACCTACAAAAACCAGGGGTCAAAGTGCTCCTATGCGGAATTGGAGCGTTTGTGATAGGTACTATTTTTATATTTTTTTGGCCAAATAAAGCCCTTTAGCCCAAGTCTGGCACTTTTGTCGTATTTAGCATGGTCACTTACATATATATCCAGAATTTGACCGAAATTGAATGTCTTTCGAAATTTGTCAAAAAATTCACATTTTTCCCTTGGGATTTTCAAAAAAAAATCTCGACCTCTTCGATTTGATTGAAATTTTGAACATATATGTAACTGATCATGTTGAATACGATGACAGTGTCAGATTTGAGCTAAAGAAATCCGTTTGGCCAAAAAAATAGGAAAATAGCACCTAGGATCAACTCTCCAATTCCGCATAGGAGCACTTTGACCCCGATTTTTGTGGGTAAACGGCGCCAAATCCCGGGACTATTTCTTTATCCGATAGCTAATTTTTTCAGTTTTCAGAATATATATAGGTTGTATTTAGAAATGTTTGTCCTTGTGACCGAAAATTTGAAAAAACCAAAACAGTGCAAGATTCGATGCCTACCTTGGAGCGTGGCAGTGTTTGGATTTTTCTCATTTTTCTAGATGAAATAGCCACTTTTGTAAATATAACCTATATATATTGCGAAAGCTGAGAAAATTTGCTATCGGCTAAGGAAATGGCCGTAGGGTTTCGCACCGTTTAACTACAGAAACCAAGGGTCAAAGTGCTCGTATGCGGAATTGGAGCGTTTGTGATAGGAGTAGTGGTTTTAAGAGAGAACTGGCTCATGGGTGCTCCCAATACCTTGCTCCTAATACCTACCATTACCTTGCTCCTAATACCTAGAGCACAGGTCGCGAGCCTCCACTTTAGTTCGAAACATGGCCAGCGACGATTTGTAGAGGCGCTGGAGTCGCGTGCGCTCGATCGGTGCAATTGTAAAATAACTAAATATATTTATATACATATACAGGCTGTTAGAATGTAACGTAAACAAGACGCGCGCGAATGCAAGATGGCGGTTGCGGGAGCGGATTGGAGGGCAGATACATATGCGGGAGGGCGGTGGAAAGGGGGAGGAGAGGGGGGGGAGGTGGAAAGGGGGTGGGGGCGGGGGTGATACAGGTACGGTGGGAATGGTGGTTGAGCTTAAGATTTGTGTATATATACAGGTAGGTGAAACGTGACGTAAGCAAGATGGACGTCTGTACAAGAAACAAGACCCAGTTAATATTTTATTCTTTATTACAAGTTTAAAAATATATATATACAGGTAGGTGAAAGGTGACGTAAGCAAGACGCATAAGTCTCTCTCTCTCTTTTTATTTCTAGATACAAAACACACACACATAACATTTTACTCTTTATTCTAAGTTTGAAAAATGTACATAATGGTGTATTTGTACATGAATTTACAATAGGATTATTAATATAACAATAAATACTATGAGCAGTCACAGGTTTCTTCATCAGTCTCTTCTACGTCACTTTCTTCTGTATCACTTTGCAGACCATCTAAATTGTATTTTCGAACAAGATAATATGGTAGGTGATCGATGTTAAGACAATACTGTAAATTATCTTCAACTAATACAGCAATCAGATCATCTAAGTTGATTTTCTTCTTTTGATAATTTTCTATAGCTTCCAGAGCATGGTCAAATTCACGATAACGTTTCTGTCGATGTTCATGATCCATATCAGCTTCTGGTCGATTACCATCCAACATAAATTCCCGATAACATGCATCTATGTTCTTTTCCATTCGTTGTATGGTAGATTCTAAATCCACAGCTTTAGGCCAGTGTGTTTCTTCATATGCCATCCACATTATGAAACAGTTAAACTTACACTAACAGCTGGAACAGCCACGAGCCCACAAGAGGGGGAAATGGGGATACATGGTGGGGAGTAAATAGCGAGTGGAAAGTTACGAAAATTAGTTTCAGTTGCAAAGATCTGGGTGTTTGTGTCTGTCATATATTACGCTTAAAATGAATTGTGACATATCAGTAGAAGCGTTAGACTTGTTAGACAAATTGTTACAAAAATATGAAGAAGAAATTAAAATAGAGACACGTCTCGTCAATGAAGTAACTTATCCTATAAGTCGATCGTATGCAATATCTGTTGGCTTCAGTCCAGCTAGAGGTTTTATGGCAGCAGTAAGCATAATACATCGAAATAAAAGTCGAATCAGTTTTACAAGTTTTGATTGGGAGGAATTTCTAAAATATAGTGAACGTTTCAAAGAGCATACCACATCAAGATATAATCATTGTGACCAAACTGAGCAAGAATATAAAGTAGCAGAAATAGTTAAAATAAAATTAATTTATACTGGCAAGTGGTTCAAACCAGGATTGTACGTAGAATGCCGCGGTACAACATTAACATTGTGCAAAGCAGATATTGTAATGTTATTACGTCTATCACCTCTGGTAAATCAAAGACTACAACGGCTATCAAACCTGGATTTTTTACGTTATTATAATTGCTTCTTACATCTACTGGTTGAAAATAAAGAAACTATCACTGGGGAGTTTGAAGATTACGCAGTCAGCCTTTTATGCCCTGGACAACAAAATCAAATTGGATGGAATTCAGAGTATAGCGATTCTATGCTTGAAATATTACTGTTTCATTTTAAACATTTTAAAAACGATTTTAACAATTTATGTTGACAAAGTTATGTAAAATACAGTTGTAATAAAACTTCTAGTCATTTATATATGTATCACTGCAACAGAACACAAAAACTTAATAAATATACTACTCGATATGTTTTCTTTATTTCTAACTATACGTTTATCAAAATTTAATTAATCAATAAACTGATTAATGCGAAATTAATTTAAAAACTCAATATTGTATCTATCTAAAAACACCTGTTCTGCTGTCGTAGAACGCGCGATTTTCGATAAATTGTTTTTATAATTAGCAATCATGACTGTTAAATGTAAGCATAAGAGCAATAACCTTGCTCGACAACATTTTGCAAACAGCATCAGGTAAACGTGAATTGCAATATAAACAAAGGTTTTTTATTGACAAAACTATTCACGACGAAAAAATTTAATTTACATAATTTACACATATGTAAACAAGTTATATTGGTATGTAATATTTTTTGTTCGAAAATTAAGATATACCTACAGATGTAAACTCAGTGTCGGGATTATGGTAATACATTTATACAACACACATTTATAAAACACTTTTATTTAGGCGTTATTAATATATACATTAGCTAACACGTTAGTAGACGTATGTATGTACATACTTACACATCAATAATAATAATCATAATAAATTTCTTACGTGGAACAATCAAAAGAAAGCATTTATGTATAAAAGGTAGTCTGTACTACAAATCGGCTAATGTCACTGTTCGTAATTTTTGTTCCATACGCCGAACATTGTACATCACTAAACATTCCTCACAATGTTTAAGTTTCTTAAATTCAATAATGTCCGTTTCGCAATTGATACATTTTTCATCAAAGGTATTTTTATTAATACTTTCGTCCTCATGCGAAAAATAAACAAGGGAATGTTTGTACACTCGATCTGTAGCAAAAATAGCTAATATATGAAAATATTAGTAAAATAAGATTTTCCTTACCTAACACATCTAACGGATAAATCATCCGTAGACACTCATTACACACTTTTACGGTTTCTGTGAATTCCCATTCAACTTCTTCTGCCTTGTTAATGCAGTCACTAGGCGGTAAAATATTTTTCGGTAGGCTACTAAGATTTAACGTTCCCACGTATATAATTCCATACTTTGCTTCTTTGCAAAACCATTGCTGCTTTTGCTCTAGACACTCATCTTCTTTTAAATTTCCAAAGCTTGGAAATCCTTGAACAGCTTCAGAGAATAACCGTGAATATGCCATGATTCCTACAGCTTTAGATTAGCTAATATATATACTAATAACGCGTTTGTTTGATAATTAAACTGATCGGTTAACAATGATACAGTATATCAGTCATCAGTGCTATTTTATACTTATCAAAAGATGAAAGTAGGGAGGTGTAATTAACAGAAACCAGACAACCTCTAAAATTTTGTTGCAAATAAAGCAATTCTACAGACAAAATAAGGTTGATCCAAGGTGCTAGAAACGTTTAATTTGATAAGTTAAATTTTTAGAATAAATTTTATAGGTGAATGCCCATTTAAATTGCAAAACAACAAAATTATCCTTAAAGTTGTTTGACGATATGTGAAAATATCTATAATTGCAAATAAGGCGAATTTATAAGCACTAGACAAAATAAGGTCGATTCAAGGTGCTACTAACATCAGATTTTGCAAACATTGTCTGAGCAAATAAGCGCAGGTAACAACAACATTCTTTAAAGGAACCAGGCGAAATAAAAATGTTGAATGATAATTGAATAAAACTACCAACATATACAAACTCTTTTAAAATCAAATTCAAGGTTGTGGAACAATAACCTTTATATTATTATTAAAAACAATGTGCATTGTAGACGCTTTTACGAGGAACCAGTTAATAAAACAAATGTAGCCTCCAGAGCATATATATAATACGTCTCGATTTTAAAATAAGTTACTTCAAAAATATCTCCTACACAGTATAATATGGAGGAACTAAACGCAATTTCTGTTAAGTTCGGCAAAAAGTATATAAAGTTAGTGTCGCTTAAACAAAACACACAATATAGAATTTGTGATGCAAGAATCACAGATGGAAAATTTGGAAAAACAGTTATATTAGAACTGGAGGAAAATATAGTTTATCTGCCCAAGAGATACGTGGATGTGGTAACTGCAGATCTCATTGAAAATTTTAAATCAAAAAAACACTTTGTAGTACTAAAAGAAATAGTAAGATTTGGTGATCAAGAATCTGCAGTCTTAGAATTTAATTAGGTAAGAATGTAATTAATTTAAACTTAAGTATATTTTTGTTATTTTAGATAATCAAACATCTTTAATATATACATGTATAAATGGCGGAGTCCGACAACGCACAAACATCATTGACCTGTTGTTATTGCACAAAGGTTTTTACCAGAAGGAATAATCTTAAGAGACATATAGATAATGTACACAAATATGTTTTGTGTAAAAAATGTGGACTGCCGAAGGAAACATGTATGTGTCAAGAGATACCAGCCAAAAGAAAGCATTTGGAAGATGTGGCAAGTACTTGTTGCAATTTATCTTTTTCTTGTCGAAGGCAATACAGAGGTCATCTGCGATCTCAGTTGCATGTTTCTAATAATGCACAGGTTTTGGAAGAAGGTATATATAAGCCAGTAACTAGCTTTAAAAATCGCATAGCCACCTATAGAATTACAGATTCCGGTAAAGCTGATATTTCAACCTTTTTAGAGTCAGTTAAATTAAAAACTTGTAAATTAATTCATGATACTATTTCACAATTAAACTCTTTAAAACTTCAGTTAGAACTATTTGCTTATTATACTAAATTTATTAACGATGACGAACTGATTCAACTAAAATCCTTCAATACAAAATATGTAGTTGTAACAGAGTCTACAGTTCTAGAGAATGTATACGATCAATTGGCAGATATTATAAAAAATAAAAGTGATGAGTTCCAAGAGAAAGATTCTGGATTCGCCTTTAGTAAAGTTTCACATTTGGAAATAAATCTAAATTCGTTTAAACCAATAGAAGGTTCGTCTTATATAAAGCTTCCACCAAACATTGAAGCAAGAAAGGCCTGCATTAATATAAAATGTAACGATAATAAATGTTTTGCCTGGTCATTAATGGCAGCTGTACATCCAGCCACCACTAACGTTGACAGAATTTCATCCTACCCCCATTATAGTACCGTTTTAAGTTTAGAAGGTGTTAACTTTCCAATCAAATTGAAAGATATATCTAAAATTGAAGAAATGAATAATTTAAGTATAAATGTATACGGTTTAGAAGAAAACAAAAATTCATTTGATGTAGTTGGTCCAATTCATTATACTAAACTAAAACGAAACACGCACATAAATTTGTTATACATTGAAAAAGAGACAAAATCTCATTATGTATTAATAAAAAATCTATCAAGATTAATCTCACATCAATTGTCTAATCATAATGGAGCAGTTTACCTTTGTGACGGATGTTTAACTAAATTTCCATCACAGGAAGGTCTTGATAATCACTCAAAATATGATTGTAATAAAATTTGTTCTATTCTACCATCTACCCAGTTAAAAAAATGTAAAACGGGGGAGTTATGCCAGAGAATATATTGAAATTCACCAGTTATGAGAAACAGTTAACAGTTCCATTTGTAATATATGCAGATTTTGAGTGTCTTCTACAACCAACTTCAATCGTATCCACCGCAACACACGTACATGTCCCTTACAGTTTTGCATACAAAATTATTTGCTCATTCAATTCTAATTTAAATAAATTCGTTACCTACACAGGTTTAGACAGTCCAAAAGTATTTATAGCAAAACTAACAGAAGACGCCAAATATATCTATGACACATACTTAAAGCTTGCAAAACCGATGGATCCATTAAATTCAGATCAACAGTCGGCTTTCGATAATTCAAGTATCTGTCATATTTGTCAGCTACCTCTCGATAATGCAAAGGTAAGAGATCATTGCCATTTCACTGGAAAATTTAGAGGAGCTGCCCATTCGAATTGCAATTTAAATTTTAAAATTCAAAATTTCATTCCGATATTTTTTCATAACTTAAGTGGTTACGATTTGCATTTGTTTGTAAAAGATTTAGCTTATGATTATGAAAATATCGATGTTCTTCCTCAAACCAAGGAAAAATATATCTCATTAAGTAAGAGCATGATTGTTGATAAATATGTTGATAAGAGAGGTGTAGAAAAGTCAATTTACTTAAAACTTAGATTTTTGGACAGTTTCCGTTTCATGGCGAGTTCTATAGATAAATTAGCAAAAAATATAGCTCTTGAAAGTATGTCACATATTCGCGAACATTTTGTGGAAAATGAAAAGTTTCTGTTAGCTACAAGGAAAGGGGTCTTTCCTTATCAATACATAGACTCTTATGATAAGCTCTCAGAAACAACATTACCAACAAAGGATCAGTTTTTTAATTGTTTAACAAATACTCAAATAAATGACTCTGATTATTTACATGCGCAAACTGTTTGGAATACTTTCAAAATTCAAAATTTACAGGAATACTCAAGCTTGTATTTAAAAATTGATGTTCTCTTACTGGCAGATATATTTGAAAACTTTCGTAAAATTTGTAATAAAACCTACGGACTCGACCCAGGACATTACTATACAAGTCCAGGCTTGTCTTTCGATTCTATGTTGAAGTGCACAAAAATTGAGTTGGAACTATTCACTGATATAGATATGCACCATTTTATTCAAAAAAATATTCGTGGAGGCCTAAGTTTCTGTATACATCGTCACGCGAAAGCGAACAATAAATATATGCGCGACTATGATCCTAATACACCATCTTCTTATTTAGCATATTGGGATGCAAATAATTTGTATGGATGGGCGATGTCGCAGCATTTACCTTATGGGGGTTTTCGGTGGCTTAGTAATGTGGAAATTGAACAACTTGATGTGCTAACCATCGCAGATGATGCGAATATTGGTTACTTTCTTGAAGTGGATGTTGAATATCCAGTAGAATTACATGACAAACATAATGATTTACCATTTCTTGCTAAAAATACTATACCCCCGACCTCTAAATTTCAAAACAAAAAACTGATCGCCGATTTAAATAATAAAGAAAAATATGTTATTCACTACAGAAATTTAAAACAGATAATTCATAATGGTCTTAAAGTTAGAAAAATTCATCGCGTATTAGAATTTAAACAATCTGATTGGTTAAAACGATACATTGATTTGAATACACGGCTCAGGCAGCTAGCAACAAATGATTTTGAGAAAGATTTTTACAAATTATTAAATAATAGTATATACGGTAAATCACTAGAGAATATAGACAAACGGGTAGATGTTAAAATAGTGACACATTGGGAAGATGTTGGTCGAAAACGTGGTGCAAAGTTTTATATTGCAAAATTAAATTTTAAGAACGTTTCTGTCTTCAGTGAAAGTTTAGTTGCAATTCAGATGGAAAGGCTAAAAGTTGCATATAATAAACCGACTTACATAGGATTTGCTGTTTTAGAATTATCTAAATTTTTAATGTATGATTTTTATTACAATTTTTTAAAGCCCATCTACAATGACAGATTGAGACTATGTTACATGGATACTGATAGTTTTATATTACACATTTTTACAGATGACTTATATAACTTTATTAAAGAAAATTTATCAAAATTTGATACATCTAATTTCTGTGTGAATAATATGTTTGGCATACCACTCCAAAATAAAGCCACATTAGGCGTTTTCAAGGATGAGAACGGTGGCAAAATTCAAACAGAGTTTATCGGGTTGAGATCAAAACTATACTGTAATAAAGTGGATGGTAGAATCAAAAAGAAAGCTAAAGGTATAAAGAGTAATGTTGTTGAAAGTGAAATTACTTTTGAAGATTACAAAAATTGTCTATTCGATAAAGAATTAATTTATAGAAACCAGAACTTGTTTAAAACTATTAAACATACAATTTTCACTATTAAACAAGGTAAGTTAGCCTTGTCACCTTACGATGATAAGCGGTACATTGATGAGGATGGTGTGAATACGTTGGCGTGGGGGCATTATAATATTAAATAAATACGTGTTTCCTTCGTCAGTCCGCATCAGCACTTAAGAAATGGTAAACCTCGCTTATTATTTAGATCTATTTTGTGTAAAAGAACTGTTCTAGACGAATCAATTGGATTTTATTATTCACCATTTGGAGAGGACTGGAGGAAGTTTGGTGGATCTTCAACCACGTCTAATTCGCCAGATACCAGTATGGGCGTTAAAAACACGTGTACAACCGATATGGATTGAAGCAATGTGGAATTTCCTTTCAGAAGAGCAACAAGAGCAACTTTTTCACTATAGACTCTGTTTAAAACATTATAATACATCAAGATGTCATGTGGATGGTCCGGCTCCGCCAATATATAAATGTAGTCAATGTAAATACATGTAACTTTTTCAAATTGTATTTAACACATACATAAAAACATGTAATTCTTAACATTTTTTATTTCAAATTGTATTTTAACAGATAATTTTATTATATATTTAATAACAAATTGACTTTTATTTTACAAAGCATTAGTCTTATCAATCCAACTATTGTGCGTCTTTGGAAAACCCAACCACTTCACATATACTTTATTTCCCTTTCTACGCAAAACCTTTTCAACTAAATAAGCATCTTCATGTTTAGCTTTCTGCAATTCCTGTTCATAAAAGCTGCCAAGTATCGGATCCCCATTCATATCGTTCAATAAATATGTTGCAGGATTAGTTAACTGTACTTTCCCAATTTTAAACAACTCCGTTGACCAGTTGGGAGTGTAGCCTTTATCAAACAGTGATTTATGTTTACTTATGCGAACAACATCGTTTACAACAAACTTTCGCTTCCCAGCTATTTTAGGTCGATTATACGCACTTGACAGCAGAGCAGATTCTTTGACAAGTGTTACATCAACAGGCTTCATTCCTATAGTTCTATGTATTGTATGATTATAACGTTTCGTGATATCATCTAAAATACTTCTCCAGTTATAGTATCCAAGCAGACTAAATTCTTTGTAAAGCCATTCCTTCAAGGTTCGAACAGCTCTCTCCGCTATTGAAGCTTTGGTTACGCTATATGTAGAATAGTGATTAATGTCATATTTTTTCATCAACGATTTGAATGATTGATTGTAAAATTCTTTGCCGGCATCAGTTTGTAGGTTTTTTGGTTTACGACCTTCTTTCAAAATTTTATCGATCGCATCTTTAACTTCCACAGCACTCTTGGTTTTTAATGGTTGTGTCCACAGATACTTGGAGAAAGCATCAATAACAACGAGAATATATTTGTACCCACGATTTTCGCGTGAGTATAGTTTGAAGTCGGCCAAATCTGCTTGCCACAAGTCATCCAATCCTTTGATAATTACACGACGTCTTCTAAAGTTTCTTCTAGCGGGTTTATGTAGCTCATTAACGATATCCTTCTTAACACGACTCATTTCTTTTCTAAATCCTCTATACGTTTTTCTAAAAGTGATAGTTGATTTTGTATGTTGTTAAGACCGTTCTCCAAAAAATCCAGTTTAAGTTTTAACCGTCTTTCACTGGCATTAATTTTGTCCTCCAGTGACTGTAAACGGGCGTTCGTTTTGTTTTCCAGTAGTACTAACAATACATTACCACGGCTACCGACTATTTCAACCTGTTTCGTTACATAATTCTTCGTAGCGCAATCTTGCTTATCTTTAGGATCTTTAATATTACACAAGCGTTTACCACCCACATCATAGTTTCCCTCTAATGTATGGGGTAGAAAACTAGAATGTATTTCCTCAGTACTACCTCTTAGATGTCGTCCAAATTTATCAACGATTGTTTGATGTGTACTTCCTACAACGTTTAAGTGGCGTCCAAACTTGTCTATAGTCATGTTATATGACCCCAGTTTCTTTTAATTCTTCGATAATTGAAGCGATTTCGTTGTTGTGACCCGTATGACCAGCTTGCTCAGATGCTATTAACAATTTTAGTCGTTCGACAAGCTCATTTATATTATCCCAATAGACGTATTGATAAGGTATACTTCTAAATTGCATCCGCTGCCCTCTACCTTCGATGCTGCCACTTACCGTACTCGCTCGTGAACGAAACATTAGTGGGTTAATGATATTAACATGTTTGTATCCTTTATTTCCTTTAATCTGTTGTTTGGGGTCGTAACCACGACGGTGTACATTGGTGCGATTTAGTATATCTCGATAGCGATCTAGATCATCTTTTTTATAACCTGTTGGTTTAGACTTAAAAATTAATTCATAAAGCCCAGCAGTTCCTTTGTATCGTATACCACCAACAATAAGGTCTTTGCCATCTATATCTAACACAGAATGTCCTAATTTCAATTTGTTAAGAACTGGATCAAAATGAACACCAGTTGTTGTATCATACTCTCCCGTAATATCAGTAAGCAAACCATCTATATATACTCTTGGCGTCATCTCATACTGTTCAAGGAATTCGTCAACACGCTCAGGATCTCTTTCAATCATTGTCTGATATTCATCGCGAAATTGTTGGAACGATTTTTCAGTTTGAATCTCCTGGTGCTCTTCTTCTGTGAAAGGATCATAGTCAACGTCAGCTTCAGCAATTCGTCTGCTAACTGGAGTTTTTCTTCTTTGAGGCGTTGGTTGAGTAGAAGTTTGTGTGGGAGCTGGGGGCGTTTGCGTTATTTCGGTTAGTGGAGTTTCTAAATTCCTTTTGAGATCCTGAGTGATTTCAGACTTTATTGCATCCATATCAATTTCCTGTTTGATTGCCCCCGTTTTGAGTATTTTTTGTAGTGGTTCCGTAATTGGTTTAAACTGTTTTTCTAATAAATCTTTTGCTTCAGCTTGCCCCATCCGCATAGCTAGCTGTTTCTTTCGAATCGCTTTACTAGCCTTAATTATCTCAGATGTAATATGATCACGCTTCATTGTTGTTGTCAACCACACAACTGCAGATCAACTAACCAATCAATCAATCTTAATTCTAGATTATATAGTAATCGAAATGTTTCCGATATCTGCCATTGCCTAAATCACTTTCTTTGTCAATTACTAGAAAACTATATTTCTCTTTCCAACAGTCGCCACACATTGCCTTGAATTTTTCAAACGACATATCGGTACCCACATGCTCATCATAAATATGTCGTAAATTTAGATCGTCTTGCTTAAATAAAATTAAAAAATTAGCATTATCTCGAATTAGATGTTTGGGTATGCAAGCATAAGTTTGACAAAGGTAAAAACTATCCACCGATTTATGCCTCCCCATGCTAAAATATTCCTTAATTTTATTCTGTTTATCGGTTGCTACATCATCGAATATGAAAATCGAATTTTCACAAGCCTGCGATGGATCTAATATTTCCTCGCTCTCTTTGAACGCAAAGTACTTTACTTGCGGGATAGTTTCTAACACTTGCTGTAGAAATTGATACTTTGGTTGATGTAAAGATTTGGAATGGATGTAGATGTTGTCGAAACGGAGACCGTTCTTGTCAATCAATAGACTTAACATGACGTTAGTCTTACCACTCCCACTCGAACCGCTAATAATACAACGTATACTATTCGGTAATAGTCGACCATGTCGTTGTCGTGTTGGGTGATTAGCGGTAAAGAGAGTATCCAAATTTTTTACTTGAACAACATCCTTCTGTTTGCTGAGACGCATTGTTTAAGACTAATATAAGCAGACTGCGAGAGAGATTTTATAACATTTCATCAATGTTGTTGGTGCGTGAAGGAAGTGGTCTTGTTAATTCCTTAATTAACAAATTGCCAATTGAATTGCATCTGCCTGGCTACCAGTATTGTGGACCCGGTACAAAGCTTGAGAAAAGGCTACAACGTGGTGATCGTGGCATAAATCCTCTCGACCAAGCGTGCAAAGAACACGATATTGCTTATTCGCAAAGTTCAGATTTGAAATATCGACACGACGCCGATCGTATACTTCAAGAACGTGCTTGGAATCGCATAAAATCGAACAACGCGAGTTTAGGAGAGAAAACAGCCGCGTGGGTTGTAACTAACGCAATGAAAGCAAAAAGAAAGTTTGGTATGGGAATGAAGAAAAGACGAGTTCCATTTAGGAACTCAGTTTTCTTGACAGCTAAGAACGCTTTGAAAAAGCATAGAATCACAAATCTAAAAGAAGGTGCTAAATTAGCGCTTGTTGCTGCTAGAGCTGCAGTAAAAAATGTTGGTGGAAGAAGAAACGTACGAAGACCTCGTATCATACCGCTACCAAAATCTGGTGGCTTTCTACCATTTTTAATACCATTGTTTGCCGGTTTGAGTGCGCTGGGTGGTTTAGCTGGTGGAGCAGCAGGCATAGCGCAAGCGGTTAATAAGGCGAAATCTGCGCAGAAAGAGCTAGATGAGACCCAGAGACACAATAAAACTATGGAAGCTATTGCATTAGGGAAAAAAGGAGATGGTTTATATTTGAAACCTTACCGCAAAGGTATGGGACTATTTTTCGAGAAACAAAAAAACTTTTAAAACGACTGCCACACAGAGCATTAACGAATATTGACATTTTAAAGTTTGGTAACATGCATCTTCCTCATTTTCGCGGAGTATTTATGAGGAATAATCTTCCAAACAATCCTAAACAAACTGAGTGTGCAGTCGTTAATCTGGACTCAAATAACGGACCTGGAACACATTGGGTGGCATATTTTAAAGAAGGATCCACTGTTGATTATTTTGATTCATTCGGCAACTTGAAACCACCCAACGAATTAGTTCGTTATTTCAAAAACTGTGAAATTCTATATAATCATGATACATATCAAGATTATGACAGTATCAATTGTGGACACCTTTGCTTGAAGTTCTTATATAAGAAGTACTACAAATAATAATGTCGCATACGTTTACATTGAAAAGTACGACCAGTGAGTTCAGCTCTACTTACTATCCACCGATTGAATTGGATCCTAGATATGAGTATGCACTTGGATTGATAGGTTTGCATACTTACAACACAATACCAAACATTCATGATGGTCAAAATAAATTTTATTACGATAAGCAAGTTCTAACAATACCAACGGGAGCCTACGAAGTAACTGATATTGAAGAATTTTTGCAAAATTCTTTAGCTCCAAATGTCACTAACAAGAATGCTGTAATTTCTCTAAAACCTAACAATAGTACACAACAGTGTGAAATAACTAGCAAGTTTTCCATCGATTTTACGAAATCTGACTCTATTGGAGGGTTGCTTGGATTTAGCAAAAAGGTGCTTCAACCAAACGTACAACATGTGTCAGATCTTCGAATCAGAATTATAAAAGTGATCACCATTCGTGTGGAGTGTAGTATCGTCACAGCAGCATATTACGACGGACGTTTATCACATACGTTATTTGAATTTGCCCCTTCAGTGGAACCCGGATTTAGTATCAATATTGAACCTAAAAATATTATTTATCTTCCAATCAATACTACGCGCATCGATAACATTTCTCTTCGATTAGTGGATCAAGACGGTGATTCTGTAGATTTTCGCGGTGAGGATATTGTTGTTAGACTAGAATTGAAAAAATATGGGATTGGATTTTAATCGCTATAAAAACCCTTCGTTATCCTCATTGTCCAGCAGTCGTAGAGACGAGGTTAGTCAGTTAACACGTGAAAATCGAGAGTTTCTTGAAGCATTAGGATTTAAAGTAAAAAATAATGGATACGCTCGATATATTCCAAGGACTTCAATTCAACGAAGCAATAACCAAGAAACAACTCCATACCTACTATCCTAGAGTGAGCAATTTTAAAACGAGTGATGAAATACGCATTTCCATTCAACATCAAGATGTGTATACACTACCATCGGAAAGTTTTATTTATATCGAGGGGAAATTTAAGCATGACGCAGCTGGCACCGGCACTTGCGAATTAACAAATAACGCCTACGCCTTCTTGTTTGATCAAATTAGGTATGAGATTAATGGTGTGGAAGTAGACAGATGCACAAAGCCAGGAATTACAAGCAGTATCAAGGGGTACATATCATACGGTGATAATGAGACAAAGTTTCTCGAAATGTCCGGTTGGTGTCCGAACAGCAAAACGCAGCCAACAATTTCACTGAACAATAAATTCAACGCCTACATTCCCTTAAAGTTCTTCCTAGGATTTGCAGAAGACTATAAGAAAATAATTATAAATGCGAGTCAAGAATTAATTTTGCTTCGAAGTGGAAATGATTTGAATTGCTATCACAATACAACTACAGGTGGCACAAAGGTCGCTTCATTTGATATTGACAAAATAGAATGGCATGTTCCTCACATCAATGTGAACGATGAAATTCGTTTGAAACTTTTAAAAACGTTAAATAGTAACAAATCAATTTATATGCCCTTCAGAAAATGGGAACTGTTTGAATTACCATCTCTACGTAAAACAAAAACGGATGTATGGCCAATCAAAACGAGCACCAACTTAGAAAAACCACGTTACGTTATCGTTACATTTCAAACAGCTCGAAAAGATTCTCTAACAGCAGATGCTTCTAAATTTGATCACGCATCGCTTACCAATCTAAAACTTCATCTCAATGCTGATAGCTTTCCGTACGACAACATGAATCTCCAGATTAATGAAAATAAATATGCTGCTGCGTATCGTATGTATGCATCCTTTCAGTCCAGCTACTACAACAGAAATAATCAGCCTCTGTTGAGTTATGAAAAATTTAAAGAATGCGCGTTATACGTAATTGATTGTGCTAATCAGAAGGAAGCAGTTAAATCATCTATTGTTGATGTTAAACTCGAGCTAGAGTCTCTTAGCGGTTTTACTGAAGATACCACCGCTTACTGTCTCATTATACATGATAACATTGTTGAGTACACACCGCTGTCGGGCACTGTGAAGAAAATCATCTAAAAATGGATTTAGTAGTTGACATTCAAGGTTTCATGCTAAATGATGGCTTTGTTGTGAAAGAATTAGCGATCGGTGACGGTAAACAGCTGAACCATTTTGTATTTAAACCTAATCGTTCATATCATAAGCTTCAATGGAATGAAAAACGAATGGTTAAGTGGTTGGAAAATAATCATCATTGCTTACGGTACAGCGATGGGCATGTCAGTCAACGGGAATTAGTCAACATACTGCAAGAGTTCATAAATCCCGGAAGTATAGTTTTTGTAAAGGGACATCAAAAAGCTGATATTCTGAAACAGTACATTAATAATCCTATTGTAAATTTAGAACATGTAGAAAATACTCCAAATCTAATAAAAACAAGTTGTAAATGTTGTATGTATCATAAAAATTTTCTTAAGGTATGTTCCATCGCTAATGTAACTGCATTATGTAAATTTTTAAACTTGGAATAAAGAGTAAAATGTTATGTGTGTGTGTTTTGTATCTAGAAATAAAAAAGAGAGAGAGACTTATGCGTCTTGCTTACGTCACCTTTCACCTACCTGTATATATATATTTTTAAACTTGTAATAAAGAATAAAATATTAACTGGGTCTTGTTTCTTGTACAGACGTCCATCTTGCTTACGTCACGTTTCACCTACCTGTATATATACACAAATCTTAAGCTCAACCACCATTCCCACCGTACCTGTATCACCCCCGCCCCCACCCCCTTTCCACCTCCCCCCCCGCCTCCTCCCCCTTTCCACCGCCCTCCCGCATATGTATCTGCCCTCCAATCCGCTCCCGCAACCGCCATCTTGCATTCGCGCGCGTCTTGTTTACGTTACATTCTAACAGCCTGTATATGTATATAAATATATTTAGTTATTTTACAATTGCACCGATCGAGCGCACGCGACTCCAGCGCCTCTACAAATCGTCGCTGGCCATGTTTCGAACTAAAGTGGAGGCTCGCGACCTGTGCTCTAGGTATTAGGAGCAAGGTAATGGTAGGTATTAGGAGCAAGGTATTGGGAGCACCCATGAGCCAGTTCTCTCTTAAAACCACTACTGATAGGTGCTATTTTTATATTTTTTTGACCAAACAAAGCCCTTTAGCCCAAATCTGGCACTTTTTTCGTATTTATCATGATCAATTACATATGTATCCAAAATTTGAACGAAATCGAACGCCCTTCGAAATTTGTCAAAAAATTCACATTTTTTCCATACATAATACCCCTTACGATTTTGAATAAAATTTCGACCTCTTCGATTTGACTGAAATTTCGAATATGTATATAATTGATCATGCTGAATATGATGACGGTGTCAGATTCGGCCTAAAGGGCTTCGTTTGGCCAAAAAAGCATAAAAATGGCACCTAGGACGAAAGCTCAATTCTGCATCGGATCACTTTGACGCCGGTTTTTGTAGGTAAAAGCCGCCAAAGCTCGTGAATGTTTCTTTATCCGATAGCAAATTTTCTCAGCTTTCAGAATATTTATAGGTAGTATTTAGAAATG
Organism: Holotrichia oblita; assembly: GCA_023690525.1. Lineage (NCBI taxonomy): Eukaryota > Metazoa > Arthropoda > Insecta > Coleoptera > Scarabaeidae > Holotrichia > Holotrichia oblita. Next base: position 136,958,392 of record CM043019.1, on the reverse strand, counting down.
TTTCTCCTTGTGACCGAAAATTTGAAAAAAGCAAAACGGTGCAAGATTCAATGCCTACCTTGGAGCGTTGCAGCGTTTGGGTTTTTCTCGTTTTTTGAAGTGAAGTAGCCACTTTTGTAAATAGAACCTATACATATTCTGAAAGCTGAGGAAACTTTGCTATCGGATGAAGAAATAGTCGCGAGCTTTTGCGCCGTTTAGCGCCCCAAAAACTGAAGGCAAATTGCTCCTATGTGGAATTAGAGCTTTTGTGATAGGTGCTATTTTTATATTTTTTTGGCCAAACAAAGCCCTTCAGGCCAAATCTGACACTTTTTTTCGTATTTATCATGATCAATTACATATATATCCAAAATTTGAACGAAATCGAACGCCCTTCGAAATTTGTCAAAAAATTCACATTTTTCCATCCCCTCTTTTGAAAAAAAATCTCGACCTCTTCGATTTGATTGTAATTTTGAACATATATGTAACTGATGTTGAATACGATGGCTGTATCAGATTTGAGCTAAAGACCTCTGTTTGGCCAAAAAAATACAAAAATAGCACCTACGACGAACTCTCTGGTTCTGCATAGGAGCACTTTGACCCCGATTTTTGTGGGTAAACGGCGCCAAATCCCGGGACTATTTCTTTGACCGATAGCAAAATTTTCTCAGCTTTTAGAATATATATAGGTTGTATTTAGGAATGTTTCTCCTGGTGACCATTCCATCAGATTTAATTTCAATTTTGTGAAATAATGTACCAAGCAGTTGACACCTTCCCCTCCACGTCATGCCAGTTCCACTGAAGCAAAATAGTAGAATTTTTTCTAAAGTCCATTTGGCGTTGTCTCGTCACAATGGTCTATTATGTCAAATAAATTGTCAATACTTAAAGAGGTCACAATTTGCTTTCGTTTATCTAGAAGTTTTTGCAGTTCTCGTCGTTTACTATTACGAACATCTCTAGAACTTTTGAATTCAATTCCTTGAAAACGATCAATCAATCACCCTCTTAAGTACAACAGGAAACATATTAACAAGAATTTTGGAGAAAACAATGCGTCTTCAGAACAGGCAGAAGCACCCCCAGAAGACCCCATATTCATAATACGACAGGCAAGTGAAAAAGCATTGAGGAAAAACAAAGATAGCTATATTTGCTTCATCGACCTCGAAAAAACGTTCGACAGAATAAAAAGAGAAGACATTTGGAAGACACTCGAAAAAAACGGGTATAGATAGAGAAACAATTGATATACTAAAGGAAATGTACATAGAAAGATGACGCGAACTACGTAAGAACAAATAATAAAATATCGGCAAAATTTAAAACGGAACAGGGATGTGTGCTGAGCCCATTACTGTTTGCGGCAGTAATTGATGACGCAATAAAAAAGCAAAGAAGGAAATGAAGAAACTAAGGCTGGGAAAATGGAAAATGGAAGAAACAAAAATAGCAGAACTCATGTTTGCTGATGATATGGCAGGACTAGCGGAATCAGAACTGAATAAGATAAATATGAAAATAAACATAAATAAGACAAAAAGTATGATTATATCAAAAGAAAACAAAACACATGACATTAAAATAAACGGATAAAGCATAGAACAAGTAGAAAACCATAAATATTTGGGAACAATCATAGAGAAAAATGGAAAAATAGACAGTGAAATAGACGAAAGAATGGAAAAAAAAGCAGGAAACATGTTCAACACAATGAAAACAACATTCCTATGTAAAAGAGAAATTGACGATGAAATAAAAGCTGAGGTAGTAAGGGAAATAGTCAGACCCACAATAACATACAGTAGCGAAACGTGGACGTTAACAGGAAAACAGAAATCAAGAATAAACGCAATGGAGATGAGATTCCTCAGGAAGATTAAAAACAAAACAAGAAGAGACAAAATAAGAAATGAAACATTTAGACAAGAACTACGAATAGAGCCCGTAAACGTCAAAATAGGAGAAATGTCAGAGGGAAGACTTCCAAGAAGAATACATGAAACAAAAACGACAGATAAAATGTCAAAAGGAAGACCTAGGAAAACATGGGAAGAGCGAGTAAGTGAAGCTAAAGAGCGAGGTATTCAATGGAAAGGAATAAAGGAAGAAACAAAAAACAGAAAACTGTACAATATAGCAATATATGCAATCATTGCATCATACCACTTAAAAATTTAACGTGACAATTAAATTTATTTTATGAATTTCGCTCTAGGTCCTCCATTATTAAATTTATTATAAAAGATAAATATGTAACGGTCAAAATATGATGATAATAATGATCGTAGCGACCTGTGTGTAGTTTATTAATAATTATCGCTTGTTAATTGTACGCGCAAAAGGTTTCCCTGCAATTTACAACGCCCGGTTGGGATGTCAATATAATAATAGCTTTTTGCATAATTTAATAAGTCCATTCGATTAAATCCGCGAACCAATCCTGTGAGATTATCGTTCAAAGGACCATAGCAATATTCCGATTGATGCACTATATTTATGACGAAATTTTTCCAAATATGTTAAAAAGAAAAGTCGTCGTCGAATTGAATTTCGCCCAGACGAAAATAAAAATACGTAAACGACGAAAACCGATTGTTCCATCACCGTGTTTTTCTCCTCTTGTTATCTATTATTCCGCTTCAACGAAATTGAAGTCTCCTTTTTATATTTTTAATACAGTAGTAGGCGTAGTAATACAGTGGATATTCCGCGAACATTTCTTTCAAACATAAACGAAGTTATTTTTTACGGTCTTATGCCCTTAGAGTTTATTATCTTCTGAATTAGCTATAGAGTCAACGTAATATAAAACTCGTATATTTTCGCGTGCGTCAATACCGAGACCGCAAAAATGAAATATTATACGAAAGAAAGGCGGCTGTTGTCGTTCTTGTAGTATTGTGTGATTTGTTACATTGTCCCCGACGTGAACGTAAATGAAAATATTTCTTTTTATACGTACATAGTCGGGCGTAAAACCGCGTACGTGTAAAATAAATTTAATTAAATCGTAATCGCAGCGAGAACCTTCAATTTTATGTCCTCACATTATTCTTTTTGGCTGCGGATAAGTTAGATTAATTTCAAAATTAACAAAACAAAAAAGAGAGAGATTATTTCTACGACTTTATATTATAATTTCAGAGATATGCACCACGCCCTGTGCCAGGGGAAACCCGGACTATGCGAGGCAATGAAACCAACCAAAGGAACCGAGTTACTGAAGTACTTGAGGAAAGTTAGTTTCGAAGGTAAATACGATGTTATATGTAAATATAGGAAACACTGAAATGTAAGAATTAGTTTCCCACCGCGCTCCGCGTGCAGAACTGTGTAATTATACTTGAGGAAAACTTGCAACCAACTCTCGATGCTATATAACTCTATTAAAAAAAAAAAAAACTGTATGCTCTATATATTCGCCAACAATGGATTTATCTTTTGTCTACGATTCTAATGTAAATAAGAGAATTTCATTTTTTTTTTAAACAAAATGGGATACCTAACCTTATATTTTTTCAGTTAAAAATATGTATACCTTTTTTAATTAAAAAGAATGTTATTAATCCATGCTGTGCCATACGAATGAAAACAACTTCTGCGAATATACAGTAACTAATCCCACTGATTCTATCTACATTTTAAAATTATACCTTACATTACCCTCGTTTAACAAACATATATGTATATATACTTCTCCCCCCCCTTCCCTTTTTTTCTTTATTAATGAAATAAATGACGTAATCATAAAAAATTTCGACGAAAAGATAACCGAAAAAAAAATTTTAATTTTATAATTAAACTCGCAAATATTTTTCAGGCTTAAGCGGAGACCGATTCCACTTCGATAACAACGGAGATGGGCCAGCTAGATACAACATTATCCACTTTAAACA